>JALJVW010000183.1:25701-49402 GCA_024865655.1 Emberiza elegans | reverse complement strand
AAAACATCACCCACATCCTATTGTAACTGGTCCTGTTAAAAATTATGTCCCCCACTTTCTTCAAAGCCACTCTGAAGTCTTAGAAAGTGGCAATAAAGTCTCCCTGGGGCCTGTTCTTCACAAAATTGAATAACTCCACCTCCCTCCGCATTTCCTGAGAGGACAGGTACTCTGTTTTCTGTTTCTATTGCCCTCTTTTGTGATTTGGTGGAGTGTTCAGTTTTATCTGATGGCAAAAGAATTGAAGTAGAGCAATGCAGGGTACAGAGACAGGAAATGGCGGTGGAGGAACCCAAGGAAGCCAGTCCCAGCCTAGGGGTCAGAGATTTGGCTCTGGGAAGGAGGGGCTGTGGGGGGCTCACTGTGAGCCTCTGAGGGGCCCTGGCTTGTGCCCCCCAGCCCACCCTTAGAGGTTTCTGCCACGCAAACAGGGACAGCTGGGAGGGACTTGTCTCAGCCCCATCTTCTGCCTGGCACCCTCAAGCAGACGGCAACTGCGCCAGGGTTACTGTCAGGTTGTGTGGCAGAGAGGGAACTGCAGGACCCAGTGCCACTGGGCTGGCCCTGCTGGGAAGGAAGGTGCCATCCAGCACACGAGGGACAGGGCATGGAAAGGTATACACTGCTTTCTCTCCCTGTGGAAATCAGCACAGTGTCTGTCTTGCAAAGGCAGGGACCTATGTCAGTCATTGGAGTTTCCTGAAAAAAAGAAACTCCAGGGACAGAAAGCACCATCTCTAGAGCACTGGCAGGGCAAAAATCCCATCAAGATGAAGACAGCACAATAAACAGATGAGTGGGATTCTGGGCCACATTTGCCTGTGATGGCAAGGACCTAAACACTGGGGAGGACTGGGGAGCAGATGGTCCCATTGCTCCTCTTTCTGGGTCTTTCTAGGAACTAGATGTATCCTGATTGAGTCTCTGAAGCACTGAGCTTGGAAAGTAATGGCTCACTGTTCTTTGTTGTTTTTTTTTTTCTGGTGGACAGCATCAATTTGTAACTTCAGCCAAGCCAGCGTCCATCCTGGCACCACTCATCAACTCAGTCAAGAAGAAGAAGAACCCTAACCCTAAACCCTAATCCTAAATCCTAACCTCCTCTGGGGAGGGGAGGGGAGGGGAGGACGGAGGGAGGGAGGGAGGAAGGGAGGGAGGGAGGGAGGGAGGGAGGAAGGAAGGGAGGAAGGGAGGAAGGGAGGAAGGGAGGGAGGAAGGAGGAGGGAGGAGGGAGGAAGGAGGAAGGAGGAAGGGAAGGGGAGGGAGGGAGGAAGGAGGAAGGAGGAAGGGGAGGGAGGAAGGAGGGGAAGGGAGGAGGAGGAAGGGAGGAAGGAGGAAGGAGGAAAGGAAGGAGGAAGGAAGGGAAGGAAGGAAGGAAGGAAGGAAGGAAGGAAGGAAGGAAGGAAGGAAGGAAGGAAGGAAGGGAAGGAGGGGAGTCGGTAAGGGAGGAAGGAAGGAAGGAAGGAAGGAAGGAAGGGAGGAAGGGAGGAAGGAAGGAAGGAAGGAAGGAAGGAAGGAGGAAGGAAGGAGGAAGGAAGGAAGGAAGGAAGGAAGGAAGGAAGGAGGAAGGAGGGAGGGAGGGGAGGGAGGGGGAAGGGAAGGGAAGGAGGGAGGAAGGGAGGAGGGAGGAAGGAGGAAAGGAAGGGAGGAAGGAGGAAGGAAGGAAGGAAGGAAGGAAGGAAGGAAGGAAGGAAGGAAGGAAGGAAGGAAGGAAGGAAGGAAGGAAGGAAGGAAGGAAGGAAGGAAGGAAGGAAGGAAGGAAGGAAGGAAGGAAGGAAGGAAGGAAGGAAGGAAGGAAGGAAGGAAGGAAGGAAGGAAGGAAGGAAGGAAGGAAGGAAGGAAGGAAGGAAGGAAGGAAGGAAGGAAGGAAGGAAGGAAGGAAGGAAGGAAGGAAGGAAGGAAGGAAGGAAGGAGCTTCCTGCACCTTTTTTCCTCTCTTAAATATGTTGTCCCAGAGGCGTTGTAATAAGTAGCAATATGTTTGTTCATTAATTAAACTAACAGATGAATAATTTTAGAGTATAAAAGTAATAGTAAGTAGTTAAAACTGTTTGTAATGAAACAATAGAACTGCTTAGCCAGCAGAAAAACATATAGTGCTTAGAATTGCTGAGCTCAGCAGAAAAGGCATAGTACTTTTGGAAACATATGGTCTTAGTTAACCCTTATAAGGAAAAGTCCACTGTGAAGCCCCCTCCTCCCTTTAGACACCGAGAGGAGAAGCAATAAAAGCCAGCCTCAGAAAAGGGGGGTTGCGGACTGGCTTCTGATCATCCGCCCAGCGCTGAACTCTTGCTTGTCACTGCTTGCTTTATAATGGAATAAATTCTAATTGGAAAAAGAAATTTACATGGTAAGATTCTTATTTATTACAATTTGGTGCTTGTGACTTGGATACAGGAACGGGGCCCAGAGACTCCGGGGAGGGCCCCCCACACTTCTTTTTGCGGGCCCTGGAGATCGCTTGGGCCACCCGGTAACCTGGACCTGACGAACCTAAATTCAGTGAGCAAGCAAAAGAGTATACCGGTAACCCTGTAATCTTTGTGCACGAAGTCCCAGGTGAAGGCGCAGGAAACGTGAGTATAAGTTGTAAAAGGAAAACTGCTTGGTTTGGGTTGGGAATCCCAGAGCACAGAGTATGAGACATCCAATTGTGGATGAAGCAAGAGGGACCCTCTTGTAGTGCATTTCCCATCGCCTGCGAGGGACCGGGCCATGAACGCGGGGCGCATGTGTGTTTGTGTGTGTGAAAGTGCTCTGGAGGATGGGACAGAAGGAAAGCAAGCCTTCTGATCCCATGGGGAAGGGTCCCCAGGTTTCATTACCCCTGATACCAGGAGATAGCCCCTTAGGGTTAATGATCAGATATTGGGATGATATTCCCTCTACAAAAGGGAAGGATAAAGCAAAGATGATAAATTACTGTATGATAGTGTGGGGAGGGAAAAAGTTGGACTCCAGGAGCGTATATTGGCCAGTGTTTGGATCGTTTGAAGACTGGGTTTGCCAGGCTTTGAACATATATGTAAATTCCAAAGAACCCATTAACCCGGAGGAAATTGAATATGCTAAACTCTGGTTAATTAGAAGTAATAATTCAGTGCCTAGACTTTTCCCCCTTTCAAAAACACAGGCTGAAAATAGGAAAAAGGTCCAACAGGAGGAAGAAGTTTTATTAAATCCCCCTCCATATGTTCCCCCACCGGCAGCCCCTGTACTACCCCCGCCCGTTCCCTCTCCCCAGACCACACATACCAGCAGACAACCCCATGAGGGGTCCCCTGACTGCTGTAGGCTCACTCGTAGTCAGACTAAATCATTAATTGAGAAATGAGAAAATAGTGGACTGTTCCCACTCCAGGAAATAGCAATGGGAGGGCCCCAAGCACGGACAGGATTCGTCTCTGTTCCCCTTAATTCAGGGGATGTCAGAGAGTTTAAAAAGGAAATGGGAAAATTATTACAAGACCCCATAGGAGTAGCAGAAAGGATGGACCAGTTCCTAGGACCAAACATATATACTTGGGTGGAAATGCAGTCCATTCTGGGCATCTTATTTACAACAGAGGAAAGAGGGATGATTAGGAGGGCAGGAATGAGGATCTGGGACACTCAACATGTTCAAGGTCCCACAGCTGATGTGAAATGGCCCCTGCAAAATCCTAATTGGAACAATCAGAACCCCAACCATCGTGACCACATGCAGGACTTAAGAACCATTATAATCCAGGGCATACGAGAGGCTGTGCCCTGGGGACAAAATAGAAGCAAGGCATTTAAAGAGTGTCAAAGAAAGGACGAAACGCCGACTGAATGGTTGGAAAGATTAAGGAAAAGCTTCCAGCTATATTCAGGGGTGGATCCAGAAACGCCAGTGGGGCAAGCACTTCTGAAAACACAGTTTGTAGCCAAATCATGGGAAGATGTTCGAAAGAAATTAGAAAAATTAGAGGACTGGCAGGACAGAGGACTTGATGAATTGCTTAGGGAGGCTCAGAATGTATATGTTAGAAGGGAGGATAAGGCACATAAAAGGCAAGTTCGGATGATGGTGGTGGCAGTCAGGGAGGGACAGCGAAACAACTCCCCACCAAGGGAATGAAATGACATGAGGAGAGAACTCCGGGATTTAGGAGGGCCTCCAATGGGGGGGAGAGGAGGGGTAGTGTGTTACTATTGTAATGGAAAAGGACACATGAAGAGGGAATGTCGAAAGAGGCTTAGGGATGAGAAAATGTTTAAAGAGGATTAGGGAGGTCAAGGGCTCTATCTATTAGGGACCCAAATGTCATCAGAGTCCTTGGTAAAACTCAGAGTGGGTCCTCAGCAAACCCCCATAACCTTCCTTGTAGATACAGGGGCCGAGAGATCAACAGTTCAATCTTTGCCCCCGGGATGCAAAATCTCATCCTCCACAGTACAGGTTATTTGGGCAAGGGGGGAACCTTTCAAAGTTCCTGTAATTGAAGATGTTTTAATAGAATCAGAGAAGAAAATGGGGGTAGGATCACTGTTTATAGTCCCTGAAGCTGATTACAGTTTACTAGGAAGGGATTTAATGGTGGAATTAGGGATAAATGTAAATATTGAAGAAAAACAGTTGAAAGTCAAATTGTGCCCTTTACAAGTCACTGATGAAGAAAAAATCAACCCAGAAGTATGGTACACCCCTGATACAGCAGGAAAATTAAATATAGAGCCCTTCACAATCAAAATTCAAAACCCGGAAATACCAGTAAGAATAAAACAATACCCCATATCAGATGAGGGCCAGAGGGGACTAAAACCAGAGACAGAACGGTTAATACAACAGGGGCTCTTGGAACTTTGTATGTCCCCTTTTAACACCCCCATCCTGCCTGTAAAGAAACCAGATGGAAAACACCGACTCGTACATGATTTAAGGGAAATAAATAGGAGAACCATTGCCCGGTTTCCTGTAGTAGCTAACCCCCATACATTGCTCAGTCTATTGAAACCAGATGATCAGTGGTTGTCAAGGTTTGACCCTGGCACAATGCCAGTGCCCCCCATGAAAATATCTTCCCCCTGGTGTCTACTGTGAGATGTGACCGGGAATAAGCAAAACAGGCCTCCACTTAGAAATAAAGAAAAAAAACTTTATTAACTACACTACAACTCTATATAAAAAGGAACACACACAGGGAAAATGAAAACCTTACAAATACATTTCCTCCTCCTCCTCCCACCAAATTCCCAATACAATACATCTCCCAAATCAACCAACTCTCAGTCCGTCACCACCCTGTAGATAATCAATTCTCAATTTGTCAAGAGGAGAGGAGTCCTTCTTGCGCCACAGTGGCCTCTTCCTTTCATGTCCAGTGCTCTCACCACTGAACATGGACCAGAGCTGCTTCTAGGGTCGTTTTGCGGGGGGACAGGTGTCCTGAAAACTTTACAGAACATTAACCTTTCCTAGAAGAGAGATAGAGTGGAGGATGAAGAAGGAAATGGGCAAGTGTGCTGAAGGTCTGAGCCAGTGAGAGATGTTGGAAGAATAGAGAAGAATCTTAGGTGGGAAGAGATGATGGAGTGGCTTTTGCTGGACTCTTTTTGTATAGCCATGGATAGAACCATGTTTCTTGTGATACAGAGACTGCATCTGGGGGGAGGCAATGCCTCAGAACCAGGAGGGTTCAGTGTTGGTGCCCCTCGGCCCCAGGGGGTGAAATTTGGGGGGGACAGGTGTCCCAAAGTTGAGACTGCGCTCTTTTTGGAACAGGACAAAGCATCCTTAAAAGACAACCCTAGAAGCAGCTCTGGTCCATGTTCAGTGGTGAGAGCACTGGACATGAAAGGAAGAGGCCACTGTGGCGCAAGAAGGACTCCTCTCCTCTTGACAAATTGAGAATTGATTATCTACAGGGTGGTGACGGACTGAGAGTTGGTTGATTTGGGAGATGTATTGTATTGGGAATTTGGTGGGAGGAGGAGGAGGAAATGTATTTGTAAGGTTTTCATTTTCCCTGTGTGTGTGTTCCTTTTTATATAGAGTTGTAGTGTAGCTAATAAAGTTTTGTTTTCTTTATTTCTAAGTGGAGGCCTGTTTTGCTTATTCCCGGTCACATCTCACAGTAGACACCAGGGGGAAGATATTTTCATGGGGGGCACTGGCATTGTGCCAGGGTCAAACCATGACAGTGGTATAGTGTTATAGATTTGAAAGATGCTTTTTGGTCATGCCCCTTAAAGGAGGATTGCCAAGATTATTTTGCATTTGAATGGGAAAACCTTGATACCCACTGAAAGCAACAATTAAGGTGGACCGTTCTTCCGCAAGGCTTTCTAGAATCTCCGAATTTATTTGGGCAAGCACTAGAGCAAGTGATGAGATCCTATACCCCGAGGCAGGGAATAACCCTCGTTCAATATGTAGATGATTTATTAATTGCTGGAAAGAGTGAAGAATTAGTTAGGGAGGAGAACATTAAGCTTCTAAACTTTTTAGGTATCCAGGGGCTGAAGGTGTCCAAAAGCAAACTGCAATTTGTAGAGGAAGAAGTAAAATATCTGGGACACCGACTTAGTAAAGGAACTAAAACATTGGACCAAGAGAGGGTTAAGGGAATTCTCCTTCTTCCCCAAGAAACAAGAGACAAATCAGGCAGCTATTGGGTCTCGTAGGATATTGCAGACAATGGATTGAAAACTTTAGTGGTAAGGTAAAATTTTTGTATGAAAAATTAACTGCTGAAGGTATGATAAAATGGACTGAGGAGGATGATAAATCATTAGAACAACTAAAAGAGAAATTAGCTAACGCCCTGGTGTTAAGCCTCCCGGATGTTAGGAGGCCTTTCTATTTGTTCGTTAACACTGATGCAGGAGTAGCATTTGGGGTGCTGGCTCAGGACTGGGCCGGCAGCTGAAAACCAGTGGCATTTATTTCTAAACTACTAGATCCCGTAAGTAGGGGGTGACCAACATGTTTACAGATTATAGTGGCAACAGCTCTCTTAGTGGAGGAAGCTCTCAAAATTACTTATGGAGGAGACTAAAAGTTTTTACCCCACATAATATACGGGCAGTTCTAAAAAGAGATGCAGAAAAATGGATAACAGACGCAAGGCTCCTGAAATATGAAAGCATTTTACTGTCGTCCCCTCAGTTGACACTCAAAACCACCTCTCTGCAAAACCCCGCAGAATTCCTGTTTGGAGATCCACAGGAGAATTTAACCCATGACTGCCTGCATAGCATAGAAAAACAAACAAAAATTAGACCAGACCTCGAAGAAGAACTGGAAGAAGGAGAAAGGCTATTTGTGGATGGATCCTCTAGAGTTGTTGAGGGAAAGCGAGTCTCTGGATATGTGGTTGTGGGAGGTAAAAATTTAGAAATAATAGAATCGGGGCCTCTGAGTTCTAATTGGTCAGCCCAGGCCTGTGAATTATATGCAGTATTGCAGGCCTTAAAACATCTGGAAGCTAAAGTAGGGACCATTTATACGGACTCAAAATACGCCTTTGGGGTGGTACATACCTTTGGAAAAATTTGGGAAGAAAGAGTGTTAATAAACTCCTGAGGAAGAGAATTGATACATCAGGAACTAATTACTCAGGTACTACAAGCTTTAAGAGGCCCAAAGAAAATAGCAATAGTACATGTTAAAGGACATCAAAAGGGCTTCTCCCATCTGATTAGAGGAAACAACACAGCAGACAGAGAAGTGAAAGAAGCTGCCTTCAGAAAATTCCAGGATTTGGGAACAAGGAGAATGAAGTAGTGAGAAAATTCATGTCTTGAGCTTCACAGCTTCACAGCCCAGGAAAAGGAGAAATTAGACAAAATAGGAATAAAAGACACTGGGGGTATTTGGCAATTGCCAGATGATAGGGAGGTACTGCCAAAATCTATGGCCCAAAGAATAGTGCAGCAAATTCATAATAAGACACATTGGGGGACCCAGGCCTTAGTAGATCAATTTACTATTAAGTACATGTGTATAGGAATATATGATATAGCAAAACAAGTAGTTAGGGGATGCAAAACATGCCAAAGAGTTAATAAACACCAAGTTAGAGAAAAGATTCCAGGAGGGAGGGAATTGGCACACTGACCTTTTTCACATGTACAAATAGATTTTACTGAGCTACCAAAAGTAGGGAGATATAAGTACTTATTGGTATTGGTAGATCATCTAACCCACTTTGTAGAAACATACCCTACATCAAGGGCTACTGCAAATGTGGTGATTAAAACCTTGTTAGAAGAAATAATCCCTAGAAATGGAATAGTAGAAATATTAGACTCTGATAGAGGTCCCCATTTTGCAAATAAGATAATGAGGAAGGTAACCATGGCCTTAGGCACTAAATGGCAATATCACACCCCTTGGCATCCTCAAAGCTCAGGGAGGATGGAAAGGGCAAATGGAGAGATCAAGAAGCAACTCACAAAACTTATGGTAGAAACTAAAATGTCTTGGGTCAGATGTTTACCTATGGCCCTCTTAAACATTAGAACCCAACCCAGGACGGATATGGGAATCTCTCCTCTTGAAATGCTTTATGGAATGCCTTACGATTTAGAACTCCCAGGAAACTATCCTTGTATACAAGACAGTCAAATTCAGGGTTATATACAACAGTTAATGAAACGGAGGGAAGAATTAAAACAAAAAGGGCTATTGGTACAAAGACCACCCTTGGATATAATAATGCATAAGCTTAAACCTGGAGAGAGGGTTTTAATTAAGACTTGGAAAGAGACAACCCTAACACCCCAGTGGGAAGGAAGGTCCCTATGTTGTTCTGTTTACCACAGAAACAGCCATCCGAACTGCTGAAAAAGGCTGGACACATGCCAGTCGAGTGAAAGGACCCATCACTGCAGACACCCCTTGGGAAGTGACCAGTTGCCCCAGAGATCTACAGGTAACTCTTCGGAAGACACAGAAACCTGTGTCAGCGGGTAATGTGAATGACTGAATTAGAGGACCGAGAACTATATTGACTGAGACTTTTGGTAAGAAAACCCCTACAGAAACTGGAACAGGAGTTAGAGTGCCCTCTACCATGGAAAACCTGGAATGAACTGACACCTGCTCTTTCAGTAGTGGCTGAAGTGAGGCGAGAATTATTCAATTGCACCGTGTGTCTTAAATGTCGGGAACCCTCTTGCCGGGCGTAGGTAAAAATCTTTTGCAGGGGCTGTAAAGACAAATGGTGGATTTTCCAGTCACTTTGGTGGGAAGCACATGGTGTCTTACTTGTGATTGGGACTGGAGGAGGGCAAATCCGTTAAGGGCCTTAAGAGAATTTATAAAGATCCCTGGGGGGGTGAGAGATCCCCGACAGAGAAGTAGCATCACTAGTTGAAAACTTAGAACAGAGGAGAGATTGGGCCCTGGCGTGCGAACTCCAACACCAATTGCATAGGATTACAAGCCAAAAACAGACAGTCATAATAACTACCTTGTGTAAGAAGGGAATCCATGTTCCTCTGGTGTGGCAAGTGAGGCCTGACGAGTGGAATAGCATGATTCGCCGCTATTCCTGAATTCATAAACAACAAAAACAAAAAGAACGTAAGGAAGAACGACGTAACTCTAGGAAAACAGGGGAAAGGGAATAAAGGCAGAGGGTAAACCCTAGGTAGGTGTGGGACTCAGGCCCTGTAAGGCTTGCCAGGGACGGCAGAGAGTCCATCACAAAACCAAAGAGATCCTTTGCCTGGAGGCCTGACAACCTGCCCTTAGGAGTAGAGGCAGAGGAGATAGCCCAAATAATGCATCCCCTGAAGATTACCCCTGCTGCCAAGAAGATAATGATCCCTGCAGACCGACGCACCCAGGCTGGCAGGCGAGGCAGAGAGGTAAGGAATAGTGGGGGAGAGCAATGGGCCACAGGAGCAGAAAAGGAGCACAGGAAAGCTCCAGATAAATGAGGTATGATTATGAAAGGTGAAAGAAATTTGTTGCTAGGAACCTGCCCTGCTTGGCAAGCTACCTTACTTATTATAACCCTGAGTATCCCACCTGCCTGGGGAAACCCTCTTCAGCCTTACAAAGGGAACTTGATCCCTGACTGGTCTCAGGCCTTTTTGCAATCTACCGGATCTATGGGGAATAACACAGGTTTAAATTTACAAACATTAGTACTGCATGACTGTCTGCCATACGCTAGGCATGAATGGAAGAGGCAGAAAACCTGACAGCTCCAAGGGGTAGTGGGAGAACAAATTAATATTGGATGTCGAATGATTAATGGGTCTGACTATACCAACGAAATTGCAATCAGTGTTTCCATGGGTCAAGAGGAAAAACAAACAGTAAATTGTATACACTCAATGACACAAGAATGCTGGCAAAACTTCACATTAACTCACACTGCGAAAATAGTCTGTCTCTGGTCAAAAGATACACAGTGGCTTTCCTTTAAATTCATAATAGATACCGAGACACATTCTACCACTGCCAAGCCTCACATTATCACCACCCCACCCACATCACCGGTCATTCTCACCCCAAAGATCTTCAAAATTGGGCCTTACATAATTAAGAAAACTGATGAACAACAAATGTTATTTAATCCAGCATGGTCTCTCAAACAGGTAGAGCTATTGATGCAGACCAATGTTTCAGACATCCAGCCAGCTGGTTCTCCATTTTTGCAAACGTCTTTTGAAGGTTGGACTACCTGGTTTCAGAAACTAAGTTCTTTTAAAACAAGGAAACCTAGAAATGTGACTGGTATTCTCGGTACAGGATTGGGAACTCTGAATAGTATTGAGGGAAGTATATAATCATTTCTTCTTGAGCCTTTTCAGGCCCACTATTATATATAAGCATGCCCAGCCTAGTAGATCAAGTGCAAGCAGAGACTATTAGAACAGGAATAGTGTATGAAAAAATATTTTCCCCAGCAAGCTAGTGATATTCATCTTTCAAATTATTTGTCATCTTTCATGAACAGGAAAAATAAAGAAGCTTGCTCAGGATCTATCCCTCAAACAATGGCATAGCAGTTGGGAGAGAGAGGGGAAGAGAAGCAAGATGGAGTTCCGCAGTGAAGAAAATATTCCAGGAGGTCTCTGGAAAGGAAGGGTTAAAGGCTGGGGGCCAGGGGAAACCTGGGGACAGGGAGCCCTTAACTGACCACAGCATCTCAATGTATTGTCTTAACTGCAAAGGGGGAACTGTGAGGGGGCAAAAAACCAGGAATGCCCCAGTGACATCACACAGCCCCTGTCATGTCATAGAGCAATCTGGATTCCACAGAATAGTATTGTCACAGGCCCTGTGATTAAAGCCCACATGGATGAAACAACTTGTATGTGATGTCACAGAGGAACAGGATAACACTTGCTCTGGAACACAGCTGCAGTCTGAGGTCACAAATCACCCCTGGATTCCTGTATCCTCTGTGATATCACAGTTTGGGTTAATGGTGAAATTACTCAGACATCCAACGAGACAACCCAGTCTGATGTCACAGAGCAACCTCCATGATGGACCAGGCAATATGGCTTTACACCCCAGTGGATGATGTCAAACATTTTGCCAAATTGGGGAAAAGTCCATCAATGATCACACAATTGGTGATTGATGCACCTGTATTGTCACTGCACACACTATGACCTCACAGGCCACTGGCCTGTATCCAGGCACACACCATGAGGATGCCAGTCTGGACTATGATTATTGCAGAGTCCTATGATGCTGGAGGTGCACTGACCTCACAGAAATTCTGGGAAAATAATCTTTTGAGACAATGCCACTGGATTTTGAAATGGAAGCCCCAATCCTGGTGGAAACTGGTGAATTGCACTCTAGGACACCTTTCAAACATAGTTACTGGGAGATTTGTCCTAACTATAACAAGAATGGTGAGCCATCCAGCTTTTTTCCTAAAGGAAGGTGTCCAAAAGGGGCATAAACCATCCCAGCTGTTCTCATCCTGCAGAGGTTGTGATGGGGCTTATTCAGTATTCTTGGAGATAAATGGCAAACTATTTTATGGAATTGGATTTTGGAGGAGAACAACAGCAACAGACACAGCACATTTAATGTGATTATAGTCAGGCAGCTAAAACACCTGGGAGCATGAACTTTCTGTCAATTCATCACACTCATCATGCACTAACGATTTATGCCCTAAAACAGTTCTTGTCAAAATACTTTACAAGTCCAAACTTCCTTTAACTCTCCAGAGCCAATTTGTTGATTCATAACTTATATTAAAATGTTCTAAGGTTGAATTCAGAAAACCACTGCCAACACCGAACTTGGAATTGTCAAGAATTTTTGTAGTGAGGAAACATTGACATTAGACCTCCAACCCCTGAGTTACTTCTTTTTATGGCGGGTGATCCAGTTGGTTACACTTATGCCATCAGGATAAAGATTTTTCCCAGTGCCTGGGGCTGCAAGGGTTTCTGAGGAGAAGAGTTCACTCCAGCCAGCCTTGGGTGAGAGAATGAGGGGGAATGGGGGAAAGAAGACCCTGAGTGGCTGTTCAGTAGCATGTCTGAGGCACCAGGGCTGTCAGCTACAAATGAAAGTGTTTAAATTGGTGGATGGGGCTCTGCCTGACTCATTTTGGTACTGAAGCAGGATACACCAGCCATTGTTCCCATGCCCCAAACAAAAGTTTAATGAGACATTTTCAAGGAATTCTTAATTATTGGTGGAATGAGTTGGAGGTAGGAAGAAATAGTTACCAGAGATAAGAGAGCAATAAACTATCCTGATTTTATTTAAAAATTTAGAAAATCAGAGAAACTATTGGCCAAAGGTAACTAAAAAAATTCAATCAGCAAAAAACTGGTAACAAAACATTAATTTGGTAATATGTTAGAAGCTCTATGTTCATTATTTTAAGGTACTCAAAATTTAAAGAGAGAAAGAAATAGAGAAGTAGACAGAAAGAAAGAAACTCTTGCTTAAAATACAGAGAGAAGCAGCCCAAAACATAGTGTTGTTCAGATGGGAGAAGCTCAGGAGAAAATACATAGTATTTTTTGAAACTTATGGTCTAACTTTTTGAGCCCTTGGTCTTCCTGGGCTTTCCCCAGCTGGGGCTGGGGTCATTTGGCCCGAGAGAAGCAAAAGTTGAGGGGCTGGAAAGCCTTCTGATGGACATTGCCTGAAAATTGAGCCATGTCACTGGAATCCCACCTTTATAATTGAATGGAAATGCCTAATTGGGGAAAAGCAATTTTATCATGGTATCATTCTTGGGCAGGGCAGGGAAAAAGTTTTCCTAATTGAAATGATCCCAGTGGTCTCCAAGTCTGTCCCAAAAGGGGTTGGATTTGGTTTTGGGACACGGGGAAAGCGATAGCACTCCTCCAGAGAAATGAAAGGTTTTGACAAGGCAGGGTTTTGGGCATTTTGAAAGGGGAGACCCTTGTGAAAGCAAGGCAAAAACCCGGTCCTGGCAATAGATCTATGGGCAAAAATGCCTAATAGAAGGGAATTTGGTTTTGCAAACCCAGTTCTTTCACATGGAAGGTTGAGAAAAGGCTTTTCTGGTTCCAAATTAACAAACCTGAGCCCCAGTATTTCAGCAGCAGATGAAAGAGTCCCTCAAAGCCAAGGTTTGAGTTGTTCCACAACAGTGGGTGCCACAAGGCATAAAACCAACCAGACCTGTTCTGTGAAAAGTGGTTTTATGGCTTAATGAGGTGGCACAAGATCCTGTTTTATATATCAATTTCTTCCTTTCCTTTTGTTTCAAAATAAAATTTCACCTTTGAAAGTCTGAGGGGATCTATAACATAACCTGGGAGAATCATGACATTCTATGAAGTGTCAACAATGGACTTGTTTGTAAACAGGCATACAATGTCATGTGTTTGCAGGTTCCATGAGACCTGAATGTCCAGGTGGACCTTGACCCTGGGGTTTCACTTAACGTCACAATGGGTCCTTGCTTCTACAGTCTTGATTAAATCAACACATTCTTGAGAGGCGCCTGGTGTGTCACCCTTTTGCTTTGGATGCCTAATCCCTGCAGTTCACAGAGAGAAGCTTGCTTTCTTAGAACCACTTTCAATGCAGTCTGAGCTAAAAAGAGGATTGACAAAACTTAAAATAGCCATTGTCGGAATGGCTCCTTTGGTTCCATGCTAAGAGTTTGTAATCACCAAAAGAGGGATTTGCTTTCAGGTTTGCCTGTGCATTTTAATGTCTGATGTGTCCTCTCAACAATTAATTTGTTATTAACTTTAAAACATGTCAAAATGGTTCCAAGGATTCCATGAGTCACCCCAGTGCTTAAAACTTATTTTGGTTTTTTGAGGATATATATGCAAGTCTTTCCAAGGTTCCTTGGTTTCTTGAGGCACTTGTAATGTCACAGTGGACCTTGTGCCTCCCAAAAAAATGTCCCAATGTTTGAGTATACCTGCCCCACATTGTTGGTTTTTTCTTCTTCATGAGAGCACCAATGTCCAAACAAAATTGTGCAAAAAATGGGCCCCAGACATGATTACCTATTTCACCTGTTCAGAAGAACTGCACCTGAGAAATGCATTGGGCCATGTCCTTGCCCAACCTCATTCTTGATTTTAGTTTTTACTGCAAAGGCTATTTGTCCAGGCACTTCATTTAATGTCAGACATACCACTTTTTGAAATTTGTCACATTCTCTGTTAAATGAAAGGCAAAACAGGAGGCAAAAAAGATGACAAAGTTCAGTGCTTGGACAAATGTTCAGGATGAACTTTGGGAATAACCATTGTCATACTGTTCGCCCCAATTTCCTACCCTTAAAAATCCAGCTTGGGAAGAAATGAGTTGCAAAGTGCCTCCCAGGACATCTGAATTTGTTGCTCTGCTTCAAAGTTGTAAAAAATCCTGCTGCAAAGACGGATATAAAGTGTCATGCAAAGATTCCCCCAGGCTTAGTTCTATACTCCAATCATTAAAAATCCCAGGGAGTCAATCTGTGCTCCTCCCTGTCAAAAGGTTTGTCATTTTTTGCACTGACCCTTGTGTCTTTAACCACAGGAGTCCCCTAAAACAAATCCCTGTAAGGAGAATCTGTGGAACAAATTAAAAGTGAGGGCCATCCTGCCTTGAGATTCCAACCAGGCCTGCAACTGTGATGGTGAGTCCAACCACCCCTCCCCCAATGATGGTAAGAGAAGGAATTTTCTCGGAGGTTACAGTGGAAAGTGAAACCTGTTTATTGTTAAATTGCAAAGAACACATTCCCAAGTCAAGAAAAGAAAAGAAAACCAGGTGAAGTGCTGCAAGGGCTGTTCTTTTGCTAAATTTGAAGTCTAAGGGATCCAGAAGTCCCAGGTCAGGAGCCCTCTGGGTGACACTATTTTGTTTGGTTTTTGTTGCTTTGAAAGAAAAGGGAAAGGAAAACCAAACAGGACAGAAAGCTCTTGCCAAGGAAAAGCAGCTGCTATCAGGTAAGAGCTGAGGCAGGAGCTGAGCCTTGCTGGGGAGCTGCCGGCTTTTTTTCAGCAGGGTCCCCAAGCACCCCTCGTGGGTAAAAGGGGTGAAGGAGCCAACTGGCCCAGGCTCTGGCCCCAGACAGAGGGATAATGAGGGCCCAAAAGACCCCAGGGACAACACACGATATTGGGATAAAGGCTCAACCCACGACAAGGAACATCCTGTGGAAAGAGCTGAAAATCCAGGGAACCACGGGCACAGGGGCTCAACAATCTGAGGAGATCTTTCTACTATTTGAATATCTGATTCCCAAGTTTCAGTTCTTTCCCCAGTGACCCAAGTTATGACTGATTTGTGACTACTCATAGATCCATCAGTGAAGAGAGTTACTGTGTTTACAGGTTCTTTGATGTAACATAGGTTTCTTCACTTATCATCAAAAAGTCTGCATTACTTGCCAAAAGAATTTACTTATTTCTAGGAAAGGGGGGAATGAGACAGAGTGAAAAATCCCTAGGTAAAATCCATTTTGAATTCAGTTAAATGTCCAGCAAGGGTGAAAAGCCTTTGAACAAGGGAAACTGCAGGACAGAGATGTAGCTGTACAAGAGACTGACAGACAGAAGAAAAATAATGCAAAGCCAGGTCAGTCTGACCCAGGAATTCTTTCTGATAAAAGGAACCTCCATGTGCTGGACAGTTTGTCACGTGTAATTCATAAAATGAATATGTATGAATCTATTGATGAAACTGTATGCATATGGATTTTTTTTTCTTTCCCTGTATTGGGACAGAAGTTCCAGGGTGCTGTCCTGGGTTGACTATATGATGCCTTTTATCCCAATCGTCATCTTCTGTTCATGCTGAATAATAAGTTTGCACCTTTAAGAGTGTTCCAGAGTGAAGGGGGGAGAGACTTTCTGAATTTGCAGGTTTTTTTTCCAGAACTGTAATCTCCTACACATTCCTATTGTTCGGGCTGTGTTGTCTGTGCTTTGCACTGGCAACAGGACAGTGCTCTCCTTTGCTTTTAGTTAGCTTTTTAGGCAAAAGAAGGGCCCTGGACCTTTTTTTTTTTCTCCCTTCTCTTTTGGACCTCTTAAAACCTGCTCTGGACTGAACACCCAGGGGAGCACCGGCAGCTGCACCTGTGGGCCCACCGGCCGGGCCTGGAGAGTGCACATTCCCAGCACCGGAGGGACTGATCAGAGACTGAGTGAGCTGAGCTGCACCCCGGGAAGGGACTTTTCAGTTTGTCATCTCCTTTGGAGTGGCAAGGGATCTTACTGTTTGAGATTGTGTAGATTTGACTGTTTAATAAACAGTTTTAGGTTTATTTTCTCCAAGGAGATATTTTCTCCCGGACCAGTTGGGGGGAGGGGCTGATTGGATCTGTTGTACTACCGGAGATCCTTTGAGGGATTCTCTCCCAAATTTGCCCTAAACCTGGACAAATACATCTATTGGCGCCCAACGCGCGGCTGGAAAAGGTGGAGAAAAGCCTTATTGATTGTGTGTTGGTTGTGTTTGCAGTCAGTAGCCATGCTGCTTCAATTCATAATGTCTCTTGGGGTAGAGGCCTTCGTGTGGCTCTGGGCTCTAGACATTTTTGAGGTTACAATACCTTTCTGGTCACTAGGATTATTGTCTATGGTCGGTATAATTTCTATGGTAGAGGGCAATGGATTGGAATAGCTGTTGTGCTGGCCTTGGTGATAATGATTTATAAGGCATTTACAAAAATGCTGGCATCTGTTTACGATATGTATGGTTTATGGTTTCTTCGTCCCACCCTGCATCTCAATTCCAGTAGTATGTTTTGGGAATTTATTAGTAATTACACCCAGTCTGTTAGAGGAGGAGCGGGAATAAGGCTTTCCAGCCTTTCCTTTCCTTCTTCTCCTTTGGATCTGTTATGTCACTTTTGAGAATGTTCAGTTTCCCTGAATGTTAAGGAGACCATCTTTCTGGTATTTAATCTGGTAAGCTTCCTCTATATGGGTGCAGCTTCTCTAGAATGAGGGCTGAGATATCCAGAAGAGTTGGTGAGACCCCTGACCCAGAAGCAGATGCAGGTGTGAAAAATCCTGAGTGGTGTGGAGAATGGGAAAATATAGGCCAAACCCTGAAGGAATTTTCTGATCCTGTAGACTGGGATTTTCCACAGGAACAAATTCAGAACCCAGCTGAGGTGGGGAAATACCTGAAAGAGAAGTGCCATGCTGATTCTAAAGAGAAAAGGCTAATTGCAATAAGCTGGGCCCTGGCCTGTGCTTATCGCACTCTGTTAGATACTGTAGGGCAGCAGACAGAGGCAGGGGGGCAGGGAGACAAAGCAGCAGCTACCACAGTCATCCCAGGCTCGAAGCCAGCAGCTAAACCAGATAGTGAGCCCAAGCCGCTGGCAGTTGCTGCAGGGAGAAAGCACACAAGCAAAACCAATCGGCCAGTGACTGATGATGATGATCCAGGCGAAGGACCCTCAGCACCAACTGATATAAAAGCCAAAGTTAACGCAACTGACACAGCACAAGGGGCCAATATTGAGTCTTATTCCTTGAAGGACCTTCGTGACCTAAGGAAGGATTACACCCGACGACCTGATGAATCCATAATTAGTTGGTTAGTCCGTCTCTGGGATGCTGCAAGCGAAGCTACAATTCTGGACGGCACTGAAGCAAGGCATTTGAGATCCCTGTCACAGGATCCTGTCATTGACCAAGAAATGATGAGAGAGGCAAACCCTCTCAGCCTCTGGGCACGGGTCCTAAGAAGTGTAGCACTAAGATACCTGTGCGCAGACGATCTCTACATGCAACAAACCCAGTAGAAAACAATAGAACAAGAGATTCAACGCTTGAGGGAAATGACAGTGGCAGAGATTGCCTTCTCAGACGATGCAAACACTGTAAATCCAGACTTGGTACTATGCACATCTGTGATGTGGAGGAAACTTGTACGACTTGGGCCACGAGAATATGCTTCTGCTTTAGCAATAATGAAGTGAGATGATGGTGAGGAGACTGTGCTTGATATGGCAAAGAAGCTCCGAGCATATTCAGATGCTGTGCATGGCCCAACACATGCCAGAATTGCAGCGGTGGAAACACGTCTGCAGGCATTAGAGGACAAGATAGAGGAGAATCATAAGAAGCTCAGAGAGCAGATTAAAGAAGACCTTCTCCAAATCTCGGCAATACAGATCAGAGGTTCTGGTACCCAAGGCAGACGTTCCCTGGATGGCGAGAGAAGGTACACCCCACGAGCTGAGCTGTGGTTCTACCTGCGTGATTGTGGAGAAAACATGGGGAGATGGCATAAGAAACCGACTGCTGCTCTGGCACAACGGGTGCGTGAATTGAAGACTCAGAGAGGAAGTTCAAAAGGGAAGCAGCTCCAGTGGCCAGTAACCGAACTGTCATATATGATGATAATGACAATATTTTTGATCCCCTTGAAGGAACCTCCAAGACATATGCCCAGGGAAAGAAGGATAATCAGGCTTAGAGGGGCCCTGCCTCTAGCCAGGTAGAGGCTGGGGAAAACCGTGTTTTTTGGACTGTGTGGATTCGTTGGCCTGGCACATCTGAACCACAAGAATACAAAGCTTTGGTTGACACTGGTGCGCAATGTACATTAATCCCATCGAGACATGTGGGGACAGAGTCTGTTTCTATTGCTGGTGTGACAGGGGGATCCCAGGATTTTACTTTGGTGGAAGCTGAGGTAAGCCTGACTGGAAATGCGTGGAGGAAACACCCTATTGTAACTGGCCCAGAGGCCCCATGCATTTTAGGTATAGACTTCCTTTGAAGTGGGTATTTCAAAGACCCAAAGGGACTCAGATGGGCATTTGGAATAGCTGCTGTAGAGACAGAGGGTGTCAAGCAGCTGAACAGCTTGCCTGGACTGTCAGAAAACCCATCTGCAGTAGGTCTCCTGAAGGTGGAAGAGCAACGAGTACCAATTGCCACCTCAACAGTGCACCATGACAGTACCGAACAAATCGAGATGCTGTGATCCCCATCCATAAGATGATCCAAGAGCTGGAGAGCCAAGGGGTGGTCAGCAAGACCCACTCACCCTTCAACAGCCCCATTTGGCCTGTGCGTAAATCTGAAGGAGAATGGAGATTGACTGTGGACTACCGTGCATTGAATGAAGTGACTCCACCACTGAGCGCTGCTGTGCCGGACATGCTGGAACTCCAGTATGAGCTTGAGTCCAAGGCAGCAAGGTGGTATGCCACTATAGACATTGCCAATGCATTTTTCTCCATTCCTCTGGCAGCAGAATGCAGGCCTCAGTTTGCTTTCACCTGGAGGGGGTGTGCAGTACACCTGGAACCGGGGCTGCCCCAGGGTGGAAGCACAGCCCCACCATCTGCCATGGACTGATCCAGGCTGCACTAGAAAGGGGTGAGGCTCCAGAACATCTGCAATATATTGATGACATCATTGTGTGGGGGAACACAGCTGCAGAAGTGTTCGAGAAAGGGAGAAAATCATCCAGATTCTCCTAAAAGCTGGCTTTGCCATCAAGAAGAGCAAAGTCAAGGGACCTGCTCAAGAGATCCAGTTCCTGGGAGTGAAGTGGCAAGATGGACGGCGTCAGATTCCCACTGACGTCATCAACAAGATCACAGCAATGTCTCCACCATCCAGCAAGAAAGAAACACAAGCTTTCCTAGGAGCCATAGGTTTTGGAGGATGCACATTCCTGAATACAGTCAGATCGTGAGCCCTCTCTACCTGGTCACCCGTGAAGAAGAACACTTTCCACTGGGGCCCTGAGCAGCAGCAAGCCTTGCACAGATCAAGCAGGAGATTGCTCATGCAGTAGCTCTTGGCCCAGTCAGGACAGGACCAGAGGTGAAGAACGTGCTCTACTCTGCAGCCAGGAACCATGGTCTGTCCTGGAGCCTTTGGCAGAAGGTGCCTGGGGAGACTGAGGCCGACCACTAGGATTTTGGAGTCGGCTACAGGGGTCTGAAGCCAACTATACTCCAACAGAGAAAGAAATCTTGGCTGCCTATGAAGGAGTCCAGGCTGCCTCAGAGGTAATAGGCACTGAAGCACAACTCCTCCTGGCACCCTGACTACCAGTACTGGGGTGGATGTTCAAAGTAAAGGTTCCCCACGCACCATGCCACCAGTGCTACATGGAGCAAATGGATTGCTGTTATCACACAGCGCGCCCAAGATTGGAAAACTGAATCGCCCTGGGATTCTGGAAATAATTACGAACTGGCCGGAAGGTGAAAGCTTTAGTCTCGCTGATGAAGGAGAACAAGAAGTGACACGTGCTGAAGAAGCTCCACCATACAACCAACTGCCAGCAGAAGATGCACGATACGCTCTTTTTACTGATGGTTCTTGTCGCATTGTGGGAATGAACCGGAAGTGGAAAGCAGCTGTATGGAGCCCCACACGACAGGTCGCAGAGGCCACTGAAGGAGAAGGTGGATCAAGCCAACTTGCAGAACTCAAAGCTGTTCAACTGGCCCTGGACATTGCTGAGAGAGAGAAGTGGCCAAAGCTCTACCTTTATACTGATTCATGGATGGTAGCCAATGCCCTGTGGGATGGCTGGAGAGGTGGAAAAAGGGCTAATTGGCAGCGTAGAGGAAAACCAATCTGGGCTGCTGATGAGTGGAAAGACATTGCTACCAGGGTAGGGAAGCTGTCTGTGAAGGTCCGCCATGTGGATGCCCATGTCCCCAAGAGCAGAGCTAATGAGGAGCACCAAAACAACGAGCAGGTAGACCAGGCTGCAAAGATAGAGGTGTCAAAGATAGACTTAGATTGGCAACATAAAGGAGAGTTATTCCTAGCTCGATGGGCCCACAATGCCTCAGGCCATCAGGGCAGAGATGCCACCTATAAGTGGGCACGAGACCGAGGGGTGGATCTAACCATGGACAGTATTTCTCAGGTCATCCATGACTGTGAGACGTGTGCTGCCATCAAGCAGGCCAAGCGAGTGAAGCCACTCTGGTACGGTGGGCGATGGTCAAAGTACAAGTATGGAGAGGCCTGGCAGATTGACTACATCACACTGCCCCAGACACGCCAGGGCAAGCGCTACGTGCTGACCATGGTGGAAGCCACCACGGGATGGTTGGAAACCTACCCCTGTGCCTCATGCTACTGCCCGGAACACCATCCTGGGCCTTGAAAAGCAGGTCCTGTGGGAGACATGGTACCCCTGAGAGGATAGAGTCAGACAATGGGACTCATTTCAAGAACAGCCTTATCAACACCTGGGCTAGGGAACATGGCATTGAGTGGGTGTACCATATCCCCTACCATGCACCAGCTGCAGGCAAAGTGGAGAGATACAACGGACTGTTAAAACACATTAAAAGCATTAGGTGGGGGATCTTTCAAGAACTGGGAGCAGCATCTGGCAAGAGCCACCTGGTTAGTTAACACCCGAGGCTCTACTAACCGAGCGGGCCCTGCCCAGTCTGAGCCTTTGCATAGAGTAGATGGAGACAAAGTCCCAGTGGTACATGTCAGAGGTTTGTTAGGAAAGACAGTTTGGATTAATCCTGCCTCGTATACAGACAAACCCATTAAGTGGGGTTGTTTTTGCTCAGGGACCAGGTTGCACATGGTGGATAATGCAAAAAGATGGAAGAACACGATGTGTACCTCAGGGAGATTTGATTGTTAGGTGAAACCTATGTGTAAATATCACTGTTTGCTGAATGTTATTACCATTGTCTGTGTATAGCTGTATATGGATGTATAATGTATGTTTGTAGAGTTAGAATTTTTTTTTTTTTTTTTTTTTTTTAAGTTTTTTAGTAGTAAGCAGACGATATGGGGATAAGGGTGGAATGTCCTGGGTTGACTATATGATGCTTTTTTATCCAGTCGTCTTCTTCTGTTCATGCTGAATAATAAGTTTGCACCTTTTAAGAGTGTTAAGGGGGGGAGTGCAGGTTTTTTTCAGAACTGTACTCCTCCACACATTCCTACCGCGGGCTGTGTTGTCTGTGGCTGCACCAGCAACAGGACAGTGCTCTCCTTGCTTTTAGTTAGCCAGCCAGGGCAAAGTTCCCTGGTCCTTTGTTTTCTTTTCTCCCTTTTTTTGGACCTCTTAAAACCTGCTCTGGACTGAACACCCAGGGGAGCACCGCAGTTGCACCTGTGGCCCACGGGCCGGGCCTGGCCTCATACATTCCCAGCACCGAGGGGACTGATCCAGAGACTGAGTGAGCCGAGGCACCCTGGGAAGGGACTTTCTCAGTTTGTCATCTCCTTGGAGGGCAAGGGATCTACTGTTTGAGATTGTGTAGATTTGACTGTTTACAAACAGTTTTTCTCCACCTTTCTCCAAGGAGATATTTCTCCCGACCAGTTGGGGGAGGGGCTGATTGGATCTGTTGTACCACCGGAGGGATTCTGCACATGCCTTTGGGATTCTCCCATGCAAGCTACACTAAAACCTGGACTTTTAATGAGTTGTGAGTTTACTTTCTCTCTGCAAAACAATTTGCCTGCACACCTAGAGCTGCAATGAACAGAAAAACAGGAAAATTGAATCCTGCATTGCACATCAGAATTGCAGAATTTTGCATTGTAATAAATCCTTTGAGGGATTCTTTGCAAACTTGACAGGGCACATGCTTTGGGGTTACTTCTTCTCTCTGCAAAATCACTCTTTAACAACTCAATTTTGCCTGCTAAAACTAATTTGTGTATTCTAGAGCTGGTAATGAACAGAAAAATATCAGGAAAAATGCAAATTTGCAGAATTTTGCATTGCCCAATCAAGATCATCTTTTTCAGTGGTAAAGAGAACTGCTAAACTTAACAATCTAGTTCTGGCTTTAACTTTGAATTTGTGCTATCCTCTAAAACTTAAAAAATAGTCTTTGGAAACCTGTAGGAAGACAAACCCATTCTATTATCTACAGAGGATCTCTCTCAGAGGGTCCCATTGGAAAATGAGACAACAAAGTTGCATTTTTTCTCCTAAAATTGTAAAAAATGGCTTTTCTTGAATACAGCAATGAGTTTGTTTTCTTTGGACAGCCTCCAGACCTTGTCATGGTCATGAACTTTCAGGTATTAGAGTTCTAGGAGAGTTGATGATGCAGCTTCCTCTCAATAAATTAAAAAGTGGACAGACTTCATTGTTGCTGATTCCCAAAAAATTTGACCCAATTGATTTCTCCTAGAAGAGAAAAATCTTGCAGGGTGTTGACACTGGTCCAGACCTGGATGCGTCTGTGGTGTTATTGTTTATTCAGTCATCTTCCATCCCAGATACTTCCAGGGTTCTCTTATCGGTCCCTCCAGCACTGGA
>JALJVW010000183.1:0-17818 GCA_024865655.1 Emberiza elegans | reverse complement strand
AACACCCTGCAAGATTTTCTCTTCTAGGAGAAATCAATTGGGTCAAATTTTTTGGGGAATCAGCAACAATGAAGTCTGTCCACTTTTTAATTTATTGAAGCTGCATCATCAGCTCTCCTAGAACTCTAATACCTGAAGCTCGTGCAGCCATGACAAGGTCATGGCTGTCAAAGAAAAACAAACTCATTGCTGTGTTCCAAGAAAAGCCATTATTTTTTTACAATTTTAGGGAGAAAAATGCAACTTTGTTGTCTCATTTTCAATGGGACCTCTGAGAGAATCCTCTGTAGATAATAGAATGGGTTTGTCTTCCCTACAGGTTTCCAAAGACTATTTTTAATTTTTTAGAGGATAGCACAAATTCTGATTAAAAGCCAGAACTAGATTGTTGAAAGTTTAGCAGGTCAAGAATTAAAAGTTCTCTGTTACCACTGAAAAAGATGATCTTGATTGGGCATGTAAAATTCTGCAAATTCTGATGATTTTGCAATGAGTCTTCAATTTTCCTGATATTTTTCTGTTCATTACCCAGCTCACAAATTGTGCAGGCAAAATTGAGTTTTAGAGAGTGATTTGCAGAGAAAGTAAACTCCACAACTCAGTAAAGGTTGCAAAAGCCGGTATGTTTATTGGCAGCTGGGTGCATGCAGGAGTTAGTACTCCCAAAAAGGCATGTGCACCTGTCCAGGTTTAGGGCAAATTTGGGGAGAGAATCCCTCAAGGATCTCCGGGTAGTACAACAGATCCAATCAGCCCCTCCCCAACTGGTCCGGGAGAAAATATCTCCTTGGAGAAAGGTGGGAAAACTGTTTATTAAACAGTCAAATCTACACAATCTCAAACAGTAAGATCCCTTGCCACTCAAAGGAGATGACAAACTGAGAAGTCCCTTCCCGGGGTGCAGCTCGGCTCACTCAGTCTCTGATCAGTCCCTCCGGTGCTGGGAATGTCGCAGGCCAGGCCAGGCCGGTGGGCCCAGAGTGCAACTGCGGTGCTCCCCTGGGTGTTCAGTCCAGAGCAGGTTTTAAGAGGTCCAAAAGAAGGGAGAAAAAAAACAAAGGTCAGGGAACTTCTTTGCCTAGCTAGCTAACTAAAAGCAAAGGCACTGTCCTGTTGCCAGTGCAGCCACAGACAACACAGCCCGCAGTAGGAATGTGTAGGAGTGAGTACAGTTCTGAAAAAAACCTGCGCTTCTTCTCTCCCCCTTCACTCTCTGGAACACTCTTAAAGGTGCAAACTTATTATTCAGCATGAACAGAAGAAGACGACTGGGGATAAAAGCATCATATAGTCAACCCAGGACATTCCACCCCTTATCCCCATATCGTCTGCTTACTACTAAAACTTACTACTAAAAAAAAAAAAAAAAATTCTAACTCTACAAACACATACATTATACATCAATATACAGCTATACACAGACAATGGTAATAACATTCAGCAAACAGTGATATTTACATAGGTTTCACCTAACAATCAAATCTCCCTAAAGGTACATCGTGTTCTTCCATCTTTTTGCATTATCCACCATGTGCAACCTGGTCCCTGAGCAAAAACAACCCCACGAATGGGTTTGTCTGTATTTGAGGCAGGTTTAATCCAAACTGTCTTTCCTAACAAACCTCTGACATGTACCACTGGGACTTTGTCTCCATCTACTCTATGCAAATGCTCAGACTGGGCAGGGCCCGCTCGGTTAGTAGAGCCTCGGGTGTTAACTAACCAGGTGGCTCTTGCCAGATGCTGCTCCCAGTTCTTGAAAGATCCCCCACCTAATGCTTTCAATGTGGTTTTTAACAGTCCGTTGTATCTCTCCACTTTGCCTGCAGCTGGTGCATGGTAGGGGATATGGTACACCACTCAATGCCATGTTCCCTAGCCCAGGTGTTGATAAGGCTGTTCTTGAAATGAGTCCCGTTGTCTGACTCTATCCTCTCAGGGTACCATGTCTCCACAGGACTTGCTTTTCAAGGCCCAGGATGGTGTTCGGGCCGTAGCATGAGGCACAGGGTAGGTTTCCAACCATCCCGTGGTGGCTTCCACCATGGTCAGCACGTGGCGCTTGCCCTGGCGTGTCTGGGGCAGTGTGATGTAGTCAATCTGCCAGGCCTCTCCATACTTGTACTTTGACCGCCGCCCACCGTACCAGAGTGGCTTCACTCGCTTGGCCTGTTTGATGGCAGCACGTCTCACAGTCATGGATGACCTGAGAAATACTGTCCATGGTTAGATCCACCCCTCGGTCTCGTGCCCCTTATAGGTGGCATCCCTGCCCTGATGGCCTGAGGCATCGTGGGCCCATCGAGCTAGGAATAACTCTCCTTTATGTTGCCAATCTAAGTCTATCTTTGACACCTCTATCTTTTGCAGCCTGGTCTACCTGCTCATTGTTTTGGTGCTCCTCATTAGTTCTGCTCTTGGGGACATGGGCATCCACATGGCGGACCTTCACAGACAGCTTCCCTACCCTGGTAGCAATGTCTTTCCACTCATCAGCAGCCCAGATTGGTTTCCTCTACGCTGCCAATTGCCCCTTTCCACCTCTCAGCCATCCCACAGGGCATTGGCTACCATCCATGAATCAGTATAAAGGTAGAGCTTTGGCCACTTCTCTCTCTCAGCAATGTCCAGGGCCAGTTGAACAGCTTTGAGTTCTGCAAGTTTGGCTTGATCCACCTTCTCCTTCAGTGGCCTCTAAAACCTGTCGTGTTGGGCTCCATACAGCTCTTTCACTTCCGGTTCATTCCCACAATCGACAAGAACCATCAAAAAAAAGGCGTATCTTGCATCTTCTGCTGGCAGTTGGTTGTATGGTGGAGCTTCTTCAGCACGTGTCACTTCTTGTTCCCCTTCATCAAGCGAGACTAAAGCTTTCACCTTCCGGCCAGTTTTTTAATTATTTCCAGAATCCCAGGGCGATTCAGTTTTTCCAATCGTGGTAGGCTGTGTGATAACAACAATCCATTTGCTCCACGTAGCACTGGTGGCATGGTGCGTGAGGGAACCTTTTTTTTGAACATCCACCCCAGTACTGGTAGTCGAGGTGCCAGGAGGAGTTGTGCTTCAGTGCCTATTACCTCTGAGGCAGCCTGGACTCCTTCATAGGCAGCCAAGATTTCTTTCTCTGTTGGAGTATAGTTGGCTTCAGACCCCCTGTAGCTTCGACTCCAAAATCCTAGTGGTCGGCCTTGAGTCTCCCAGGCACCTTCTGCCAAAAGGCTCAGGACAGACCATGGTTCCCTGCTGCAGAGTAGAGCATGGGGGGGTCCTGTCTGACTGGGCCAAGAGCTACTACATGAGCAATCTCCTGCTTGATCTGTGCAAAGGCTTGCTGCTGCTCAGGGCCCCAGTGGAAAAGTGTTCTTCTTCACGGGTGACCAGGTAGAGAGGGCTCACGATCTGACTGTATTCAGGAATGTGCATCCTCAAAAACCTATGGCTCCTAGGAAAGCTTGTGTTTCTTTCTTGCTGGATGGTGGAGACATTGCTGTGATCTTGTTGATGACGTCAGTGGGAATCTGACGCCGTCCATCTTGCCACTTCACTCCCAGGAACTGGATCTCTTGAGCAGGTCCCCTTGACTTTGCTCTTCTTGATGGCAAAGCCAGCTTTTAGGAGAATCTGGATGATTTTCTCCCTTTCTCGAACACTTCTTGCAGCTGTCTTCCCCCACAATGATGTGTCATCAATATATTGCAGATGTTCTGGAGCCTCACCCCTTTCTAGTGCAGCCTGGATCAGTCCATGGCAGATGGTGGGGCTGTGCTTCCACCCTGGGGCAGCCGGTTCCAGGTGTACTGCACCCCTCCAGGTGAAAGCAAACTGAGGCCTGCATTCTGCTGCCAGAGGAATGGAGAAAAATGCATTGGCAATGTCTATAGTGGCATACCACCTTGCTGCCTTGGACTCAAGCTCATACTGGAGTTCCAGCATGTCCCGGCAGCAGCGCTCAGTGGTGGAGTCACTTCATTCAATGCACGATAGTCCACAGTCAATCTCCATTTCTCCTTCAGATTTTGGTCAGGCCAAATGGGGCTGTTGAAGGGTGAGTGGGTCTTGCTGACCACCCCTTCATACTCTCCACCTCTTGGATCATCTTATGGATGGGGATCACAGCATCTCGATTTGTTCGGTACTGTCGGCGGTGCACTGTTGAGGTGGCATTGGTACTCGTTGCTCTTCCACCTTCAGGAGACCTACTGCAGATGGGTTTTCTGACAGTCCAGGCAAGCTGTTCAGCTGCTTTACACCCTCTGTCTCTACAGCAGCTATTCCAAATGCCCATCTGAGTCCCTTTGGGTCTTTGAAATACCACTTGAAGGAAGTCTATACCTAAAATGCATGGGGCCTCTGGGCCAGTTACAATAGGGTGTTTCCTCCACGCATTTCCAGTCAGGCTTACCTCAGCTTCCACCAAAGTAAAATCCTGGGATTCCCCTGTCACACCAGCAATAAAACAGACTCTGTCCCACATGTCTTGATGGGATTAATGTACATTGCGCACCAGTGTCAAGCAAAGCTTTGTATTCTTGTGGTTCAGATGTGCCAGGCCAACTAATCCACACAGTCCAAAAAAACACGGTTTTCCCCAGCCTCTACCTGGCTAGAGGCAGGGCCCCTCTAAGCCTGATTATCCTTCTTTTCCCTGGGCATATGTCTTGGAGGTTCCTTCAAGGGGATCAAAAATATTGTCATTATCATCATATATGACAGTTCGGTTACTGGCCACTGGAGCTGCTTCCCTTTTGGAACTTCCTCTCTGAGTCTTCAATTCATGCACCCGTTGTGCCAGAGCAGCAGTCGGTTTCTTATGCCATCTCCCCATGTTTTCTCCACAATCACGCAGGTAGAACCACAGCTCAGCTCGTGGGGTGTACCTTCTCTCGCCATCCAGGGAATGTCTGCCTTGGGTACCAGAACCTCTGATCTGTATTGCCGAGATTTTGGAAGGTCTTCTTTAATCTGCTCTCTGAGCTTCTTATGATTCTCCTCTATCTTGTCCTCTAATGCCTGCAGACGTGTTTCCACCGCTGCAATTCTGGCATGTGTTGGGCCATGCACAGCATCTGAATATGCTCGGAGCTTCTTTGCCATATCAAGCACAGTCTCCTCACCATCATCTCGCTTCATTATTGCTAAAGCAGAAGCATATTCTCGTGGCCCCAAGTCAATTACAAGTTTCCTCCACATCACAGATGTGCATAGTATAAGTCTGGATTTACAGTGTTTGCATCGTCTGAGAAGGCAATCTCTGCCACTGCCATTTCCCTCAAGCGTTGAATCCCTTGTTCTATTGTTTTCCACTGGGTTTGTTGCATGTAGAGATCGTCTGCGCACAGGTATCTTAGTGCTACACTTCTTAGGACCCGTGCCCAGAGGCTGAGAGGGTTAGCCTCCCTCATCATTTTTTGGTCAATGACAGGATCTTGTGACAGGGATTCTAAATGCTTCGCTTCAGTGCCGTCCAGAATTGTAGCCTCGCCTGCAGCATCCCAGAGACGGACTAACCAACTAATTATGGATTCATCAGGTTGTCGGGTGTAATCCTTCCTTAGGCCACGAAGGTCCTTCAAGGAATAAGACTCAATATTGGCCCCTTGTGCTGTGTCAGTTGCGTTAACTTTGGCTTTTATATCAGTTGGTGCTGAGGGACCTTTGCCTGGATCATCATCATCAGTCACTGGCCGATTGGTTTTGCTTGTGTGCTTTCTCCCTGCAGCAACTGCCAGCGGCTTGGGCTCACTATCTGGTTTAGCTGCTGGCTTCGAGCCTGGGATGACTGTGGTAGCTGCTGATTTATCTCCCTGTCCCCCCCTGCCTCTGTCTGCTGCCCTACACTATCTAACAGAGTCTGCGATAAGCACAGGCCAGGGCCCAACTTATTGCAATTAGCCTTTTCTCCTTAAATTGGCATGGCACTTCTCTTTCAGGTATTTCCCCACCTCAGCTGGGTTCTGAATTTGTTCCTGTGGAAAATCCCAGTCTACAGGATCAGAAAATTCCTTCAGGGTTTGGCCTATATTTTCCCCATTCTCCACACCACTCAGGATTTTTTCACACCTGCATCTGCTTCTGGGTTATGGGGTCTCACCAACTCTTCTGGATATCTCAGCCCTCATTTCTAGAAGCTGCAAACCATATAGAGGAAGCTTACCAGATTAAATACCAGAAAGATGGTCTCTTTAACATTCATGGGGAAACTGAACATTCTCAAAAGTGACATAACAGATCTAAAGGAGAAGAAGGAAAGGAAAGGCTGGAAAGCCTTATTCGGCTCCTCCTCTAACAGACTGGGTGTAATTACTAATAAATTCCCAAAACATACTACTGGAATTGAGATGCAGGGTGGGACGAAGAAACCATAAACCATACATGCTGTAAACAGATGCCAGCATTTTTGTAAATGCCTTATAAATCATTATCACCAAGGCCAGCACAACAGCTATTCCAATCCGTACCCCTCTACCATAGAAATTACGTGTTATAGACAATAATCCTAGTGACCAGAAAGGTATTGTAACCTCAAAATGTCTAGAGCCCAGAGCCACACGAAGGCCTCTACCCCAAGAGACATTATGAATTGAAGCAGCATGGCTACTGACTGCGAACACAACCAACACAAAATCAATAAGGCTTTTTCTCCACCTTTTTTCAGCCGTTGGGCGTAATAGATATATTTGTCCAGGTTTAGGGCAAATTTGGGAGAGAATCCCTCAAAGGATCTCCGGTAGTACAACAGATCCAATCAGCCCCTCCCCCAACTGGTCCGGGAGAAAATATCTCCTTGGAGAAAGGTGGAAAAACTGTTTATTAAACAGTCAAATCTACACAATCTCAAACAGTAAGATCCTTGCCACTCCAAAGGAGATGACAAATTGAGAAAGTCCCTTCCCCGGGGTGCAGCTCAGCTCACTCAGTCTCTGATCAGTCCCTCCGGTGCTGGGAATGTCATGAGGCCAGGCCCGGCCCGGTGGGCCACAGGTGCAGCTGCGGTGCTCCCCTGGGTGTTCAGTCCAGAGCAGGTTTTAAGAGGTCCAAAAGAGAAGGGAGAAAAGAAAACAAAGGTCCAGGGAACTTCTTTGCCCTAGCTAGCTAACTAAAAGCAAAGGAGAGCACTGTCCTGTTGCCGGTGCAGCCACAGACAACACAGCCCGCAGTAGGAATGTGTAGGAGTGAGTACAGTTCTGAAAAAAACCTGCCGCTTCTTCTCTCCCCCCCTTCACTCTCTGGAACACTCTTAAAGGTGCAAACTTATTATTCAGCATGAACAGAAGATGACGATTGGGGATAAAAGCATCATATAGTCAACCCAGGACAGCACCCCTGGGAACTTCTGGTCCCCTTTTATCTTTCTTTCAAATACATATGCATACAGTTTCACAATAGATTCATACATATTCATTTTTATGAATTACACGTGACAGTTGTCGCTAGTTCCTTTTATCAGAAAGAATTCCTGGGTCAGACTGACCTGGCTTTGCATTATTTTCTGTTTTTCTTCTGTCTGTCAGTCTCTTGTACGGCTACTATCTCTGTCCTGCAGTTTTCCCTTGAGGTTCAGCCTACAGGCTTTTCACCCTTGCTGGACATTTAACTGAATTCAAAATGGATTTTTACTCTAGCTTTTTTCACTCTGTCTCATTCCCCCCTTTCCTAGAAATAAGTAAATTCTTTTACTTAATGCAGACTTTTGATGATAAGTAAAAGAAACCTATGTTAGTAAAGAACCTTTAAACACAGTAACTCTCTTCACTGATGGATCTGGGAGTAGTCACAAATCAGTCATAACTTGGTTGAACCAAAGAACTGAAACTTGGGAATCAGATATTCAAATAGTAGAAAGATCTCCTCAGATTGTTGAGCTTGCTGCTGTGGTTCTGGATTTTCAGCTCTTTCCACAACCTTGTCGTGGGTTGACAGCCTTTATCCCAATATCGTGTGTTGTGTCTGGCAGTTGCTTTTTAAGGCCCCGGCCGTTTTGCTGCGGCGGGACGGGGGAGGAGGGGTGAGTGTGACTAGGGCACCTTGGCTTTTGGCTTTTGCTGCTTGGCTTGGCTTTTGGCTGCTTGCTTGCTTGTTTTCGCTCCTGCCTCAGCTCTTAGCCGATAGCTGCTTTTTTGCTTTTTTTCTGCTTTCTGTGCTGTTTGGTTTTTTTTTTCCTTTCCCTTTTCTTTCGTTCCCTCTTTTCCCCCCCGAAAGATACTGGACCGGCTCCGGACCTGACCTGGGATCGTCCAAGGATCCCGGAGTCTCGAGAGAAGCTCAGCGCCCTCCACAGCACTGCCTGGTTTTCTTTTCTTTTCTTGTGTTGGGGAGTGTTCTTTGTCATTTGTCAATAAATAGGTTTTGTTTTCCACTGTGCTCCTCCGAGGAATTCCTTCCCGAACCCGGTATTGGGGGAGGGGTGGTTGGAGGTTTGTTTTTTAGGGGACTCCCTTTTGGAGATTTCCCCTAATTTGTCCTAAACCAGGACAAACCTTTTAATTTATTCACAGATTCTCCTTATGTTGTTAATGTGGTTAAAAGAATAGAAGGGTCAGTTCTAAAAAATGCTACTAATGACACTTGATATCATTGGCTTTCATGTATTTTTATACAACTTTGCAGTATAGAACTAATCCAGATTTTGTTTCTCACTTCAGGGCTCATTCTTCGCTTCCTGGATTTTTAGTGGTAGGAAATGCCAGAGCAGACAAAGTGACAATGGTTATTTCAAACACTTTGCCAAACATTTTGAAACAAGCAAAACTGAGTAATGTCTTTTTTCACCAAAATGCGCAAGCATTTGTGCAAATGCTTCAAATTTCCAAAAGTCAAGCTGAAGCTATCATTAGTACTTGCCCTGACTGTCAGCTTGTGCAGCCTCCTGTTTTTGTACAGGAGCAGTCAACCCACGAGGTTTGCAAAGCCTGCAGTTATGGCAAATGAATATCACTAAATAGCCTTCCGTTGGTAAATTTAACAATACTCACGTTTCAGTGGACATGTTCTCTGGTGCAGTTTTTGCTTCTCTTCACACAGGTGAAACAGGTAATCATGTCTGTCAACATTTTTTGCAGAGCTTTTGCTTCATTGGGTGTGCCTCAAGAAGAAAAAACCAACAATGATCCTGCATATATATCTCAAAAATTGGCCACATTTTTAAGGATTGGGGTGTTCGTCACATCCTTGGTATTCCTCATTCTCCTAAAGTCAAGCAATTGTTGAGAGGACACATCAGACATTAAAATGCGTTTTTGATCAACCGAAGGGGGAAGTAGCACTCACACCACAGATGAGGTGGAACAAAGCTTTGCATGTTTTTAATTTTGTTAACAGCTCTGTTGCAGAACCCAAGCCACCAATTTTTAGGCATTTTTCAAATAACACACAGGCAAAACTGAAAGAAAATCCCTCTTTTAATTACAAACTCTTGGACAGGACCAATTGAAAGTCCTTTCCGATTAATCCCTTGTGGTAAAGGGTATGCTTCTGTCTCTATAAATGCAGGAATTAAGTGGATCCCAGCAAAAAACAACAAACCATGCCGCACCCAAGAATGTGTTGACGGGTTCAAGACTGTAGAAGCAAGTACGCAGACGTTAAGTGAAACAGAGGGATCACAGGTCACACCTGACATTCATTGGTGGAACCTGCAAACACTGATTTTATGCTATTTACAAATAAGTCAATTGTTGGTTTCATAGAGCTCTTTTGGCAAAAGCATGGGTTTTGTTATGTTATAGATCCCCTCTTTTGGACTTTCAAAGGTGAAATTTTAGTTAAAAGGTCAAAAGCAGAGTTTTTAAATTGATATATATGGGAGGATCTTTTGCCAAAAATTAGCTCACAAAAAGCATGCAGCAAAATCAAATGATACGCTGGTGTTGGTTGGTTTTAATTTCCTCTTGTAGTGCAGATTTGCCTGTGGAACAACTAAAACCAAATCTTTGAGTGACTTTTGCCGAGGCAGCAGACTTGGATACCGTATGTTTGTCTAATTTGGAACCAGAAAAGCCTTTCTCAACCTGTCTAGGCAGTGTGGCAGTAAAGGATTTGCCCTTGGTCAAATTGATTCCCCAGCCCCAGGACCACCACTGGCCGGTTTTGTTGGTTTTGCATGGCTTAATTTTTGGAGAGGAGGAAAGAAGGCAGCCACCAAAGTGGCATTTCTCTGAGGAGCTGCTATACGCTTTCTCCGTGCAGGCAAAACCAACCACTGACTGGCTGTGAAAATAGGCCCACTGCTGAGCCAATTAGAAAAACTGGTGACGCCTGTAATAAATAAGAATCTTACCATGTAAATTTCTTTTTCCAATTAGAATTTATTCAATTATAAAGCAAGCAGTGACAAGCAAGAGTTCAGCGCTGGGCGGATGATCAGAAGCCAGTCCGCAACCCCCCTTTTCTGAGGCTGGCTTTTATTGCTTCTCCTCTCGGTGTCTAAAGGGAGGAGGGGGCTTCACGGTGGACTTTTCCTTATAAGGGTTAACTTAGACCATATGTTTCCAAAAATACTATGTATTTTCTGCTGAGCTCAGCAATTCTAAGCACTATATGTTTTTCTGCTGGCTAAGCAGTTCTATTGTTTCATTACAAACAGTTTTAACTACTTACTATTACTTTTATACTCTAAAATTATTCATCTATTAGTTTAATTAATGAACAAACATATTGCTACTTATTACAATTCCCCCATCTCTTTTGTTACCAGTTTTGTTCATTAAATCTTTTTAGTTCATTCCTAGCAAGCGTTAAGTAAGCTGCTTCATAAGTTAAACTATGTGCCCTAATTATACGTGCTAATTTCCTTAACTTTTTTCTCATATCCCAATTCATAACAAATAGAATTACTAACAGGATGAAACCAAACACAACCAGAATGAAAAGAACAACAATGGGATGGCATATACTATTTAGGACACCTGTGGTAGTGAGAGTATCCCACCAATTATACTCACTATCTTGCTTCACTCTCTCTATAACTCGGTGTATAATTTTTACATCATGATGAACAGTCACCAGGGTCTTCTGTCTGCTTTCCTTGATTTTCTCGAGGATTTTGATCAGGTCTTGATGGAGGAATAGTTGTCTCACTAGGGTGTTGTCCATCCCAATCGGAGTGGGCAGTGGTTTGTGAATCAGTGTGTAGTTAGATTGTAATAGGTAGTGAGAAGTAACTGGAGCTTCATAAGTAATGTCACACCCTGTAATCTTAGTAAAGTTACAAGTACAGAAGTTTGAGTGGTTTTTGGTATTCACCACAATATTATCTATAAGCACAGAATCACAAATAGTCCTAAAACATGCACACCCATTGCCTATGTAGACAAGAACTGTTTTAGAAGCCTCGTTAGGATGAATCTCAAATTGACAGATGTTCTGCTCCGTGTCTAAACAAATATCTTGAGCTATAATCACATTACCCTCACAGATAAACCCCAGTTGTTCTCGAATAATGCAGGATTCCATATCAATAGTTTGCCATTTATCTCCAAGCTGACGGGCCCATCCTCTATGCTCTGTAGGATAGAGAACAGCTCCGTCATGGTTTACTCCTAATGCAATAACAGGAAAAACTGGATGTACAGAGGCATTACTTATAGTTAGGACAAATGCAGTAGCTGTGTTTGAAATAGTGTTATAGGTAAAATTCACCAGTTTCCACCAGGATTGGAATTCTCTTTCAAAATCAGTGGCATTGTCCCAGATTATTTTCCGAATTTCTGTGGGGAAGGTGCCTTTCTCGCCTTCTCTTATAATCGAGGCCGAGACTGACTGCATCCACAGATGTGCCTGGATACAGCTGAGAGCCAAGGAAACATTGTTTTGTGTCGCACTAAGTGCATCAATCACCAATTTGTGATCATTCACATTTACTTTTTCCCAACTTGGCAAAATGTTTGACAGCATCCACTGGTGTGTTCCCAAAGCTAATAGAGATGACTTCAGTGGTTGCTGTAACAGTTAAGACAAGTCTCTAGTTGTTTTGGATCCATGCCAAGGCTATAAAATAGCCCTCTGTACCCCCACAGGGGGAAGAAGTCAATTTGACCCCATTAGTACTTCTGAGTCAATACTATTCAGAATTCCCAAATCCTGTACCTAGAATACCAGTCACATCTCTAGGTTTCCTTGTTTTAAAAAGAACTTCTGAGTCAATACTATTTTCCCAAGCCAGGAATAGTCCAACCTTCAAAAGATGTTTTGCAGGTAGTCCAAAATGGAGAACAAGCTGGCTGGATGTCTGAAACATTGGTCTGCATCAATAGTTCTACCTGTTTGAGAGACCATGCTGGATTAAATAACATTTGTTGTTGATCAGTTTTCTTAATTATGTAAGGCCCAATTTTGAAGATCTTTGGGGTGAGAATGACCGGTGATGTGGGTGGGGTGGTGATAATGTGAGGCTCGGCAGTGGTAGAGTGTGTCTTGGTATCTATTATGAATTTAAAGGAAAGGCCCTGTGTATCTTTTGACCAGAGACAGACTATTTTTGCAGTGTGAGTTAATGTGAAGTTTTTCCAGCATTCTTGTGTCATTGAGTGTACACAATTTACTGTTTGTTTTTCCTCTTGACCCATGGAAACACTGATTGCAATTTCGTTGGTATAGTTAGACCCATTAATCATTCGACATCCAATATTAATTTGTTCTCCCACTACCCCTTGGAGCTGCCAGGTTTTCTGTCTCTTCCATTCATGTCTAGCGTATGGCAAACCGTCATGCAGTACTAATGTTAGTAAATTTAAACCTGTGGTAGTCCCCATAGATCTGGTAGATTGCAAAAAGGCCTGAGACCAGTCAGGGATCAAGTTCCCTTTGTAAGGCTGAAGAGGGTTTCCCCAGGCAGCCGGGATACTCAGGGTTATAATAATCAAGGTATCTTGCCAAACAGGGCAGGTTCCTAGCAACAAATTTCTTTCGTCTTTCATAGTCATACCTCTTTTATCTGGAGCTTTCCTGTGCGCCTTTTCTGTTCCTGTGGCCTGTTGCTCTCCCCCACTATTCCTTACCTCTCTGCCTCGCCTGCCAGGCCGGGTGCATCGGTCTGCAGGGATCATTATCTTCTCGGCAGCAGGGGTAATCTTCAGGGGTGCCATTATTTGACTATCTCCTCTGCCCCTACTCCTAAGGGCAGGTTGTCAGGCCTCCAGGCAAAGGATCTCTTTGGTTTTGTGATGGACTCTCTGCCGTCCCTGGCGAGCTTTACAGGGCCTGAGTCCCACACCTACCTAGGGTTTACCCTCTGCCTTTATTCCCTTTCCCCTGTTTTCCTAGAGTTACGTCGTTCTTCCCTACGTTCTTTTCGTTTTTGTTGTTTATGAATTCGGGAATAGCGGTGAATCATGCTATTCCACTCGTCAGGCCTCACTTGCCACACCAGAGGAACGTGAATTCCCTTCTTACACAAGGTAGTTAATATGACTGTCTGTTTTTGGCTTGTAATCCTATGCAATTGGTGTTGGAGTTCCCACGCCAGGGCCCAATCTCTTCTTTGTTCTAGGTTTTCAACTAGTGATGCTACTTCTCTGTCGGGGATCTCTCACCCCCCAGGGATCTTTATAAATTCTCTTAAGGCCCTTAATGGATTTGCCCTTCTCCAGTCCCAATCACAAGTAAGACACCATGTGCTTCCCACCAACTGTGACTGGAAAATCCACCATTTGTCTTTACAGCCCCCGCAAAAGATTTTTACCCACGCCCGGCAAGAGGGTTCCCGACATTTAAGAAACACGGTGCAATTGAATAATTCTCGCCTCACTTCAGCCACTAATGAAAGAGCAAATGTCAGTTCATTCCAGGTTTTCCACGGTAGAGGGCACTGTAACTCCTGTTCCAGTTTCTGTAGGGGTTTTCTTACCAAAAGTCTCAGTCGATACAGTTCTCTGTCCCCTAATTCAGTCATTCACATTACCCGCTGGCACAGGTCTCTGTGTCTTCTGAAGAGTTACCCGTAGATCTCCGGGGCGGCTGGTCACCTCCCAAGGGGTGTCTGCAGTGACAGGTCCTTTCACTCGACTGGCATGTGTCCAGCCTTTTTCAGCAGTTCGGATGGCTGTTTCTGTGGTAAACAGAACAACATAGGGACCTTCCCATTGGGGTGTTAGGGTTGTCTCTTTCCAAGTCTTAATTAAAACCCTGTCTCCAGGTTTAAGTTATGCATTATTATATCCAAGGGTGGTCTTTGTACCACTAGCCCTTTTCATTTTAATTCTTCCCTCCGTTTCATTAACTGTTGTATATAACCCTGAATTTGACGATCTTGTATACAAGGATGGTTTCCTGGGAGTTCTAAATCATAAGCATTCCATAAAGCATTTTAAAAGGAGAGATTCCCTCATCCGTCCTGTGTTGGGTTCTAATGTTTAGCAGGGCCATAGGTAAACATCTGACCCAAGACATTTTAGTTTCTACCATGAGTTTTGTGAGTTGCTTCTTGATTTCTCCATTTGCCCTTTCCACCCTCCCTGAGCTTTGAGGATGCCAAGGGGTGTGATATTGCCATTTAGTGCCTAAGGCCATGGTTACCTTCCTCATTATCTTATTTGCAAAATGGGGGCCTCTATCAGAGTCTAATATTTCTACTATTCCATATCTGGGATTATTTCTTCTAACAAGGTTTTAATCACCACATTTGCAGTAGCCCTTGATGTAGGGTATGTTTCTACAAAGTGGGTTAGATGATCTACCAATACCAATAAGTATTTATATCTCCCTACTTTTGGTAGCTCAGTAAAATCTATTTGTACATGTGAAAAGGTCAGTGTGCCAATTTCCTCCCTCCTGGAATCCTTTTCTAACTTGGTGTTTATTAACTCTTTGGCATGTTATGCATCCCCTAACTACTTGTTTTGCTATATCATATATTCCTATACACATGTACTTAATAGTAAATTGATCTACTAAGGCCTGGGTCCCCAATGTGTCTTATTATGAATTTGCTGCACTATTCTTTGGGCCATAGATTTTGGCAGTACCTCCCTATCATCTGGCAATTTCCAAATACCCCCAGTGTCTTTTATTCCCATTTTGTCTAATTTCTCCTTTTCCTGGGCTGTGAAGCTCAAGACATGAATTTTCTCACTATTTCGTGTTCTCCTTGTTCCCAAATCCTGAATTTTCTGAGGGCAGCTTCCTTTGCTTCTCTGTCTGCTGTGTTGTTTCCTCTAGTCAGATGGGAGAAGCCCTTTGATGTCCTTTTTAACATGTACTATTGCTATTTTCTTTGGGCCTCTTAAAGCTTGTAGTACCTGAGTAATTAGTTCCTGATGTATCAATTCTCTTCCTCAGGAGTTTATTAACCCTCTTTCTTCCCAAATTTTTCCAAAGGTATGTACCACCCCAAAGGCGTATTTTGAGTCCGAATAAATGGTCCCTACTTTAGCTTCCAGAAGTTTTAAGGCCTGCAATACTGCATATAGTTCACAGGCCTGGGCTGACCAATTAGAACTCAGAGGCCCCGATTCTATTATTTCTAAATTTTTACCTCCCACAACCACATATCCAGAGACTCGCTTTCCTCAACAACTCTAGAGGATCCATCCACAAATAGCCTTTCTCCTTCTTCCAGTTCTTCTTCGAGGTCTGGTCTAATTTTGTTTGTTTTTCTATGCTATGCAGGCAGTCATGGGTTAAATTCTCCTGTGGATCTCCAAACAGGAATTCTTCAGGGGTTTTGCAGAGAGGTGGTTTTGAGTGTCAACTGAGGGGACGACAGTAAAATGTTTTTCATATTTCAGGAGCCTTGCATCTGTTATCCATTTTTCTGCATCTCTTTTAGAACTGCCTGTATATTATGGGGGTAAAACTTTTAGTTCTCCTCCATAAGTAATTTTGAGAGCTTCCTCCACTAAGAGAGCTGTTGCCACTATAATCTGTAAACATGTTGGTCACCCCCTACTTACGGGATCTAGTAGTTTAGAAATAAATGCTACTGGTTTTCAGCTGCCGGCCCAGTCCTGAGCCAGCACCCCAAATGCTACTCCTGCATCAGTGTTAACGAACAAATAGAAAGGCCTCCTAACATCCGGGAGGCTTAACACCAGGGCGTTAGCTAATTTCTCTTTTAGTTGTTCTAATGATTTATCATCCTCCTCAGTCCATTTTATCATACCTTCAGCAGTTAATTTTTCATACAAAAATTTTACCTTACCACTAAAGTTTTCAATCCATTGTCTGCAATATCCTACGAGACCCAATAGCTGCCTGATTTGTCTCTTGTTTCTTGGGGGAAGAAGGGAGAGAATTCCCTTAACCCTCTCTTGGTCCAATGTTTTAGTTCCTTTACTAAGTCGGTGTCCCAGATATTTTACTTCTTCCTCTACAAATTGCAGTTTGCTTTTGGACACCTTCAGCCCCTGGATACCTAAAAAGTTTAGAAGCTTAATGTTCTCCTCCCTAACTAATTCTTCACTCTTTCCAGCAATTAATAAATCATCTACATATTGAACGAGGGTTATTCCCTGCCTCGGGGTATAGGATCTCATCACTTGCTCTAGTGCTTGCCCAAATAAATTTGAGATTCTAGAAAGCCTTGCGGAAGAACGGTCCACCTTAATTGTTGCTTTCAGTGGGTATCAAGGTTTTCCCATTCAAATGCAAAATAATCTTGGCAATCCTCCTTTAAGGGGCATGACCCAAAAAGCGTCTTTCAAATCTATAACACTATATACCACTGTCATGGTTTGACCCTGGCACAATGCCAGCCCCCCCCATGAAAATATCTTCCCTGGTGTCTACTGTGGAGAGATGTGACCGGGAATAAGCAAAACAGGCCTCACTTAGAAATAAAGAAAACAAAACTTTATTAGCCTACACTACAACTCTATATAAAAAGGAACACACACACAGGAAAATGAAAACCTTACAAATACATTTCCTCCTCCTCCTCCCACCAAATTCCCAATACAATACATCTCCCAAATCAACCAACTCTCAGTCCGTCACCACCCTGTAGATAATCAATTCTCAATTTGTCAAGAGGAGAGGAGTCCTTCTTGCGCCACAGTGGCCTCTTCCTTTCATGTCCAGTGCTCTCACCACTGAACATGGACCAGAGCTGCTTCTAGGGTTGTCTTTTAAGGATGCTTTGTCCTGTTCCAAAAGAGCTTAGTCTCAACTTTGGGACACCTGTCCCCCAAATTTCACCCCTGGGGCCGAGGGCACCAACACTGAACCCTCCTGGTTCTGAGGCATTGCCTCCCCAGATGCAGTCTCTGTATCACAAGAAACATGGTTCTATCCATGGCTATACAAAAAGAGTCCAGCAAAAAAGCCACTCCATCATCTCTTCCCACCCTAAGATTCTTCTCTATTCTTCCAACATCTCTCACTGGCTCAGACCTTCAGCACACTTGCCCATTTCCTTCTTCATCCTCCACTCTATCTCTCTTCTAGGAAAGGTTAATGTTCTGTAAAGTTTTGGGACACCTGTCCCCCATAAAACGACCCTAGAAGTAGCTCTGGTCCATGTTCAGTGGTGAGCACTGGACATGAAAGGAAGAGGCCACTGTGGGCGCAAGAAGGACTCCTCTCCTCTTGACAAATTGAGAATTGATTATCTACAGGGTGGTGACGGACTGAGAGTTGGTTGATTTGGGAGATGTATTGTATTGGGAATTTGGTGGGGAGGGAGGAAATGTATTTGTAAGGTTTTCATTTTCCTGTGTGTGTTCCTTTTTATAGAGTTGTAGTGTAGTTAATAAAGTTTTTTTCTTTATTTCTAAGTGGAGGCCTGTTTTGCTTATTCCCGGTCACATCTCACAGTAGACACAGGGGAGATATTTTCATGGGGGGCACAACTTTGTGTGGGTCAAACCTTGACAACCACTGATCA
>JALJVW010000182.1:90886-487430 GCA_024865655.1 Emberiza elegans | reverse complement strand
AGGAGGATCCAAACATTCCTACCTGGATATAAGCTGAGGCTCTCAACACCAGGAGCACCTTGCCTGCTGGATTCCCAGAGGACAAGAGCTCCAGAACCACCACTGGACCTCCAGAGGAAGACCAGACCCTTCTACAGGATCACAGCTTCGACAGAATCAGGTTCATCACTCCAACAGGACTGCAGCCACCATTTAATGGGACTGCAGCCACCACCCTGAGCAGCAAGGTGTCAGGTTATATCCTGACTCTGTCAGTTTAAGGCAGTGTTTCTGTATCATTGCCTTGATCTTAACTAGCTTAAGAAATTGTAATTTTGGCTTAGACTCTCTCCCAGGTTTGTCATCAAACCAGGACAAAACTCAATGTACTCATCCCTTGTTTTCCTCCCAAAACAGGATTTCCCATCCCCAAAACTGTGCCAGAAGGAGGACGAGGCTGTGAGGAAGAGGAAGATGCCCCGGGACACCCAGGCAGGTGAGGAGGAAGTCAGTGTCCCTTTCCCCCTCTCTCCTGCTCCATCTCCCAGCCCAGCACGGCCCCTGGCTGCAGGACAACCCCGCTGCCAATGCTGTCCTGCCGGGGATGAACTGGGGAAATCTCCTTCCCCTTCCCTCTGGCATGGAGGCAAATCCCATCGTGTCCTTGTCCTTCCTCCCCCAGACAAGAAGCTGAGGATGGAGACCACAGAGGACAAATCTCCTTGGCAGAACCTCGTAGAAGAGGCACTTTTGAGTGGCTCCACAGTGCAGAATTCCAATGGGGAGGAAAATTCCCAGGGATCCCGCAGGAGGAGGGGCTGCAAACCCAGCCCAGGGTGCTCTGAGGAGGAAAGACCCACCCTGAGCCAGGAAGGTGGGCAGAGCTTCAGCCAGAGTTCAGAGCTGGTGGCCCAGGAGCAGCTTCATGATGGGGAGAAGCCCTACAAGTGCTTGGAGTGTGGGAAGAGCTTGAGGCAGAGCAACACCCTGATCAGCCACCAGATGATCCACACCGGGGAATGGCCCTACAAGTGTGGGGACTGTGGGAAGGGCTTCAGTTACAGATCCAACCTCGTCATCCACCTGTGCATTCACACCGGGGAGAGACCCTACGAGTGCCCCGAGTGTCTGAAGAGGTTTCAGACCAGCTTCTGTCTCCTCCACCACCAGTGGATTCGCACTGATGAGAGACCCTTCCGCTGCCCGGACTGCGGGAAGGGCTTCAAGCACAACTCCACCCTCATCACCCTCTGGCACATGCACACAGGGGAGAGGCCCTACGAGTGTCCCCGCTGTGGGAAGAGCTTCTCCAGGAGCTCTCACTTGACAAGACACCAATGGGGGCACTGGTAAGGGAAGCCCTGAAAATGCCCCGATTCCAGGAACAGCTTCATGCACCAATGTCACCCCTGGTTTTTTAAGATTTTCTAAGCCTTCTGATGTTGACATTCTTGTAGCGAACTTTCTCACACACTTCCTGTAAATAATTCATTGTTCTGTGTTCCTTTATGGAGGAGGAGAGAGTTGATGGACTGTTGGTTAAACCAGTGTCATTGGAGAGGTGGCACTGTCACCCTCCAATCCACTGTCACCTTTGTAAAACTATAAATGTTGGAGTCGGAAAATAAACTTCCCTTTTCTTCTTCACCTTGAGAGCGGTAGTGTGCGTGTGTTCTTTCGTGTCCTACAGCGACATCTGGTGACCGCCGAGTGTATTACAGCTTAGGCTGCGACACAGACCGCGGAGTTTTGGTGAGGTCGTGTTTTCCCCTTTGGGGTGCTTTGTTTGTTGTCCTTGGGGTGATGGCGACCTCTGTGCCTTTCGAGGATGATTTCCTCGTTTTGGATCTCTGGTAGTCTCTCCTGGAGTGGAAACAGGTTTCTGCTTCCTGGAGTGATCTTGAGAGATTGTTTCTGTGGGCCCGGGGGCAAGGGTTCTTCTCGGTCCCTGAGAAGGCGTTTTCCAGGCGGGAGTGGTCTCTCGTGGGGGACCGCCTCATGGAGGCCCTCCTTGATGACTGCACTGTAGACGTGGCATCGCTGCTGATGCAGTGGAAGAGATGTGAGGCGGTTTGGCAGGGTTCCGGTTCTTGTACCCCTCGGAGTTCCCAGGGGAACTCTTCTGCCTCGGACGTGGATGAAGGGGAGTTTGAGTTTCTGTCCGACGTAATATCCCCTTCTCCGCCCCGGGACGGTGTGCTGGGGGTGGTGGTTGCCCCCCCGGGGTGAACTGGGCTCCTGGCCAACTGCTCCCGGGTCCGGGGGGCTCTGAGGAGTCGGCGGTCCGTCCTGGCCCCGCCCCGCCCTGCGCGGGTGGCGGGGCGGGGGACGGGATGCCGTCTCTTTGTGCCTTTCCGGCCTTGGGGGGTCAGGATTCGCCTTCGCCTGGCTCTGGTTCGGTAACGACTCTGTGTCCGAACTGCGGTGTGTCTGTCACGTTCCCCCCGAGCGCGACGGGGGCGGGTTCACCCGCCCCCGAGTCGGGCTCCCCAGCGCGGGGGGCAACTTCGCCCGTCTCTGAGCCTGCGCCGCCTGCTGCGCATGCGCAGTTGGTGGAGACCGCAGAGGGCGAGGCATCGCCCGTCTCCGGGCCTGGGCAGCCTGCTGGGCGTGCGCAGTCGGTGAAGGCTGCCGGGGGCGTGGCGCCAGTCGGCGCTCCGCCCGGCCCCGCCCCGGTGGGCGGGCAGCCCGCCCCTCTCCCGGCTGGGGGCGGGGCGTCGGTCGGTGTTCTGTCCGGCCCCGCCCGGGTGGGCGGGCAGCCCGCCCCGCTCCCAGCTGGGGGCGGGGCGTCGGTCGGTGTTATGTCTGGCCCCGCTCCGGGGGGCGGGCGGCCCGCTCCGCTCCCTGCTCGGTGGGGCGGTGCCCTCTGAGGAGTCGTGTGGGTGGGGTGGACGCTCATAGGGGGCCTGCCTGGTTCCCTTGTGCCGCCCGTGGTGACATGGGCTCCGCGGGCTGAGCCGCCGGCATCCCGCCCCTCTCCCGTGTCGGGGCGGGGGCCCCTGCGCCGGTTTCGTCCCCGGCCCGCGCCGGATGTGCGGGCCGTGCCGGCACCGGCGGCCGGCGCGGCGTCCCCTGCCGGGGCTGCAGCGCAGCAGGGTGCTGGGGTGTTTACCTTTAGCGCAACTCCTGCCACGGCCGTTGGGAGGCCGGTAGGCACCCGAAGCCGTGGTGCCCTCTCGTCGAATCTTTGGACGCTTCCTGAGTGTCAGGTGACTGTACGTCCGAAGCATCCCGTGCGTTTTTGGCGTGAGGCTGTGAGAGTCTATCCGAAAATACCCTCCATTTTCCTGCCTCACGCTTGCCTTGGGAGACCACTGTGACCGCTGGACTGGTGGAGGGAAAAATCATGTGCTTCTCAGTACACCATTTGACTGTTTGCATAGCACGCCACACTGAACTTGGAGGCCGTTCTGCCCTTCTCTGAACAATGGGTTGGACTTTCTCCCCACCTCCTGGCCCAGCTGGCTTGAGATCCGGGAAGCGCCCCTCTTCTGGAAGACCTCCTCCCCCTTGCCTGCTCCTCACCATCGTGATACAACCAGAGGCGCAAGTCCCTTCATCAAGGACCCCCCTTGCACCCCCTTGCCCGAAGACCGGGACTCAAACCCCCTCCCGGTTTCGGAGGGGGTGTGCACAGTGGGAGCGGGTGAGAAAAAGTTGCTCAACTCAAGCACAGGCGCGACCACTGAGCTATGAAAACAATGGCTCTCATTTAATGCTAAGAACTTAGACTACATGTCCTAGCTTATCGGCGCGGTTGTAATTATGCCCTTCCCCAACGAAAAGGGTATAACTAGAGACCAGCTTCAGCTGTGATTTCCTCCCGGGCGTGATCTGGCGAGCTTTCGACGGACAGCTGGACTCTCCGATAAAGCAAGCACCACGTCTCGGTAGCTATAACCCCCAAACCTATATCTCCTTTTCCTTTTCTTTTCCTTATCTTTTCCTCTTCTTCCCGGGACCCCCTTCAATACCAATACCCTTTCTGTTGTGATTTAATAAACAAAAGTGATTGATTTTGGAATGCTGTAAAATCCTCTGTGCCAGTAGTGGTTATTTTTGCACCTTAAAATCACCGCGTAACTCGTTCATCCGGGGCGGGTCGCGACAGAGGCCAAAACCAAAATCGATGAGATGAATGAGCCTGCCTCCTTACGGCATCTGCAGGGTCAGGGGGTGGACTCCTTTGACTCTGCCAGTGATGCAGGGGGCGCAGGTATGAGTGGTTTTGACCTGGCTCCTGGTCAGTCATCCTCTCTTGTCCCTGTGGGGCCCAGGGTTTTAGACACAGCAAGTGTGGTGGCTTTGCCAGGGGCTCCCCAGGCTTTCCCTGTGCTCAGGGGTGTTGCTCATAACACCCATGAGCCCCTTTCATATAAGCTGGAGAAGGAAGTCCATGATGCGGTTGCTCATCATGGTGTGGGGTCTGCTGAGGTTATGCAGACTCTCAGGAGGGTTGCTAAGGACGTGCTGACACCTCACAATCTCCGTCGTGTGGCACATTCTCTTTTTGACCCTGTGCAGTTTGGTGTTTTTGAGACCAAGTGGGCTCGTTTGGCGGCCCACGCGGTGGTGCAGAATGCTGCGCTGGCACCACAGGACCCCAGGCATGGGGTTGTCACTGACATGCTGATGGGGACAGGGATTTATGGAAATGTTCAGGGGCAGATTGGATTCAATCCCCTTGTGCTTGATCAGTGCCGCACGCTGGGCATGGCAGCGATTGTTCAGACCCTGGAAATGGCTGCTCCGAAGCAGCCGTTTTCAACCATTGTCCAGGGGGATGATGAGCCTTTCATGACGTTTGCAGCAAGGCTGACTGCGTCCGTGGAGAGGCAGGTGCCTGATCCTGTGGCAAGGAGCATTACGACTGCAAACCTTGTCAGGTGTAATTGCAGTGCTGCTTGTAGGAAGGTCTCAGTGGCTCTGCCTGGTGTTCCTACTATCTCTGAGGTGGCGGAGGCCTGTGCAGACATTGTCCCCCCGGGTTGGAAGTTGTCTGCTGTGGCTGCCGCTGTGCAGCCAGTCTGGGCGTCACCACGGGGCAGGCAGCCACAGCAGGGGACTGCGCAGGCTGGCAAGAAATGGGGGAAGAAAGTGCAGGAGGTCAAATTCCCCATGTTCTTGTGCGGTCGGTGTGGTAGGCCGAATCACATGTCCAACATTTGCAAGGCAACTGTTCATGTTAATGGCCAGGCCTTACCAGGTTCGGGAAACATCAAGCGGAGCACGCAGCTGGGGGGACGCGCTCAGACACAAGCTTCTCGCCAGACCCCGGAGCCGATGGAGGTGTCCTTTGCCGGCTTGCAGCCAGCACCCGCGGATCAGCAGGTGTGGATGTCTGCACCACAGCAACCTGTTGTGAAATACACAAGATTCCCCTGGATGCCTTTGGTCCTTTGGGTGGGGGCATGAGTGCTCTCCTTATGGGGAGGTCTAGTGCCACCCCTCAGGGCATCATTGTGCACCTGGGGCTCATTGATGCGGATTTTACAGAGCAGATTTGTGCCATGGTCTCCACACCCACTCCCCCCATCATGATCCCGAAAGGGACGTGACTTGCTCAACTTGTGCCTTTTAAGTCCTCTGTTCACAGGATGGCTGACCAGTCGTGTGGAGCTGGTGGTTTTGGATCCACTGGGCCGCCTCAAGTTCACCGGACCGCTGTCCTGACCAAGGACCGTCCCGAGATGCTGTGTACCCTGTCTGTTCCTGGAGCAACGCCATCAGAAATCCACCTCCCTGGGCTTCTCGACAGCGGTGCTGATGTCACGGTTCTCTCTCTTGCCGCCTGGCCCCGGGTGGCCTTTGGATCCGGTGGGGACCTCTGTCACGGGCCTGGGAGGGACGGCGCAATGCTACCTGAGCCAGCAGCCCATGCTGGTCGTGAACCCATAGGGACAGACGGCCTGGGTTAGGCCTCATGTTACTTCTGCTCCTGCCAACATCTGGGGGAGGGATGTTCTGTCTATCTGGGGGGTGGGCATTGGGAAAAATTTTTGATGGGGGCCACTGCAGTGAAGGGCGCAGAGTGTCCTATGCCTCCTATACGGTGGCTGGTGGACAAACCTGTCTGGGAGAAGCAGTGGCCCCTCCCTCAAGATAAATTGGTCGCCCTTTGGAATCTGGTGCAGGAGCAGTTGGACCAGGGTCATCTGGAGCCTTCTACCAGTCCCTGAACAATCCTGTCTTCTGCATCAAAAAGAAATCTGGGAAATGGAGGTTGTTGCAAGACCTCCGAAAGGTCAATGCCGTGATGGAAAGCATGGGGACGTTGCAGGCCGGCATGCCGTCACCTACCATGCTTCCCGCAGACTGGCCGGTCCTCATTGTGGATCTGAAGGATTGTTTCTTTATGATCCCTTTGCATCCCGATGACAGACCGAAGTTTACCTTCTCGGTGCCAGTGATTAACGAGGCTGAGCCCGCACAGAGATATCAATGGAGGACGTTGCCCCAGGGCATGCGCAATTCCCCTGCCATATGCCAGTGGTATGTGGCCCGTGCCTTGTCCGGAGTTCACAAGCAGTTTCCTGATGCCCATCTTTACCATTATATGGATGACATTTTGGTGGCTGTGTCCACCCAGGATGAGCTGCTGAGGATTCAGCCTCAGTTGCTCGATGCTTTGCATGCTCATGGACTGCAGGTGGCTCCAGAAAAGGTTCAACAACAACCACCTTGGAAGTACTTGGGGGTCAAAATTCTGGAACGGATGATCCGTCACCAGGAGGTGCAATTTGTGTATTCTGTGACGACGCTGAATGATGCTCAGAAATTGGTTGGCATCATCACTTGGTTACGTCCATACTTGGGACTGACCGATGCGCAGCTGTCTCCTCTGTATGATTTGTTGAAAGGAGACTCTGATCTAAAGTCACCTCACACACTGACCCCTGAGGCGCGTAAGGCGTTGGAGGTGGTTCAGCAGGCTGTTTTGGCTTGCCAAGTTCATCACATTGATCCTTCTGTTGATGTCACTGTGTTCATCACCACTCCAGATTCGCATCCCACGGGCATCATTGGCCAATGGAGCGACAAATGGTCCAATTCCTTGCACGTTTTGGAATGGGTTTTCCTGCCCCATCAGCCTCAGAAGATGGCAACTGCATTGTTTGAGCTGATTGCTCGCTTGATAATCAAATGCCGGCAACGGTGTTTGCAATTGATGGGTGCGGATCCCGCAAAGCTCATACTCCCGGTGTCACGGGAGGATTTTGACTGAAGCTTTGCAAACAGTGTGTCCCTGCAGAGTGCTCTGGAAAATTTTTCAGGGCAGATCATTTATCATCTGCCCAGTCGTAGGCTACTGCATATGGTGAAATTCACACAAATCTCTTTGCGGCCCAAACATAGCCAGGAACCCGTGCATGGACCCACCGTCTTCACTGACGGTTCAGGAAGAACAGGAAAGGCCATTGTTACTCAGAGTGACGGATCTGAGTGGCAGGTCCTGGAAGGTCATGAGGATGGGTCAGCCCAATTGGTTGAACTCAGGGCTGCTGTCATGGCGTTTGAGAAATTTTCTCAGGAACCTTTCAACTTGGTCACGGATTCCGCCCATGTGGCTGATACCGCAGAGCGGTTGGGTCATTCGGTTTTGAAGGAGGTCAGTAATCCTGCCTTGTTTCGTTTGCTGAAGATCTTGTGGTGTGCCATTCAGGCCCGGGTTCATCCATTCTGTGTTCTGCATGTGAGGAGTCACACCAATTTGCCAGGCTTTATGGTGGAAGGTAACGCGAGGGCTGACAAGTTGGCTGACCCGGCATGGGTGGCGCCTCAGCCTGATAAACTCACACAGGCCAAGGCATTGCAAGGGTTTTTCCACCAAAACGCACATACCCTGCAGAAGCAGATTCAGCTGACGCCAACTGAAGCTCGAGAGATTTTTGAGTCATGTGATGACTGCCACGCACTTGCTTCACCTTTGCCGGCAGGAGTAAACCCCAGAGGCCTTAGGGCCTTGGAGCTTTGGCAGACCAATGTCACCCAGATTGGCCGGCTCAAGTATGTGCATGTCACCATGGACACGTTCTCCTCTGCAACGTGGGCTTTGGCTCACACTGGGGAGAAGGCCCGTGATGTCCTCGCCCACTGGAGGCAGGCCTTTGCCGTTCTGTGTGGGAATTCAGCACATCCCTCTGGGATGTCCAGAGCTGCTGAGAGAACCCCTGGGGAGCTCGGAGGTCCTGGAGTGTTGCCAAAAGCACCTGGTGGCTTGACTTTGACCCTTTTAGGGATCTGCCACCTGTTTGTGGGGACATGGGAATCACTTGGGTTTGAATGGTTTGTTCACAGGGTGAAAAATGTAGATTTTAGGATTTTGGTACAGGGGGGTTTGGGAGACAAGATGGAGGATTCAGGCCCCGACCTCGTGGTCTTTTCTCCTTCTTCTTGGCATCCATTTTCTGTGTGATGTTGGCACTTGGGGATTGGTTTAGAGTAGAAGATCACTGTCTAACATAGGTGATGGGCATTGGAAGGTGATTGTAAATATGTTATACGTAGTTTGTCGTATAAAAGACACGGCCGCCCCGTGGGCGGGCAGAATGCCTCAGACGATCCTGCTAAGCTGACCTCGTCAGGGCAGGAGAAAGAATTTTGTAGATAAGAAATAATAAACGACCTTGAGACCGCGAAATGAAGAGCTCAGACTCCTTCTTTAAGCGCCGGGCTGGGAACAGAGACTTTCCAACCATTCTCAGGGTCCCTCAGACAAACTAACGATTCCCGCAGTTCTGGGCATACCTTCTGCTGTGAAAACCGACAGTGGTCCTGCTTAGGCATCGCAAAAAGTGCGGCAGTTCCTGCAGTTGTGGGGTGTCTCGCACAGGTTTGGTCTCCCTCATTCTCCGACTGGTCAAGCTATTGTAGAACGCGCTCACGGTACTCTGAAGCGGGTTTTTCAAAACCAAAAATGGGAATGCAGGGTGAAACCCCGCACAGTCGGTTGGTGTTGGGGAGGAAACAAGAAAGTCCTATAAATATGATTGCCTGGCAAAAGATTTTGAGAATATAGAAACTGTAAGCAGGATTGAAATGAAAGCAACCTTTGAGATCCCTTAGTTACTGAACAACGGGAAAACAACGGTGTGGCCAGCTGAAGGTAATTCTCTAAAGTAAATATAGTTTTAGGTTATAAAGGAATTGCAGTGAGATAGCAGCCACAGGACGCCTAAATCTTTCAGAGGAAAAGAATTTATTGCCCTCTTATCAGAAGAAACAAATTTCTTCCCGCCTGGAAGGCGCCGTTAGGACTCGGGGAAAGAAGTTGACACTGACCAGACAGATTCCTGTATTGGAATGGAATTTATGCATCGTGTATGAGGTGTATGAATATGCAACAGGCTATTGCTTTTAAGGGTTAATCCTTTGTTAACGAGGGTCCTTTTTCAGGCTCGTGATGCCAGAAAAGGGCACCCGGATGTTCGTAACTCTTTCTGCTCTCGTAGCTCTTGCCTCTTAGCTCTTACTCTTACCCTCTCATCCTCTCTACCTCTCTCTTCTCTCGGGCCTGCTCTGAGTTGTGCCTGGCAGCTCCCAGCAGGGCCCTGCACCAGCGCCCTTTGCAATAAACCACAAGTTCCATGACGTGGCTTCAGAGATCTCTCGTCTCCGTCTGTCCCGACCGTGCTGACCCCGCATCGCTCCTACAGGTTGGAAAAAAGCTCTGTGCGCAATCCATCATCTCACAGTGCCGCAGAACTCGAAAATAATCCTGTCATTTTGAATCACCATCTCTCGTTGCAGGCTGCGGATGAAGCACATCCGCCTCGGGCGAAGGTTCGGGTGCGGAATTTAGTCACCAAACAGTGGAGAGGTCCCTATGACCTGATCGCTTCGGGGCGCGGGTTTGCTTGTGTATCCACAGATGCTGGGGTACGCTGGGTACCTTTGAAATGTGTTCGCCCTGACCTGCGACCGCAGAGACAGAATCTCCAGCAGACGAGCAAGATGGAAGCCGTGACCAACCCGAAAGGCATCAAGCCATCATTGAGCAATGATTCGGATGCAGATGATGAGAGTGATCACCCCGATGATTCCTCCGCAAATGGACACTGAGCATTGTTCATGTCTACTTTTTCACGTTGTTCATTTTCTTTTCTCTTTTTCTTTTTTAAGTGGAAAAGGGTGAGATGTCACCCGGTTTTTTTAAGATTTTCTAAGCCTTCTGATGTTGACGTTCTTGTAGTGAACTTTCTCACGCACTTCCTGTAAATAACTCATTGTTTTGCATTCCTTTATGGAGGAGGAGAGGGTTGATGGACTGTTGGTTTGAGCAGTGTCATTGGAGAGGTGTCACTGTCACCCTCCAATCCGCTGTCACTTTTGGAAAACTATAAACGTTGGAGTCAGAAAACAAACTTCCCTTTTTTCCTTCACCTTGAGAATGGCGGTGTGCGCTTGTGTTCTTTCGTGTCCTACGGTGACAGCCATGCATCTTCTTGTGCGTGCGGCGGGTCACGATCTGCGGGAATCGTTAGTTTGTCTGAGGGATCCCGAGAATGGTTGGAAAGTCTCTGTTCCCAGCCCGGCGCTTAAAGAAGGAGTCTGAGCTCTTCATTTCGCGGTCTCAAGGTCGTTTATTATTTCTTATCTACAAAATTCTTTCTCCTGCCCTGACGAGGTCAGCTTAGCAGGATCGTCTGAGGCATTCTGACGGCCGTGTCTTTTATACCACAAACTACGTATAACATATTTACAATCACCTTCCAATGCCCATCACCTATGTTAGACAGTGATCTTCTACTCTAAACCAATCCCCAAGTGCCAACATCACACAGAAAATGGATGCCAAGAAGAAGGAGAAAAGACCACGAGGTCGGGGCCTGAATCCTCCATCTTGTCTCCCAAACCCCCCTGTACCAAAATCCTAAAATCTACATTTTTCACCCTGTGAACGAACCATTCAAACCCAAGTGATTCCCATGTCCCCACAAACAGGTGGCAGATCCCTAAAAGGGTCAAAGTCAAGCCACCAGGTGCTTTTGGCAACATCCCAGAGGGATGTGCTGAATTCCCACAACGATCGAGTCGCCAAAGAGGTGTTTTTGGTGCAAACAGAAGGGGGAGATGCAGGAACTCAGAGCATCCCTCCGGGTGTCCATGCTGCCCAGGACACCTGGGGACTTGATTTGGACCCTTGGAGCAGGCTGCCGGCTTTGTAGGAGGGCATGGAAGTCACACAGGTTTGAATGGTGTGATAACAAAATGATCACCGGGTGAAAATGTAGATTTTAGGATTTTTGGTATGGGGGTTGTGGGGACAAGATGGAGGAATTTGGGTGTGTCCAGCCCTCCTCCTCCTCCTTCTTCTTCTTCTTCTTGTTCTCGCTCCTCTTGTTCTCCTTCTTCTTCTTCTTCTTCTTTTCTTTCTTGTTCTTCTTCTTCTTGTTCTTGTTGTTCTTTTTGTTCTTCTTCTTGTTGTTCCTCTTTTCTTCTTCTTCTTCTTCTTCTTCTTCTTCTTCTTCTTGTTCCTTTTTTCTTGTTCTTCTTCTTCTTTTCTTCTTCTTGTTCTTCTTGCTCTTGTTCTTGTTCTTCTTCTTCTTTTTCTTTTCTTGTTCTTCGAGTTCTTGTTCTTCTTCTTCTTCTTCTTCTTGTTCTTCTTCTTCTTGTTCTTCTTCTTCTTCTTTTTTCGTTTCTTCTTTTCTTCTTCTTGTTCTTCTTGTTCTTCCTTGTTTCTTGTTCTTCTTTTCTTCTTCTTCTTCTTTTCTTGTTCTTCATCTTCTTCTTCTTGTTCATCATCTTCTTCTTCTTCTTCTCCTTCTTGTTCTTCCAGTTCTTGTTCTTCTTGTTCTTCTTCTTGCTCCTCCTCTTGTTCTTGTTCTTCTTGTTCTTCTTCTTCTCATCCTCTTGTTCTTCTTGTTCTTCTTGTTCTTCTTCCTCTTCGTCTTGCTCTTGTCCTTCTTCTTCTTCTTCTTCTTCTTCTTCTTCTTCTTCTTCTTCTTCTCTTTTCTTCTTGTTCTTCTTCTTGTTCTTGCTCCTCTTGTTCTTCTTCTTCTCCTTCTTTTCTTGTCCTTCTTCTTCTTCTTCTTCCTCTTCCTCTTCCTCTTGTCCTTCTTCTTCTCCTCCTCCTTCCCCACTTCCCGCATTGCTGCTGCCACCGGGGCTGGGTTTGGACTGGGATCTCCCATCCCAACCCGTGTGATCGGGGTTGGGAATTGGTGGAAATCTGTCCGGCCGCGCCGGAGGGAGGAAAATGCATGGATTGCGGATCACGGGGAATCGGAAAACTCGGATCCCGGGAGAGAAAAGCCAAGAGTCCGGGCGCGTTCTTCAGGGGAGACGTCCTGCGTAATTAATAATCCTGATCTCGGCTGCAATTAACAACAATTAAAAATTAACATTAGATTATGGAAATTATGGAGAATTGAAAAACAATTAATAATCCCTGCAAATCTATGGGCTGCAGGTGAATTAATAATCCTGCAAATCTAAGGGCCCAAATTAATTCTTAACAATTAACAACAATTAGAATTAATAATCCTGCAAATCTATTAGGCTGCAATTAATAATTAGCAATTAAAATCCTATCCTGCAATTACCAACAATTAGCAATTAATAATCCTGCACAGCTTAATAATTAGCAATTAGCAATTAATAATCCTGCAAATCTCGGGGCTGCAATTAACAACAATTAGCAATTAACAACAATTAGCAATTAATTAGCAATTAATAATCCTGCACATCTATGGGCTGCAATTAGCAATTAGCAATTAACAACAATTAGCAATTAATAATCCTGCAAATCTATGGGCTGCAATTAACAATTAGCAATTAATAATCCTGCAAATCTCGGGGCTGCAATTAACAACAATTAGCAATTAACAACAATTAGCAATTAACAACAATTAGCAATTAATAATCCTGCACATCTATGGGCTGCAATTAGCAATTAGCAATTAATAATCCTGCAAATCTATGGGCTGCAATTAACAATTAGCAATTAATAATCCTGCACAGCTCGGGGCTGCAATTAGCAATTAGCAATTAATAATCCTGCAAATCTCGGGGCTGCAATTAACAACAATTAGCAATTAACAACAATTAGCAATTAACAACAATTAGCAATTAATAATCCTGCACAGCTCGGGGCGGCAATTAACAATTAGCAATTAATAATCCTGCACATCTAAGGGATGCAATTAGCAATTAGCAATTAATAACAATTAGCAATTAATAATCCTGCAAATCTAAGGGCTGCAATTAACAACAATTAGCAATTAATACAATTACCAATTAATAATCCTGCAAATATCAGGGCTGCAATTACCAACAATTAGCAATTAATAATCCTGCACATCTCGGGGCTGCAATTAACAATTAGCAATTAACAACAATTAGCAATTAATAATCCTGCACATCTCGGGGCAGAAATTAATTAGCAATTAATAATCCTGCAAATCTAAGGGCTGCAATTAACAACAATTAGCAATTAACAACAATTAGCAATTAATAATCCTGCAAATCTCCACTCCCCAAATTAAGGGCTGCAATTAACAATTATTTAATAATCCTGCAAATCCCGGGCGGCAAATTAACAAATTAGCAATTAACAACAATTAGCAATTAATCCTGCACATTAATAATCCTGCAAATCTAAGGGCTGCAATTAACAATTAGCAATTAACCAATTAAAACATCTCACCAATTAACAACAATTAGCAAATTCCTGCACATCTCGGGGCTGCAATTAACAAACCAACAATTAGCCCCATCTCGGGGCAGAAATTAACAAAAATTAGCAATTAATAATCCTGCAAATCTATGGGCTGCAATTAACAATTAGCAATTAACAACAATCAGCAATTAATAATCCTGCACATCTAAGGGCTGCAATTAACAATTAGCAATTAATAATCCTGCACATCTCGGGGCGGCAATTAACAATGAGCAATTAACAACAATTAGCAATTAACAATCCTGCACAGCTCGGGCCAGCAATTAACAATAATTAGCAATTAATAATCCTGCACATCCTGGGGAAGCAACCCAAGAAAATCCCCAAATTTTGGGGTCAAACCACCCCAAACCGCCCCAAAATCCCCAAATTTGGGATCAAACCACCCCCAAAACCCCCAAATTTGGGATCAAACCACCCCAAAATCCCCAAATTTGTGTCCGACCACCCCAAACCCACAAAATTTCGGATCAAAAGACCCCCAGAACCCCCAAAAATTTGGGATCCCAAATCCCAAATTTGGGGTCCACCAAAATCCCCAAATTTGGGGTTCAAACCACCCCAAACCACCCCAAATTTAGGCTGAACCAAAATTCACCCCAAAATCCCCAAATTTTTGGGCTTAAACCAAAACCACCCCACCCTAAAAACCCCAAATTTGGGCTGACCCCTCCCCAGTCACTCCCGAATCTCCAAATTTGGGCTCAAACCACCCCAAAACTGCTCCAGAACCCCCTGAAATTGGGGCTGAACCCCCCGAAATTGCCCCAAACTCCCAAATTTGGGGTCCCACCACCCCCAAATTTGGGAGCAAACCACCCCAAACCGCCCCAAAATCCCCAAATTTTGGGGTCAAACCACCCCAAAACCCCCCAAATCCCCAAATTTGGGTCCGACCACCCCAAACCCACAAAATTTGGGATCAAACCACCCCCAGAACCCCCAAAAATTTGGGGTCAAATCACCCCAAAATCCCCAAATTGTGTTCTCACGTCACCCCCAAATTGCCCCAAAATCCCCAAATTTTGGGGTCAAACCACCCCAAAACCTCCCCAGAAACCCCAAATTTAGGCTGAACCACCCCAAATTCACCCCAAAATCCCCAAATTTTGGGATCAAACAACCCCAAAATCCCCAAATTTGGGGTCAAACCACCCCAAAACCACAAAATTTGGGATCAAATCACCCCAAAATCCCCAAATTTGGGATCAAACCACCCCAAAACCTCCCCAAAAACCCCAAATTTGGGGTCAAATCACCCCAAAATCCCCAAATTTGGGAGCAAACCACCCCAAACCGCCCCAAAATCCCCAAATTTTGGCTTCAAATCACCCCCAAACCACCCCAAAATCCCCAAATTTTGGGTCAAACCACCCCAGAACCCCCCAAAAATTTGGGGTCAAATCACCCCAAAATCCCCAAATTCTGTTCTCACCTCACTCCCCCAAATTCACCCCAAAATCCCCAAATTTTGGGGTCAAACCACCAAAACCCAAAATTTGGGATCCAGAAACCCCAAATTTAAATTTTGGGGTCAACCAAAAAAACCCCAAATTTAGGGGTCAAATCCCCAAAATTTTGGGGTCAAACCACCCCAAACCACCCAAAAATCCCCAAATTTGGGATCAAATCACCCCAAAATCCCCAAATTTGGGATCAAACCACCCCAAACCCACAGAATTTAGCATCAAACCACCCCCGGGACCCCCAAATTTGGTTTCAAACCCCCCCAAATTACCCCAAAATCCCCCAAATTTGGTTCCCAACCACCCCAAACCCACAAAATTTGGGATCAAACCACCCCCAGAACCCCCAAATTTTGGCTTCAAATCACCCCCAAACCACCCCAAAAAACCCAAAATTTGGGTTCGACCACCCCAAAACCACAAAATTTGGGATCAAACCACCCCCAGAACTCCCCCAAAAATTTGGGGTCAAATCACCCCAAAATCCCCAAATTGTGTTCTCACGTCACCCCCAAATTGCCCCAAAATCCCCAAATTTTGGGGTCAAACCACTCCAAAACCTCTCCAGAAACCCCAAATTTAGGCTGAACCACCCCAAATTCACCCCAAAATCTCCAAATTTGGGGTCAAACCACGCCACCCCAAATCCCCAAATTTGGGCCTCAAACACCCCAAACCACCCCAAAAACCCCAAATTTGGGCTGACCCCTCCCCAGTCACTCCCGAATCCCCAAATTTGGGCTCAAACCACCCCAAAACTGCTCCAGAACCCCCCGAAATTGGGGCTGAACCCCCCGAAATTGCCCCAAACTCCCAAATTTGGGCTCCCACCACCCCAAAATCCCAAATTTGGGAGCAAACCACCCCAAACCGCCCCGAAATCCCCAAATTTGGGTCCGACCACCCCAAACCCACAAAATTTGGGCTCAAACCACCCCCAGAACCCCCAAAAATTTGGGGTCAAATCACCCCAAAATCCCCAAATTGTGTTCTCACGTCTCTCCCAAATTGCCCCAAAATCCCCAAATTTTGGGGTCAAACCACCACAAATTAACCCCAAAATCCCCAAATTTTGGCTTCAAATCACCCCCAAACCACCCCAAAATCCCCAAATTTTGGGGTCAAACCACCCCAAAACCTCTCCAGAAACCCCAAATTTAGGCTGAACCACCCCCAATTCACCCCAAAATCCCCAAATTTGGGATCAAACCACCCCAAACCACCCCAAAATCCCCAAATTTTGTTATCAAACCACCCCAAACCACCCCAAAATCCCCCAAATTTGGGTCCGACCACCCCAAACCCACAAAATTTGGGATCAAACCACCTCCAGAACCCCCAAATTTGAGCGGAACCCCCCGAAATTCCCCAAATTTTGGGGTCAAGTCCAAACTCCCGGAGCGTTTTGGGTTCATCCGAGACCTTTTATTGCTCTGGGCGGGGACAGCGGGGCCGGAGAGGGACCAGGGGTGGTCACAGCAGGTCAGGAGATGGTCAGGGATGGCCATGGATGGTCAGGAGATGGTCAGGGATGTCCATGGATGGTCAGGAGATGGTCAGGGATGTCCATGGATGGTCAGGAGATGGTCAGGGATGTCCATGGATGGTCAGCAGGAGGTCAGGGATGTCCATGGATGGTCACAGGAGGTCAGGAGATGGCCATGGATGGTCAGGAGATGGCCATGGATGGTCAGGAGATGGTCAGGAGATGGCCATGGATGGTCACAGGAGGTCAGGAGATGGTCAGGGATGGTCACAGGAGGTCAGGAGATGGCCAGGGATGGTCACAGGAGGTCAGGAGATGTCCATGGATGGTCAGGAGATGGCCATGGATGGTCAGCAGGAGGTCAGGAGATGGCCATGGGTGGTCAGCACAAGGTCAGGAGATGGCCAGGGATGGTCACAGGAGGTCAGGAGATGGCCAGGGATGGTCACAGGAGGTCAGGGGATGTCCATGGATGGTCAGCAGGAGGTCAGGGATGTCCATGGATGGTCAGCAGGAGGTCAGGAGATGGCCATGGATGGTCAGCAGGAGGTCAGGAGATGGCCATGGATGGTCAGCAGGAGGTCAGAAGATGGCCATGGATGGTCACAGGGTGGTCACAGGGTGGTCAGCGGTCCACGGATGGTCAGCAGGTGGTCACCAGGTGTCCATGGATGGTCAGCAGGTGTCCATGGATGTCCATGGATGGTCACAGGGTGGTCAGGGGTGTCCATGGATGGTCAGCAGGTGTTCATGGAAGGTCAGCAGGTGTCCATGGATGGTCAGCAGATGGTCAGGGGTGTCCATGGGTGGTCAATGGATGGTCAGGGATGTCCATGGGTGTCCATGGAAGGTCAGGGATGTCCATGGGTGTCCATGGGTGGTCAATGGATGGTCAGGGATGTCCATGGGTGTCCATGGAAGGTCAGGGATGTCCATGGGTGTCCATGGGTGTCCATGGGTGTCCATGGGTGTCCATGGTGTCCATGGCGCTCAGTAGGCGTGGTTGGACACGAACAGGGACTCGCTGCTCAGTAGGTGTGGTGGGATGGGGTGCTCGGGGATGTCCATGGGTGGTCAGGGATGTCCATGGATGGTCAGGGATGTCCATGGGTGTCCATGGATGGTCAGGGATGTCCATGGATGGTCAGGGATGTCCATGGGTGTCCATGGATGGTCAGGGATGTCCATGGATGGTCAGGGATGTCCATGGATGGTCAGGGATGTCCATGGATGGTCAGGGATGTCCATGGATGGTCAGCAGATGCCCAGGGATGTCCATGGTGTCCATGGATGGTCAGCAGATGCCCAGGGATGTCCATGGTGTCCATGGATGGTCAGCAGATGCCCATGGTGTCCATGGCGCTCAGTAGGCGTGGTTGGACACGAACAGGGACTCGCTGGCCGCGCCCCACCATGGCATGGATGGTCAGGGATGTCCCTGGTGTCCAGGGATTGGCCTGGGGACACACGGGGACATCAGGGGACATCAGGGGACATTGGGGGTGTCGGGGACATTGGGGACATTGGGGACATTGGGGACACCAGGGGTCCATGACATTCAGGACATTCAGGGGTGTCCATGGGGATGGTCAGGATGCCTGGGGTGTCGGGGACATCAGGGATATCAGGGACCGTGGGGGTGTTGGGGACATTGGGGGCCTTGGGGACACTGGGGACACCAGAGGGTCTTGGGGACATTGGGGACACTGGGGACACCAGAGGGTCTTGGGGACATTGGGGACACTGGGGACACCAGAGGGTGTTGAGGACAGTGGAGACACTCAGGGTGTTTGGGACATCAGGGACTGTTGGGGACACCGGGGGTGTTGGGGACATTGGGGGTGTCGGGGACATTGGGGACATTGAGGGTGTTGTGGACATCAGGGGTATCAGGGACCGTGGGGGTGTTGGGGACATCAGGGACTCTTGGGGACATTGAGGACATTGGGGACATCGGGGACTGTTGGGGACATTGAGGACATTGGGGACACTGGGGACATTGAGGGCCTTGGGGACATTGGGGACACTGGGGACACCAGGGGGTGTTTGGGACATTGGGGGTGTCAAGGACATTGAGGACACTGAGGACATTGGGGTCATTCAGGGTGTTGGGGACATTTGGGGTCTTGGGGACATTGGGGACATCAGGGACTGTTGGGGACATTGAGGACACTGGGGACACTGGGGACATTGAAGGCCTTGGGGACATTGGGGACATCAGGGACACCAGGGGGTGTTTGGGACACTGGGGACATTGGGGGTGTCGGGGACATTGAGGACATTGGGGACACTGGGGACACTGAGGGCCTTGGGGACACTGGGGACATTCAGGGTGTTGGGGACATTCAGGGTGTTGGGGACACTGGGGACATCAGGGGGTGTTGGGGACATTGAGGACATTGGGGACACTGGGGACATTCAGGGTGTTGGGGACATTTGGGGTCTTGGGGACACTGGGGACATCAGGGAGTGTTGGGGACACTGGGGACATCAGGGGGTGTTGACCCCCAAACCTCCTCCTGCCAACCCCACCATTCCCCCCTGAACCCCAATGTCCCCAAGGTGTCCCCAAGGTGTCCCCAAGGCGTCCCCAAGACCCCAAAGTGTCCCCACCTCGCCCTCCGAACCCACCTCAGATGTGGCTCCTCTGCTCCCACATCTCCATGGCTGACCCAGCCCAATGAACGCCCAATGTCCCCAAGGTGTCCCCAATGTCCCTGAGGTGTCCCCAAATGTCCCCAAAGTGTCCTCAATGTCCCCACCTCGCCCTCCGAACCCACCTCAGATGTGGCTCCTCTGCTCCCACCTCTCCATGCTTGACCCAACTCAAGGAACACCCAAATCCCCAAGACCCCAAGGGTGTCCCCAGTGCCACCAAGGTGTCCCCGAGGTGTCCCCAAACGTCCCCGAGACCCCAAAGTGTCCCCACCTCGCCCTCCGAACCCTCCTCAGATGTGGCTCCTCTGCTCCCACCTCTCCATGGTTGATGACCCAGCCCAACAAACACCCGATGTCCCCAAGGTGTCCCCAATGTCCCTGAGGTGTCCCCAGATGTCCCCAAAGTCTCCTCAATGTCCCCACCTCGCCCTCCGAACCCACCTCAGATGTGGCTCCTCTGCTCTCAGCTCTCCATGCTTGACCCAACTCAAGGAACACCCAAATCCCCAAGACCCCAAGGGTGTCCCCAGTGCCACCAAGGTGTCCCCGAGGTGTCCCCGAGGTGTCCCCGAGGTGCCCCCAGGTGCCACCCACCAGGGCTCTCCTCACCAGCTCCTCCTGGGCCACCTTGGTGTTGTCCCTGTCCCTGTCCCTGTGTCCCCATCGGTCACTCCTCAACCCTCCTGCCCACCCCAGTGGCCACTCCGAGGTGTCCCCGAGGTGTCCCCAAACGTCCCCAAGACCCCAAAGTGTCCCCACCTCACCCTCCGAACCCACCTCAGATGTGGCTCCTCTGCTCTCAGCTCTCCATGCTTGACCCAACTCAAGGAACACCCAAATCCCCAAGACCCCAAGGGTGTCCCCAGTGCCACCAAGGTGTCCCCAAGGTGTCCCCAAACGTCCCCAAGACCCCAAAGTGTCCCCACCTCGCCCTCCGAACCCACCTCAGATGCGGCTCCTCTGCTCCCACCTCTCCATGGCTGACCCAGCCCAACAAACACCCGATGTCCCCAAGGTGTCCCCAATGTTCCCAAGGTGTCCCCAATGTCCCTGAGGTGTCCCCAAATGTCCCCAAAGTCTCCTCAATGTCCCCACCTCACCCTCTGAACCCTCCTCAGATGTGGCTCCTCTGCTCTCAGCTCTCCATGCTTGACCCAACTCAAGGAACACCCAAATCCCCAAGACCCCAAGGGTGTCCCCAGTGTCCCCAAGGTGTCCCCAAGGTGTCCCCAGGTGCCACCCACCAGGGCTCTCCTCACCAGCTCCTCCTGGGCCACCTCGGTGTTGTCCCTGTCCCTGTCCCTGTGTCCCCATCGGTCACTCCTCAACCCTCCTGCCCACCCCAGTGGCCACTCCAAGGTGTCCCCGAGGTGTCCTCAAGGTGTCCCCAAACGTCCCCGAGACCCCAAACATCCCCACCTCGCCCTCCAAACCCTCCTCAGATGTGGCTCCTCTGCTCTCAGCTCTCCATGCTTGACCCAACTCAAGGAACACCCAATGTCCCCAAGACCCCGACGGTGTCCCCAGTGTCCCCGAGGTGTCCCCGAGGTGTCCCCAAACGTCCCCGAGACCCCAAAGTGTCCTCAATGTCCCCACCGAACCCACCTCAGATGCGGCTCCCGCCTCTCCGCGGCCAACCCGACTCAACGAACGCCCAACGCCCCCAAATCCCCGAGACCCCGACGGTGTCCCCAAGGTGTCCCCGAGGTGTCCCCAAGGTGTCCCCGAGGTGCCACCTACCAGGGCTCTCTTCACGTACTCCTCCTGGGCCGCCTTGGTGTTGTCCTTCTTGCCGCCCCAGGCCTTGAGGGCCGAGGCCTGCAGGGCGCGCCCGTACGAGAAGGTCAGGGCCCAGGGCCGCGGCAGGGGACAGCGGTTGATGGCGTTGAGGTTCAGGGAGGCCTCCTCCTCGCTCTGACCGCCCGACAGGAACGTGATCCCTGAGGGGACATCGAGGGGACACGGGGACATCAGCCTGGGGACATTGGGATGGCTCGGGGACATGGATATGGCACAGGGACACCACAGGGACATTGGGGACATTGGGGACAGCGGTTGATGGCGTTGAGGTTCAGCGAGGCCTCCTCCTCGCTCTGACCGCCCGACAGGAACGTGATCCCTGAGGGGACATTGGGGACATCACTGTGACATCAGCCTGGGGACATTGGGATGGCTCAGGGACATTGGGATGGCTCGGGGACATGGATATGGCCCAGGGACATGGATATGGCACAGGGACACCACAGGGACATTGGGGACAGCGGTTGATGGCGTTGAGGTTCAGGGAGGCTCCTCCTCGCTCTGACCGCCCGACAGGAACGTGATCCCTGAGGGGACATCGAGGGGACATTGTGACATCAGCCTGGGGACACTGACATGGCTCAGGGACATGGATATGGCACAGGGACATTGGGGACATTGGGGACAGTGGTTGATGGCGTTGAGGTTCAGCGAGGCCTCCTCCTCGCTCTGACCGCCCGACAGGAACGTGATCCCTGAGGGGACATTGGGGACATCACTGTGACATCAGCCTGGGGACATTGGGATGGCTCGGGGACATGGATATGGCACAGGGACATTGGGGACATTGGGGACAGCGGTTGATGGCGTTGAGGTTCAGCGAGGCCTCCTCCTCGCTCTGACCCCCCGACAGGAACGTGATCCCTGGGGGGACATCGAGGGGACATTGTGACATCAGCCTGGGGACACTGGGATGGGTCAGACACAGCTCAGGGACACTGGGGACATTGGGGACATTGGGGACAGCGGTTGATGGCGTTGAGGTTCAGGGAGGCTCCTCCTCGCTCTGACCGCCCGACAGGAACGTGATCCCTGAGGGGACATCGAGGGGACACGGGGACATCAGCCTGGGGACACTGGGATGGGTCAGACACAGCTCAGGGACATTGGGGACATTGGGGACAGCGGTTGATGGCGCTGAGGGACAGTGACGGCTCCTCCTTGCTCTGACCCCTGACAGGAACGTGATCCCTGGGGGGACATGGGGACATTGAGGTGACATTACTGTGACACCATGGGGACACTGGGATAAAGCAGGAATGGCTCAGGGACACCACAGGGACATTGGGGACATTGGGGACAGCGGTTGATGGCGTTGAGGGACAGGAACAGCTCCTCCTCGCTCTGACCGCCCGACAGGAACGTGATCCCTGGGGGGACATCGAGGGGACACGGGGACATCAGCCTGGGGACATTGGGATGGCTCGGGGACACCACAGGGACATTGGGGACAGCGGTTGATGGCACTGAGGGACAGTGACGGCTCCTCCTCGCTCTGACCGCCCGACAGGAACGTGATCCCTGTGGGGACATCGAGGGGACATCACTGTGACATCAGCCTGGGGACATTGGGATGGCTCGGGGACATGGATATGGCACAGGGACACCACAGGGACATTGGGGACATTGGGGACAGCGGTTGATGGCACTGAGGGACAGTGACGGCTCCTCCTCGCTCTGACCGCCCGACAGGAACGTGATCCCTGAGGGGACATCGAGGGGACATGGGGACATCAGCCTGGGGACACTGGGATGGGTCAGACACAGCTCAGGGACACTGGGGACATTGGGGACAGCGGTTGATGGCGTTGAGGTTCAGGGAGGCTCCTCCTCGCTCTGACCGCCCGACAGGAACGTGATCCCTGGTGGGACATCGAGGGGACACGGGGACATCAGCCTGGGGACAGCCAGATGGGTCAGACACAGCTCAGGGACACTGGGGACACTGGGGACATTGGGGACAGCGGTTGATGGCATTGAGGGACAGTGACGGCTCCTCCTCGCTCTGAGCCCTGGGGACAGGAACATGATCCCTGAGGGGACATGGGGACATCACTGTGACATCAGCCTGGGGACAGCCAGATGGGTCAGGGACATTGGGATGGCTCAGGGACACCACAGGGACATTGGGGACATTGGGGACATTGGGGACAGCGGTTGATGGCACTGAGGGACAGTGACGGCTCCTCCTCGCTCTGAGCCCCCGACAGGAACGTGATCCCTGGGGGGACATTGAGGTGACATTGAGGTGACATTGTGACATCAGCCTGGGGACATTGGGATGGCTCAGGGACATGGATATGATATGGCACAGGGACACCACAGGGACATTGGGGACATTGGGGACATTGGGGACAGCGGTTGATGGCGTTGAGGGACAGTGACGGCTCCTCCTCGCTCTGACCCCCCGACAGGAACGTGATCCCTGGGGGGACATTGGGGACATTGAGGTGACATCAGCCTGGGGACATTGGGATGGCTCAGGGACATGGATACGGCACAGGGACATTGGGGACACTGGGGACAGCGGTTGATGGCACTGAGGGACAGTGGCGGCTCCTCCTTGCTCTGACCCCTGACAGGAACGTGATCCCTGGTGGGGACATCGAGGGGACACGGGGACATCAGCCTGGGGACACTGACACAGCTCAGGGACATGGATATGGCACAGGGACATTGGGGACATTGGGGACATTGGGGACAGCGGTTGATGGCGTTGAGGTTCAGGGAGGCTCCTCCTCGCTCTGACCGCCCGACAGGAACGTGATCCCTGAGGGGACATCGAGGGGACATTGTGACATCAGCCTGGGGACAGCCAGATGGGTCAGACACAGCTCAGGGACATTGGGGACATTGGGGACATTGGGGACAGTGGTTGATGGTGTTGAGGTTCAGGGAGGCTCCTCCTCACTCTGACCCCCCAACAGGAACGTGATCCCTGAGGGGACATCGAGGTGACATTGTGACATCAGCCTGGGGACATTGGGATGGCTCGGGGACATGGATATGGCACAGGGACATTGGGGACATGTGGCGGGCACTGAGGGACAGTGATGGCTCCTCCTCGCTCTGACCGCCCGACAGGAACGTGATCCCTGAGGGGACATCGAGGGGACATTGAGGTGACATTGTGACATCAGCCTGGGGACATTGGGATGGCTCGGGGACATGGATATGGCACAGGGACACTGGGGACATGTGGCGGGCACTGAGGGACAGCGACAGCTCCTCCTCGCTCTGACCCCTGACAGGAACGTGATCCCTGAGGGGACATTGAGGGGACATTGTGACATCAGCCTGGGGACACTGGGATGGGTCAGACACAGCTCAGGGACATTGGGGACATTGGGGACAGCGGTTGATGGCGTTGACGTTCAGGGAGGCTCCTCCTCGCTCTGACCGCCCGACAGGAACGTGATCCCTGGTGGGGACATCGAGGGGACATCACTGTGACATCAGCCTGGGGACATTGGGATGGCTCAGGGACATTGGGATGGCACAGGGACACCACAGGGACATTGGGGACAGCAGTTGATGGCGTTGAGGGACAGTGATGGCTCCTCCTCGCTCTGAACCCTGACAGGAATGTGATCCCTGGTGGGGACATGGGGACATCACTGTGACATCAGCCTGGGGACATTGGGATGGCTCGGGGACATGGATATGGCACAGGGACACTGGGGACAGCGGTTGATGGCGTTGAGGTTCAGGGAGGCTCCTCCTCGCTCTGACCGCCCGACAGGAACGTGATCCCTGGGGGGACATTGGGGACATCGAGGGGACATCACTGTGACATCAGCCTGGGGACAGCCAGATGGGTCAGACACAGCTCAGGGACATTGGGGACATTGGGGACATTGGGGACAGGTGGCACTGAGGGACAGTGGCGGCTCCTCCTCGCTCTGAACCCTGACAGGAACGTGATCCCTGGTGGGGACATTGAGGTGACATTGTGACATCAGCCTGGGGACATTGGGATGGCTCAGGGTCACCACAGGGACACCACAGGGACACTGGGGACATTGGGGACATTGGGGACAGCGGTTGATGGCACTGAGGGACAGTGACGGCTCCTCCTCGCTCTGACCGCCCGACAGGAACGTGATCCTTGAGGGGACATCGAGGGGACATCACTGTGACATCAGCCTGGGGACAGCCAGATGGGTCAGACACAGCTCAGGGACATTGGGGACATTGGGGACACTGGGGACAGCGGTTGATGGCGTTGAGGGACAGGAACAGCTCCTCCTCGCTCTGACCCCTGACAGGAACGTGATCCCTGGGGGGACATCGAGGGGACACGGGGACATCAGCCTGGGGACACTGGGATGGGTCAGACACAGCTCAGGGACATTGGGGACATTGGGGACAGCGGTTGATGGCGCTGAGGTTCAGGGAGGCTCCTCCTCGCTCTGACCGCCCGACAGGAACGTGATCCCTGAGGGGACATTGGGGACATCGAGGTGACACCGTTAGAACAGTCTGGGGACATTGGGGACATTGAGGTGACATTGTGACATCAGCCTGGGGACATTGGGATGGCTCGGGGACACAGAAATGGCACAGGGACATCGGGGACAGGTGGTGGCACTGAGGGACAGCGAGGGCTCCTCCTCGCTCTGAGCCCTGGGGACACCGTGGGGACACTGAGTGACAAAGTGCCACCCCCTGCAGGGACAGCGGGGGGACACAGGGGACACAGGGACAGGGAGGTGACAATGACGGTGACACAGGTGACACCGACCTGGCACGGCGGGGGAACACAGGGGACACAGGGACAGGGAGGTGACACTGAGGTGACACTCGCCAGGGACAGCGGGTGGCACTGTCCTTCTCAGGGCAGTGACCGTTGCCATGGCACATGGTGACGGTGACAATAACAATGACACACAGGTGACACTGACAGTGACACAGGTGACAATGACACAGGTGACACAGGTGACACCGACCTGGCACGGCGGGTGGCACGGTCCTGTGCAGCGCGGTGACGGTGGCCATGGCACACAGTGACAGTGACACACAATAACAATGACACACAGGTGACACACAATAACAATGACACACAGGTGACACACAATAACAATAACACACTGACAGTGACACAGGTGACAATGACACACAGGTGACACTGACAGTGACACACAGAGGTGACAATGACACAGGTGACACCGACCTGGCATGGCGGGTGGCACGGTCCTTGCGACACGGTGGGGTGACAGTGACAATAACAATGACACAGAGGTGACACTGACAGTGACACAGGTGACAATGACACAGGTGACACAGAGGTGACAATGACAGTGACACAGGTGACACCGACCTGGCACGGTGAGGGTGGCACAATGCACAGGTGAGTGACGGCACAGTGGCACACGGTGACAGTGACACAGGTGACAGTGACAATAACAATAACGCAATAACAATGACACACAGTGACAATGACACAATAACAATGACACAGGTGACACACAGGTGACACAGGTGACACAGGTGACACTCACCTGGCACGGCGGGTACGGCCAATGACACGGTGGCCATGGCACACGGTGACAGTGACACACAATAACAATGACACACAGTGACCATGACACACAGAGGTGACACTGACAGTGACACAGGTGACACACAGTGACACAGGTGACACAGGTGACAGTGACACAGGTGACACCGACCTGGCACGGCGGGTGGCACGGTCCTGCGCAGCGCGGTGACGGTGGCCATGGCACACAGTGACAGTGACACACAATAACAATAATGCACTGACAGTGACACAGGTGACAATGACACACAGGTGACACTGACAGTGACACACAGAGGTGACAATGACACAGGTGACACCGACCTGGCACGGCGGGTGGCACGGTCCTGCGCAGCGCGGTGACGGTGGCCATGGCACACAGTGACAGTGACAATAACAATGACACAGTGACAATGACACACAGAGGTGACAATGACAGTGACACAGGTGACACAGGTGACACAGGTGACACTCACCTGGCACGGCGGGTGGCACGGTCCTGCGCAGCGCGGTGACGGTGGCCATGGCACACGGTGACAGTGACACGCAATAACAATGACACACAGTGACAATGACACACAGGTGACACTGACAGTGACACAGGTGACACACAGGTGACAGTGACACAGGTGACACTCACCTGGCACGGCGGGTGGCACGGTCCTGCGCAGCGCGGTGACGGTGGCCATGGCGATCTCCTCGGGGCTGTACTTGGTGGCGCAGGCGTGTCCCGCTGTCACCATGTTGGGCTTCAGCAGCGTCCCCTCGAGGTACACGTGGTGGTCACTGAGCGCCTTGTACACGGCTGCCAGGACCTGGGGACATTGGGGACATCACAGGGGACATTGGGGACATCATTGGGGACATTGGGGACATTGGGGACATTGGGGACACTGGGGACATCGGTCACTGAGCGCCTTGTACACGGCTGCCAGGACCTGGGGACATTGGGGACATCACAGGGGACATTGGGGACATTGGGGACATCATTGGGGACATTGGGGACATTGGGGACATCACTGGGGACATTGGTCACTGAGCGCCTTGTACACGGCTGCCAGGACCTGGGGACATCACAGGGGACATCATTGGGGACATTGGGGACATCGGTCACTGAGCGCCTTGTACACGGCTGCCAGGACCTGGGGACATTGGGGACATCACTGGGGACATTGGGGACATCGGTCACTGTACACGCCTGCCAGGACCTGGGGACATCACAGGGGACATTGGGGACATTGGTCACTGAGCGCCTTGTACACGGCTGCCAGGACCTGGGGACATTGGGGACATCATTGGGGACATTGGGGACATCATTGGGGACACCACTGGGGACATTGGGGACATCGGTCACTGAGCGCCTTGTACACGGCTGCCAGGACCTGGGGACATTGGGGACATCACTGGGGACACTGGGGACATGGGGACATCATTGGGGACATCAGTCACTGTACACGGCTGCCAGGACCTGGGGACATTGGGGACATCATTGGGGACATTGGGGACATTGGTCACTGAGCGCCTTGTACACGGCTGCCAGGACCTGGGGGGACATTGGGGACATTACTGGGGACATTGGGGACATCGGTCACTGAGCGCCTTGTACACGGCTGCCAGGACCTGGGGACATTGGGGACATCATTGGGGACGTCGGTCACTGAGCGCCTTGTACACGGCTGCCAGGACCTGGGGGGACATTGGGGACATTGGGGACATTGGGGACATCACTGGGGACATCAGTCACTGTACACGGCTGCCAGGACCTGGGGACATCACAGGGGACATTGGGGACATGGGGACATTGGTCACTGAGCGCCTTGTACACGGCTGCCAGGACCTGGGGGGGACATCATCATTGGGGACATTGGGGACATTGGGGACATCACTGGGGACATTGGGGACATCATTGGGGACATTGGGGACATTGGGGACATCTGTCACTGAGCGCCTTGTACACGGCTGCCAGGACCTGGGGACATCAGGGGACATTGGGGACATCATTGGGGACATGGGGGACATTGGGGACATCATTGGGGACATTGGGGACACTGGGGACATCATTGGGGACATTGGGGACATTGGGGACATCATTGGGGACATCGGTTACTGAGCGCCTTGTACACGGCTGCCAGGACCTGGGGACATTGGGGACATTGGGGACATTGGGGACATTGGGGACATCATTGGGGACATTGGGGACATCATTGGGGACATTGGTCACTGGTCACTGCCTTGTACACGGCTGCCAGGACCTGGGGGGGACATTGGGGACATCACTGGGGACATGGGGACAATCCAGGGCCATTGGGGACCACACTGGGGACACAGCAGGTGCCACCACCTCCTGTCCAGGTGCCACCAAACTCCCTCAGGTGCCACCTCTCGTTGTCACCAACCACCATGAGGCACCAGGAGGTGACACCAGGACAGGCTGGGGACACCAGGAGGTGCCACCAAACCCCCCTCAGGTGCCACCAAACCCCCCTCAGGTGCCACCAAACCCCCTCAGATGCCACCAAACCCCCCTCAGGTGCCACCAAACCCCCCTCAGGTGCCACCTCCCGGTGGACTCAGGACCCCCCTGGGGACACTTTGGGGACACTTGGGGACACGGGGGTGGCCCTGACCTTCTCGGTGATGTACTGGCACGTCTTGAGGTCGTGGTCACCGTCCGGGAGGATCTCGGGCTCCACGATGGGGACGATGCCGTTCTGGGGACATCGGGGACAACGGGGACACGTCAGCAGCCAGGGGACATTGGGGACATTGGGGACAATGGGGACATTGGGGACATTGGGGACAATGGGGACATCGGGGACATCGGGGACATTGGGGACATTGGGGACATTGGGGACAATGGGGACAGGGGAGGGGACACGGTGGGGACAGCAGGAGAGGAGCCAAGGCCACGGAGGTGCCACCAAACCTGGTCTAGATGCCACCAAACCATCCCTAAGTGTCACCAAAGCCTCTCCAGGTGCCACCAAAGCCTCTCCAGGTGCCACCAAACCTGGTCTAGGTGCCACCAAACCTGGTCTAGGTGCCATCAAACCCCACTCAGGTGCCACCAAACCTGGTCTAGGTGCCACCAAACCTGGTCTAGGTGCCACCAAACCCCACCCAGGGGTCACCAAACCCCTCTAGGTGCCACCAAAACCCCTCTAGATGCCACCAAACCCCCTCTAGATCCATTAAAACCTCTCTAGGTGCCACCAAACCTTCTCCAGGTGCCACCAAATCCTCTCTAGGTGCCACCAAACCCCACCCAAGTGCCACCAAACCCCCTCTAGATCCATTAAAACCTCTCTAGATGCCACCAAACCTCCTCTAGATGGACCAAACCCAGCCTAGATGCCATCAAACCCTCCCCAGGTGCCACCAAACCTGGTCCAGATGCCACCAAACCCTAAGTGCCACCAAACCCTCTCCAGGTGCCACCAAACCTGGTCTAGAGGCCACCAAACCCCTAAGTGCCACCAAACCTGGTCTAGGTGCCACCAAAGCCTCTCTAAGTTCCACCAAACCTGGTCTAGGTGCCACCAAACCTGGTCCAGATGCCACCAAACCCTAAGTGCCACCAAACCCTCCAGGTGCCACCAAACCTGGTCTAGGTGCCACCAAACCCCCCCTAAGTGCCACCAAACCCTCTCTAGGTGCCACCAAACCTGGTCTAGATGCCACCAAACCTCTCTAGATGGACCAAACCCTCCCCAGGTGCCACCAGATGCTCTCAAAGTGACACTAAACCATCTCTAGATGCCACCAAACCCTCTCTAGATGCCACCAAACCCCCTCTAGGTGCCACCAAACCCTCTCTAGATGCCACCAAACCCTCTCTAGGTGCCACCAAACCCTCTCTAGATGCCACCAAACCTGGTCTAGGTGCCACCAAACCCCTCTAAGTGCCACCAAACCCCCTCTAGGTGCCACCAAACCCTCCCTAGATGCCACCAACCCCTCTCTAGATGCCACCAACCCCCACCCAGCCACCACCTTGCCACCCATCCTGGTCCAGGCTGGGGACACCAAACCCATCCTCTGGCAGATGCCACCCAACCGTTCTCCTGAGATGCCACCAAACCTGGTCTTGAGATGCCCACCAAACCCCTCCTAAGGGCCAGCGCCCATGAGGGCCCTCCCTGGGGACATCGCCACATCAAGGGATTGGGGACCAGCCACCACCCATTTGGGGACATCCCATCGGGGACATTGGGACATTGGGGACACTTGGCAAAGGCTGGGGACACTCCATGGGACATGGGGGACATCGGGGACATTGAGGACATTGGGGACATCGTCAAGGATTGGGGACATTGGGGACATTTGGGGTATTGGGGACATCGGGGACATTGGGGACATCGGGGACATCGGGGACATTGGGGACACTGGGGACATTGGGGACACTGGGGACATTGGGCACACGGCGCCACTTGGCAAAGTCAGCGCCGTCCTTCTTGTACTGGGCACAGCGCTCCATGAGGCTGTCCAGCCCTGGGGACATCGGGGACATCGTCAGGGATTGGGGACATTGGGGACATCGGGGACATCGGGGACATCGGGGACATTGAGGACATTTGGGTCAATGGGGACACTGAGGATGTTGCGGTCATGGAGGACCTGGAGAGTGCTGGGGACATTGGAGACAGTGAGGACATTGGGGATGTTTGGGACACTGGGGACATTGGGGACATCATCAGGGATTGGGGACATCGGGGACATTTGGGTCAATGGGGACATTGGGGACGTTGCGGTCATGGAGGACCTGGAGAGTGTTGGGGACATTGGAGACACTGAGGACATTGGGGACATTTGGGGTATTGGGGACACTGGGGACATCGGGGACATTGGGGACATTGGGGACAATGGGGACATCATCAGGGACATTGGGGACATTGGGGACATTGGGGACATCTGGGTCAATGGGGACACTGAGGATGTTGCAGTCATGGAGGACCTGGAGAGTGTTGGGGACACTGGAGACACTGAGGACGTTGGGGATGTTTGGGACATTGGGGACATTGGGGACATCATCAGGGATTGGGGACATTGGGGACATCGTCAGGGACTGGGGACATTGGGGACATCGTCAGGGATTGGGGACATCGGGGACATCGGGGACATTGGGGACATTGGGGACATTGGGGACATTGGGGACATCGTCAGGGATTGGGGACATTGGGGACATTGGGGACATTGTCAGAGATTGGGGACATTGAGGACATTGGGGACATCTGGGTGGGGACACTGTGTTGGGGAGGACCTGGAGGTGCTGGGGACATTGGAGACATCATTGGGGACTGGGGACATTGGGGACATTGGGGACATCAGGGACATTTTGGGGACATTGGGGACATGGGGCACACGGCGCCACTTGGCAAAGTCAGCGCCGTCCTTCTTGTACTGGGCACAGCGCTCCATGAGGCCATCCAGCCCTGGGGACATCGTCGGGGACATTGAGGACATTGGGGACATCGTCAGGGGACATTGGGGACATTGGGGACATTGGGGACATTTGGGTCAATGGGGACATTGGGGACGTTGCGGTCATGGAGGACCTGGAGAGTGTTGGGGACACTGGAGACACTGAGGACATTGGGGATGTTTGGGACATCGGGGACATTGGGGACATTGGGGACATCAGGGACAATGGGGGCAATGGGGACGTTGCAGTCATGGAGGACCTGGAGAATGCTGGGGACGTTGGAGACACTGAGGACATTGGGGACACTGGGGGATATTGGTGACATCAAGGACATTGAGGACATTGGGGACATTGGGGACATCAGGGTCACTGGGGACGTTGGGGACATTGCGGTCATGGAGGACCTGGAGAGTGTTGGGGACATTGGAGACACTGAAGACATTGGGGACATCATCAGGGATTGGGGACATTGGGGACATCGGGGACACTGGGGACATCGGGGACATTGAGGACATTGGGGACATCGGGGACATTGGGGACATTGGGGACATTGGGGACACCGGGGACATTTGGGTCAATGGGGACACTGAGGATGTTGCAGTCATGGAGGACCTGGAGAGTGTTGGGGACATTGGAGACACTGGGGGATATTGGTGACATCGGGGACATTGGGGACATCGGGGACATTGGGGACATCAAGGACATTGGGGACATCTGGGACACTGGGGACATCGGGGACATTGGGTCAATGGGGACATTGGGGATGTTGCGGTCATGGAGGACCTGGAGAGTGTTGGGGACATTGGAGACACTGAGGACATTGGGGATGTTTGGGACATTGGGGACATTGGGGACATCGGGGACATTTCGGGGACATTGGGGACATTGGGGACATGGGGCACACGGCGCCACTTGGCAAAGTCAGCGCCTTCTTGTACTCCTTCCATGGGGCCAATGGGGACATGGGGACATTGGGGACATCCATGATTGGGGTCATCAGGGACTGGGGACCCTGGGGACATTTGGGTCAATGGGGACATTGTTGCAGGACATTGGGGACATCGGACATTGGGGACACTGGGGACATTGGGGACATCGTCAGGGATTGGGGATGTTGGGGACATTGGGGACATTGGGGACATTGGGGACATTTGGGTCAATGGGGACATTGGGGACGTTGCGGTCATGGAGGACCTGGAGAGTGTTGGGGACATTGGAGACACTGAGGACATTGGGGATGTTTGGGACACTGGGGACATTGGGGACATCATCAGGGACTGGGGACATTGGGGACATCGGGGACATTGGGGACATTGGGGACAATGGGGACATCAAGGACATTGGGGACATTGGGGACATCGAGGACATCGGGGACATTGGGGACATCATTAGGGACTGGGGATGTTGGGGACACTGGGGACATTGGGGACATTGGGGACATCGGGTTCATCATCAGGGATTGGGGACATTGGGGACATCCGGGTCAATGGGGACATTGGGGACGTTGCGGTCATGGAGGACCTGGAGAGTGTTGGGGACACTGGAGACACTGAGGACATTGGGGATGTTTGGGACATTGGGGACATTGGGGACATCATCAGGGACTGGGGACATTGGGGACATCGGGGACAATGGGGGCAATGGGGACATTGGGGACATCGGGGACATGGGGGACATCGTCAGGGATTGGGGACATTTAGGTCAATGGGGACATTGGTCACGGAGGACCTGGAGAGTGTTGGGGACATTGGAGATGTCTGGGACACTGGGGACATTGGGGACATTGGGGACAGCAGGGGACATTGGGGACATCAAGGGTGTTGGGGATGTTGGGGACATCAGGGGGACGGGGGACACAGGGCACTGAGAGAGGTCCAAGAGCCTGTCCAGCCCTGGGGACATTGGGGCCCTGGGGACACTGGGGACATTGAGGACATCGGGGACACTGGGGACATTGGGGACACTGGGGACATTGGGGCCCTGGGGACATTGGGGACATCGGGGACATTGGGGACACTGGGGACATGGGGACATTGGGGTATTGGGGACACTGGGGGCAATGGGGACATCAGGGACATTTGGGGACATTGGGGACATTTGGGGTATTGGGGACACTGAGGACACTGGGGACACTGCGGACATGGAGAATTGCAGGGGCTCCATGAGGCCACTGAGTCCTGGGGACATTGGGGACACTGGGGACATTTGAGGACATTGAGGACACTGGGGACATTGGTGACATGGAGGACATTGGGGACACTGGGGACACTGGGGACATTGGTGACACTGGGGACACTGGGGACATGGAGAATTGCAGGGGCTCCATGAGGCCACTGAGTCCTGGGGACATCAGGGGACATCGGGGGACATCGGGGGACATCGGGGGACACGGGACCCTGTGGTGGCACAGGCTGGGCTGGGAGGGTGACACGGGGATGGGGACACAGCGGTGGCACCAAGGACACAGCAGTGACAGGGATGGGGACACAGCGGTGGCACCAAGGACACAGCAGTGACAGGGACACCGTGGTGGCCTTGGGGACACGGCTGTGACAGGGACAGGGACACGGTGGTGACAGGGATGGGGACACAGCTGTGACAAGGACACCATGATGGCCTTGGGGACACGGCTGTGACAGCGACACAGTGGTGGCATTGGGGACACGTCAGTGGCCTTGGGGACAGGGCTGGGACAGGGACAGGGACACCATGGTGGCACTGGGGACACCATGGTGGCCTTGGGGACAGGGCTGTGACAGGGACAGGGACACCATGGTGGCACTGGGGACATGGCGGTGGCCTTGGGGACAGGGGACACCACAGGGACAGGGACACAACAGGGACAGGCATTGGGGACATGGCTGGACAGGGATGGGGACAGGGCTGTGACATGGACAGGGACACCATGGTGGCCGTGGGGACAGGGCGGTGGCCTCGGGGACAGGGCGGTGGCCTCGGGGACAGGGCGGTGGCCTTGGGGACACGGCGGTGGCCTCAGGGACAGGGCGGTGGCCTTGGGGACACCATGGTGGCCTTGGGGACAGGGCGGTGGCCTCGGGGACACCATGGTGGCCTTGGGGACAGGGCTGTGACAGGGACAGGGACACCATGGTGGCACTGGGGACACCGTGGTGGCCTCGGGGACAGGGCGGTGGCCTTGGGGACAGGTCCACCTGGGGGACATTGACCCTGGTCGTGGTCTCGCGGTGCACAGGGACACGCCTGTCCACCTGGGGGACAGTGAGCAGGACCCCAACCGGTGACCCAGATGGGCCCCAAGGTGTCCCCGATGTCCCCAAGGTGTCCCCGATGTCCCCAAATGTCCCCATGTCACTCCGAAGCCACCTCAAATCTTTCTGGTCTGGTCCCACCTCCCCACGCTTGAGCCAACCCAAGAACCAGCTCCTTCCTGATGTCCCCAAGCTGTCCCCAAGGTCCTCAAGGTGTCACCCATGTCCCCGAGGTGTCCCCAAGGTCCCCAAGGTGTCCCCCGAGGTGTCCCCAAGGTCCCAAAGACCCCAAAGTGTCCCCACCTCACCCTCTGAACCCCCCTCAGATGTGGCTCCCACCTCTCCATGCTTGACCCAACCCAACCAACGCCCAATGTCCCAAAGACCCCTCAATGTCCCCGATGTCCCCAAGGTGTCCCCAAGGTCCCAAAGATCCCTCAATGTCCCCAAGGTGTCCCCAACTCACCCCAAAGACCCCCCCAGATCTGAACCCTCCTCAGATGTGGCCCACCTCTCATGCTTGACCCCCCAAACCCAACCAGCACCCAACACCCCTCAACGTCCCCGATGTCCTCGATTTCCCTGATGTCCCCAACATCCTCAAGATGTCCCCAAGGTGTCCCCAAGGTCCCCAAGACCCCAAAGTGTCCCCACCTCACCCTCTGAACCCCCCTCAGATGTGGCTCCTCTGCCTCTCCACGCTTGACCCAACCCAACAAATGTCCCCGATTTCCCCTCAATGTCCCCCCTCAATGTCCCCTCAATGTCCCCTCAATGTCCCCGTGGTGTCCCCGAGGTGTCCCCGATGTCCCTCGGATGTCCCCAAGGCCCACCTTGATGCCCACCAGGGCGCCCTTGTCGCGGATGACCTGCGGGAAGGGGCGCCCGTCGTCGGCCTTCTGGTACATGGTCTCGTGGAAGAGGATGACGCCGCCGATGCACGGCTCCACGCGCTTGTCGGCCGTGAACAGCAGCTGCCGGTACCAGCGCCGGTTCTCCTCCGTGTTCTCGGCGCCCACCGAGCTCAGGCGCTTGGCGATGCTGGCTGAAGGGGGCACGGAACCGGTTAGAACCAGTATGGACCAGTATGGACCAGTATAAACCAGTATAAACCTGTATAAACTGAATAGAACCAGTTTATACCACTATAAACACCTATGGACCAGTATAGACCAGTCTGGCTCAGGTGCTTGGCAATGCTGCCTGAAGGGGGCACGGAACCGGTTAGAACCGGTATAAACCAGTATGGACCAGTATGGATCAGTATAAACCAGTTAGAACCAGTATAAGCCAGTTAGAACCAGTTTATACCACTATAAACACCTATGGACCAGTATAAACCAGGTTAAACCAGTATAAACCAGTATGGACCAGTATAAACCAGTAAAAACCAGTTAGAACCAATTAGAACCAGTTTATACCACTTTATACTACTATAAAGACCTACGGACCAGTATAAACCAGTTAGAATCAGTTAGAACCAGTTTATACCACTATAAACACCTATGGACCAGTATAGACCAGTCTGGCTCAGTCACTTGGCAATGCTGCCTGAAGGGGGGAGGAACTGGTTAGAACCAGTATAAACCAGTATAAACCAGTATGGACCAGTATAAACCAGTTAGAACCAGTTTATACCACTATGAACACCTATGGACCAGTATAGACCAGTTTGGTTCAGCCGCTTGGCAATGCTGGCTGAAGGGGGCACAGACAGGTTAGAACCAGTATAAACCAGTTAGAACCAATTAGAACCAGTTAGAACCAGTATAAACCAGTTAGGACCAGTTAGAACCAGTATAAACCAGTTAGAACCAGTATAAACCAGTTAGAATCAGTTAGAACCAGTTTATACCACTATAAACGCCTATGGACCAGTATAAACCAGTCTGGCTCAGCCGCTTGGCAATGCTGCCTGAAGGGGGGAGGAACTGGTTAGAACCAGTATAAACCAGTATAAACCAGTATGGACCAGTATAAACCAGTATGGACCAGTATAAACCAGTTAGAACCAGTTTATACCACTATAAACACCTATGGACCAGTATAAACCAGTTAGAACCAGTTAGAACCAGTTAGAACCAGTATAAACCTGTATAAACTGAATAGAACCAGTTTATACCACTATAAACGCCTATGGACCAGTATAAACCAGTCTGGCTCAGGCGCTTGGCGATGCTGGCTGAAGGGGGCACGGAACCGGTTAGAACCAGTATAAACCAGTTAGAACCAGTTAGGACCAGTATAAACCAGTTAGAACCAGTATAAACCAGTTAGAATCAGTTATAACCAGTTTATAACTATAAACACCTATGGACCAGTATAGACCAGTCTGGTTCATAAACTGGTATCAACCAGTATGAACCAGTATAAACCAGTATAAACCAGTATAAACCAGTATAAACCAGTATAAACCAGACTAGAACCAGTTTACACCACTATAAACCAGTATGGACCAGTATAAACCAGTCTGGCTCAGCCATGGGCAATGCTGCCTGAAAAACCAAACCAGTTGGTTAGAACCAGTTATAGTTAAACCAGTTATAAACCAGTTAGAACCAGTATAAACCTGTATAAACTGAATAGAACCAGTTTATACCACTATAAACACCTATGGACCAGTATAAACCAGTTAGAACCAGTTTATACCACTATAAACGCCTATGGACCAGTATAGACCAGTCTGGCTCAGCCGCTTGGTGATGCTGCCTGAAGGGGGCACGGAACCGGTTAGAACCGGTATAAACCAGTATGGACCAGTATGGACCAGTATAAACCAGTATAAACCAGTTAGAATCAGTTAGAACCAGTTTATACCACTATAAACACCTATGGACCAGTACAAACCAGTCTGGCTCAGCCGCTTGGCGATGCTGGCTGAAGGGGGCACGGAACCGGTTAGAACCAGTATAGACCAGTATGGACCAGTATGGATGAGTATAAGCCAGTTAGAACCAGTTTATACCACTATAAACGCCTATGGACCAGTATAGACCAGTCTGGCTCAGCTGCTTGGCAATGCTGCCTGAAGGGGGCACAGACCAGTTAGAACCAGTATAAACCAGTATGGACCAGTTAGAACCAGTATAAACCAGTTAGAACCAGTATAAACCAGTTAGAATCAGTTAGAACCAGTTTATACCACTATAAACACCTATGGACCAGTATAGACCAGTCTGGTTCAGTCACTTGGCAATGCTGCCTGAAGGGGGCACGGAACCTGTTAGAACCAGTATGGACCAGTATAAACCAGTATAAACCAGTATAAACCAGTATAAACCAGTATGGACCAGTATAAACCGGTTAGAACCAGTTTATACCACTATAAACACCTATGGACCAGTATAGACCAGTCTGGCTCAGCACTTGGCGATGCTGCCTGAAGGGGGCACGGACCGGTTAGAACCAGTATAAACCAGTATAAACCAGTATGGACCAGTATAAACCAGTATAAAGCAGTTAGAACCAGTTTATACCACTATAAACACCCATGGACCAGTATAAACCAGTTAGAACCAGTTTATACCACTATAAACGCCTATGGACCAGTATAGACCAGTCTGGCTCAGGCGCTTGGCGATGCTGTCTGAAGGGGGCACAGACCGGTTAGAACCAGTATAAACCAGTATGGACCAGTTAGAACCAGTATAAGCCAGTTAGAACCAGTTTATACCACTATAAACGCCTATGGACCAGTATAGACCAGTCTGGTTCAGCTGCTTGGCGATGCTGGCTGAAGGGGGCACAGACCGGTTAGAACCAGTATAAACCAGTTAGAACCAGTCAGGACCAGTTAGAACCAGTTAGAACCAATTAGAACCAGTATAAACCAGTTAGAACCAGTATGGACCAGTATAAGCCAGTTAGAACCAGTTTATACCACTATAAATGCCTATGGACCAGTATAGACCAGTTTGGCTCAGCCGCTTGGTAATGCTGCCTGAAGGGGGCACAGACCGGTTAGAACCAGTTAGAACCAGTATGAACCAGTATAAACCAGTATAAACCAGTTAGAACCAGTTTATACCACTATAAACACCTATGGACCAGTATAAACCAGTCTGGCTCAGCCACTTGGCGATGCTGCCTACAGGGACATGGACCAGTTAGAACCAGTATGGACCAGTATGGACCACTATAAACCAGTTAGAACCAGTATGGACCAGTTAGAACCAGTATAGACCAGTTAGAACCAGTATGGACCACGCAGGACCAGTATGGACCACTATAAACAACTATGGACCCATATGAACCAGTATGAACCAGTATAAACCAGTATGGCTCAGCCACTTGGTGATGCTGCCTAAAGGGGGCAGGGACCGGTTAGAACCAGTATAGACCAGTATGGACCAGTATAAACCAGTCAGAATCAGTATGGACCAGTATAAACCAGTATGGACTGGTATGGGCCTGCTAGAACCAGTACAGACCAGTATAAACCAGTATAGACTGGTATGGAGCCATTAAAACCAAGCCAGTTGGTTTCCAATAGAAACCAGTATAAACCAGCATAAACCAGTATAAACCAGTATAAACCAGTATGGAGTGGGTGCTGTGGGTGTGTTTGGGGTCTCCCCAGCAGCTCCCGGTCACCATCCCAGTATAAACCAGCATAAACCAGTACAAACCAGTACAAACCAGTACAAACCAGGAACCCCAGCCAGGCTCCTGGCATTGCCTTGGTGCCTCCCAGTATAAACCAGTGCCTCCCAGTGCTTCCTTATCTGCATCCTAGTTCCTCCCAGTTCCTCCCAATCTGTCCCAGTCCATTCCCAGTCCGTCCCAGTCCATTCCCAATCCCTCCCAGTCCGTCCCAGTTCATTCCCAGTGAGTCCCAGTCCATTCCCAGTCTGTCCCAGTCCATTCCCCAGTATAACCCAGTCCATTCCCAGTCCCTCCCAGTCCATTCCCAGTATAACCCAGTATAACCCAGTCCATTCCAGTCTGTCCCAGTCTGTCCCAGTATAACCCAGTCCATTCCCAGTCTGTCCCAGTCCATTCCCAGTGTGTCCCAGTCCATTCCCAGTGTGTCCCAGTGTGTCCCAGTGTGTCCCAGCCCATTCCCAGTACAAACCAGTCCAAACCAGTGCGTACCAGTGGACTCATCGGCAGCCAGGATGCCCTTGCCGGGTGCCACGATGCGCTGGGCGATGGCCCCAGTCTGTCCCAGTCCATTCCCAGTCTGTCCCAGTCCATTCCCAGTATGTCCCAGTCCATTCCCAGTATAACCCAGTGTGTCCCAGCCCATTCCCAGTACAAACCAGTCCAAACCAGTGCGTACCAGTGGACTCATCGGCAGCCAGGATGCCCTTGCCGGGTGCCACGATGCGCTGGGCGATGGCCCCAGTCTGTCCCAGTATAACCCAGTCCATTCCCAGTCCATTCCCAGTATAACCCAGTCCATTCCCAGTCTGTCCCAGTCCATTCCCAGTCTGTCCCAGTCCATTCCCAATATAACCCAGTATAACCCAGTCCATTCCAGTCTGTCCCAGTCTGTCCCAGTATAACCCAGTTCATTCCCAGTCTGTCCCAGTCCATTCCCAGTCCATTCCCAGTCTGTCCCTGTCTGTCCCAGTCCCTCCCAGTCCATTCCCAATCCCTCCCAGTCTGTCCCAGTCCATTCCCAGTCCATTCCCAGTCTGTCCCAGTCCATTCCCAGTCTGTCCCAGTCCATTCCCAATATAACCCAGTATAACCCAGTCCATTCCAGTCTATCCCAGTCTGTCCCAGTATAACCCAGTCCATTCCCAGTCTGTCCCACTCCATCCCCAGTATAACCCAGTCCGTTCCCAGTACATCCCAGCGTGCCCCAGCCCATTCCCAGTACAAACCAGTCCAAACCAGCGCGCAGTGGACTCATCGGCAACCAGGATGGACTGCCGGGAGTGAACTGGGAGGGACTGGTCTGTCCCACTGGGAAGTCCACTCCCAGTGTGTCCCAGGAGGGACTGGGGGCACTGAGAATTCCCTGAGTCCACTGGGAGGGATATCCCAGCACTGGGAGCCCTGGGAGTACAAACTGGGAGGGACCAGTGAAGCACCAGGGAAGCACTGGGATGAGACTGGGGGCATTGAGAAGAAACTGGGAGGAGACTGGGAGGGACTGGGGGGGACTGGGAGTGAACTGGGAGTGAACTGGGAAGAACTGGGGGCACTGAGAAGAGACTGGGAAGGACTGGGAAGCACTGGGAGGGACTGGGAGTGAACTGGGAGGGACTGGGAAGCACTGGGAGGGACTGGGAAGCACTGGGAGTGAACTGGGAGGGACTGGGAAGCACTGGGAAGCACTGTGAGTGAACTGGGAGGGACTGGGAATGAACTGGGAGAGACTGGGAGGCACTGGGAGTGAACTGGGAGGGACTGGGAAGCACTGCGAGAGACTGGGAAGCACTGGGAGTGAACTGGGAGTGAACTGGGAAGCACTGGGAAGCACTGAGAGTGAACTGGGAGGGACTGGGAGTGAACTGGGAGGGACTGGGAAGCACTGGAAGTGAACTGGGAGGGACTGTGAGTGAACTGGGAGGGACTGGGAAGCACTGGGAGTGAACTGGGAGGGACTGTGGAGTGAACTGGGAGGGACTGGGAAGCACTGGGAGTGAACTGGGAGGGACTGGGAAGCACTGGGGACTGAGTGAACTGGGAGGGACTGGGGGCACTGAGAAGAGACTGGGAGGGACTGGCAGGGACTGGGAAGCACTGGTAGGGACTGGGAAGCACTGGGAGGGACTGGGAAGCACTGGGATGAGACTGGGGGCATTGAGAAGAAACTGGGAGGACACTGGGAGGGACTGGGAGGGACTGGGAAGCACTGGGAGTGAACTGGGAGGGACTGGGAAGCACTGGGAGGGACTGGGAGTGAACTGGGAATGAACTGAGAGGGACTGGGAAGCACTGGGAGTGAACTGGGAGTGACTGGGGGCACTGAGAAGAACTGGGAGGGACTGGGAGGAGACTGGGAGTGAACTGGGAATAATTGGGGGCACTGGGAGGGACTGGGAGGAACTGGGAGTGACTCTAGGGGGCTGGAGGCACTGGGAGGAGACTGGGAACACAGGGAGTGAACTGGGAGGGCACTGGGAACGAACTGGGGGCACTGGGAGGGACTGGGAGTGACTGGTGAAGGGCAGAGAGCACTGGGAGGGGACTGGGGAGTACTGGGAGGAGATAAGGAGGGCACTGATAAGGACTGGGAGCACTGGGAGGGGACTGGGAGGAGACTGGGAACACTGGGAGTGAACTGGGAGGGACTGGGAGTGGTCTGGAGGCACTGGGAGGGGACTGGGAGGGGACTGGGAGCACTGGGACTGGGAGGGGGCACTGGGAGGAGACTAAGGAGGGACTGGGAAGGACTGGGAGCACTGGGAGGGGACTGGGAGGACTGGGGACACTGGGAGGGACTGGGGAGGACTGGGAGGAGACTGGGAGGGCACTGGGAGGGGGACTGGGAGGGACTGGGAGGGACTGGGGACACTGGGAGGGACTGGGAGGGACTGGGAGGGGACTGGGAGGGGTCTGGGGACACTGGGAGGGGACTGGGAGGAGACTGGGAGGGGACTGGGGGACTGGGAGTGGTCTGGGGACACTGGGAGGGGACTGGGAGGAGACTGGGAGGGGACTGGGAGTGGTCTGGGGGCACTGGGAGGGGACTGGGAGGGACTGGGAGGGGGGCACTGGGAGGGGACTGGGGACACTGGGAGGGGACTGGGGGGGGACTGGGAGGGACTGGGAACACTGGGAGGGACTGGGAGTGGTCTGGGGACACTGGGAGGGGACTGGGGACACTGGGAGGGGTCTGGGGACACTGGGACTGAACTGGGGGGGACTGGGAGGGGACTGGGGACACTGGGAGGGTCTGGGGACACTGGGAGGGGACTGGGAGGGGACTGGGAACACTGGGAGGGGACTGGGAGGGGACTGGGGACACTGGGAGGGACTGGGAGGGACTGGGAACACTGGGAGGGGACTGGGAGGAGACTGGGGACACTGGGAACACTGGGAGTGGTCTGGGGACACTGGGAGGGGACTGGGGACACTGGGGACACTGGGTGTGGACTGGGAGGGGACTGGGGAGAACTGGGAGTGAACTGGGAGTGACTGGAAAAGGTCTGGGGACACTGGGAGGGGACTGGGAACACTGGGAGGGGACTGGGAGGGGACTGGGAACACTGGGTGTGGACTGGGAGGGACTGGGGACACTGGGAGTGGACTGGGAGTGAACTGAGAGGGAGGGGACTGGGAAGGGACTGGGAGAAGATTGGGAGGGCACTGGGGGCACTGGGACTGAGCTGGGGACACTGGGACTGGACTGGGGACACTGGGATTGAACTGGGGACACTGGGATTGAACTGGGGGCACTGGAAGTGAACTGAGAAGGCACTGGGATTGAACTGGGGACACTGGGATTGAACTGGGGGCACTGGGATTGAACTGGGGGCACTGGGACTGGACTGGGGACACTGGGATTGAACTGGGAGGGCACTGGGAAGAACTGGGAGGGACTGGGGCACTGGGGGAGCACTGGGAGGGACTGGGGCACTGGGAGTTAACTGGGAAGGACTGGGGGCACTGGGAATGAACTGGGGTGTGACTGGAAAGGTCAGGACTGGGAAGGGACTGGGAGGGCACTGGGAGGGGACTGGGGACACTGGGACTGAACTGGGGACACTGGGACTGGACTGGGGGCACTGGGATTGGACTGGGAGGGAACTGAGAGAACTGGGGACACTGGGACTGGACTGGGAGAAGATTGGGAGGGGACTGGGGGCACTGGGATTGAACTGGGGGCACTGGGATTGAACTGGGGACACTGGGACTGGACTGGGGACACTGGGATTGAACTGAGAGGGCACTGGGATTGAACTGGGAGGGACTGGGGGCACTGGGAGCACTGGGATTGAGCTGGGGGCACTGGGAGTTAACTGGGAGTGGATTGGGGACACTGGGAGTGAACTGGGGGCACTGGGGGCACTGGGAACACTGGGATTGAGCTGGGGGCACTGGGAGCGAACTGGGGGCACTGGGGGCACCAGGAGGTGACTGGGGAGAACTGGGAGTGAACTGGGAGTGAACTGGGAGTGACTGGGGGTGGACTGGGGTGAACTGGGAGTGAACTGGGAGTGACTGGAAAAGGTTAGAGAGCACTGGGAAGGGACTGGGGAGCACTGGGAGGGGACTGGGAGTGAACTGGGCATTAACTGGGAGGGACTGGGGACACTGGGAGTGGACTGGGAGGGACCGGGGAACTGGGAGGAGATAAGGAGGGCACTGATAAAGACTGGGAATACTGGGAGGGCACTGGGAGGAGACTGGGGGCACTGGGAATGAACTGGGGGGACTGGGGGCACCAGGAGTAGACTGGGGAGAACTGGGAGTGAACTGGGAGGTGACTGGAAGTGGACTGGGGGCACTGGGAGTGAACTGGGAGTGAACCGGGGAGGGAGAACCCCCAGATTTTGGGGAAGAACCCCGGGACTGGGGGAGGTGGAACCCCGGGATTTGAGGGGGGAAAACCTCAGGAATTTTGGGGAAAAATCCCAGGATTTGAAGGGGAAACCCCCTGGATTTTAATGGTAAAACCCCAGGATTTTAATGGTAAAACCCCCTGGATTTTAATGGTGAAACCCCAGGATTTTGAGGGGGAAACCCCAGGATTTTAAGGGGAAACCCCAGGATTTTAACAGGAAAACCCCAGGAATTTTTGGGAAAAGGCCCAGGATTTTGAGGGTAAAACCCCAGATTTTAAGGGGAAAACCCCAGGATTTTAAGGGGAAAACCCCAGGATTTTGAGGGGGAAACCCCAAGATTTTAATGGTAAAACCCCAAGATTTTAAGGGGAAAACCCCAGGATTTTAAGGGGAAAACCCCAAGATTTTAAGGGGAAAACCCCAGGATTTTAAGGTTAAAACCCCAGGATTTTAAGGGAAAAACCCCAGGATTTTAAGGGAAAACCCAGGATTTTGAGGGGAAAACCCCAGAATTTTAAGGGTAAAACCCCAGGATTTTGAAGGGGAAAACCCCAGGATTTTAAGGGTAAAACCCCAGGATTTTAAGGGAGAAACCCCAGGATTTTAAGGGGAAAAAACCCAAGATTTTGAGGGTAAAACCCCAGAATTTTAAGGGAAAAACCCCAAATTTTAAGGGGAAAACCCCAGGATTTTAAGGTTAAAACCCCAGGATTTTGAAAGGAAACCACAGAATTTTGAGGGGGAAACCCCAAGATTTTGAAGGGAAACCACAGAATTTTGAGGGGGAAACCCCAAGATTTTGAGGGGAAAACCCCAGAATTTTAAGGTTAAAACCCCAGGATTTTAAGGGAAAAACCCCAGGATTTTGAGGGGAAAACCCCAATATTTTAATTGTAAAACCCCAAAATTTTAAGGGGAAAACCCCAGGATTTTAAGGGGAAAACCCCAGGATTTTGAGGGTGAAACCCCAAGATTTTGAGGGGAAAAACCCCAAGATTTTGAGGGTAAAACCCCAGGATTTTAAAGGGAAACCCCAAGATTTTAAGGGTAAAACCCCAAGAATTTTGAGGGGGAAACCCCAAAATTTGAAAGGGAAACCCCAGGATTTTGAGGAAAAAGCCCCAAGATTTTAAGAGGAAAAAACCTAAAACTTTTAGAAAAAAAAAACCCCAAACTTTCTAGGGGTAAACCCCCAAGATTTTTAGGGAAAGCCCCAAAATTTTAAGGGGAAATCCCCAGGATTTAAGGATAAAAACCCCAAGAGTTTGAGGTGAAACCCCCAAAATTTGAAAGGGAACCCCCAGGATTTTGAGGGCAAAACCCCAAAATTTTGAGGGAAACCCCACAGAATTTGGAGGAAAAAATCCCAAAAATTCAAGGGAAAGCTCCCAGGATTTTGAGGTAAAAAACTCCAAAATTTTAAGGGGAAAACCCCCAAAATTTGAAAAATCAAAACCCCCAAGATTTTGAGGTGAAATCCCCAAAATTTGAAAGGGAAACCCCAAGATTTTGAGGGGAAAACCTCCAAAATTTTGAACGAAAAACCTCCAAAATTTTGAACGAAATCCCTGAAATTTTGAGGGGAAACCCCCAAAATCAGCGAGGGAACCCCCAGGATTTTGAGGTAAAAACCCAAAATTTTGAGGGGAAACCCCCAAATTTTAAAGGCAAAACCCCCAGAATGTTGAGGTAAAATCCCCAAAATCTGCAAGGGAAATCCCCAAGGTTTTGAGGGGAAACCTCCAGAATTTTTAGGGAAATCCCCAAAATGTTGAGGGGGGAAAACCCCGGGATTTTGAGGAATAAACCCCCAAAACCTTAAGGGAAAAGCCCCAAACTTTTTAGGGGAAAACCCCAGGATTTTGACGTAAAACCCCCAAGATTTTGAGGGGAAAAAGCCCCAAAATTTTGAACGGAAATCCCTGAAATTTTGAGGGGAATCCTCCAGGATTTTGAGAGGAAATCCCCGAGATTCTGAGGTGAAATCCTCAACATTTCGAGGTAAAAACTCCAAAAATTTTAAGGAAAACCCTCAAGATTTGAAAACCAAACCCCCCCAAATTTTGAGGTGAACCCCCTAAAACCTGGCACGGGAATCCCCCAAGATTTATGGGACAGGGAAGGACAGGAAAACCCCAAAGAGGAGGAAAAAAAACCCCGGGATGTTCTCGGGGGCAAAACCCCAGGATTTTGGAGGGTCCGTGAGGTTCAGGGAAAACCCCAGGATTTTTCAGGAAACCCCAAGGATTTTCCGGAAAACTTTTGGGAGTGTCCAAGAGGTTCAGGAAAAAGTTCCCCAAGATTTTCCGGGAAAAAACTGCCCAAACTTTTAGCCGAAAAAACCCCCAAATGGCTGAGGGAAAACCCAAGCCGGGAAAACCCCCAAGATTTTAGCCCCTCGCCCCAAAATTTTAAGGGGAATCCCAGGATTTTAAGGAGGAAACCCCAAAAGGAGGAGGAGGAACCCCCAAAGGAGGAAAACCCCAAAGATTTTGAAGCAGGACCTCCCTTTTGAGGCCCATCCAAAATTTTGAACCCCAAATCCGCACTTTGTACCCCAAATCCGCCTGTGGGACCCCAAATCCGCCTGTGGGACCCCAAATTCACCTGTGGAACCATCAAATCCACACTTTGCACCCCAAACCCGCCTGTGGGACCCCAAATCTGCCTGTGGGACCGTAAATCCACACTTTGCACCCCAAATCCGCCTGTGGAATCCCAAATCCGCCTGTGGAATCATCAAATCCACACTTTGCACCCCAAATCCACACTTTGCACCCCAAATCTGCCTGTTTTTACCCCAAATCCCACACTTTGAGGGGAAATCCAAGCCTTTGGGACCCCAAATCCGCCTGTGGAATCACCAAATCCACACTTTGTACCCCAAAATTGCCTGTGGAATCACCAAATCCACACTTTGCACCCCAAATCTGACCTTGGAATCATCAAATCCACACTTTTAAACCCCAAAAATTTTAAGGAAAACCCCAAATCCACTTTTGCACCCCAAATCCCCCCTTTTGAATCATCAAAACCTGGCACTGGAACCCCAAAAATGACTGTGGGACCCCAAATTCCCAAAGGGAGGAGTGAAAAAATCCACACTTTCTCGGCACCCAAATCCGCCCGTGTCAGGACACTCAAATCCCCTGTTCAGGACCCCAAATTCCCCCAAAGAGAGTTCAGGACCCCAAATCCGACTGTGGAATCATCAAACCCACACTTTGCACCCCAAAACCGCCTTTGGAACCCCAAATCCGCACTTTGCACCCCAAATCTGCCTGTGGAACCCCAAATCCACACTTTGCACCCCAAATCTGCCTGTGGGACCCCAAATCTGCCTGTGGAATGATCAAATCCGCACTTTGTACCCCAAAACCACCTGTGGAATCATCAAATCCACACTTTGCACCCCAAATCCGCCTGTGGGACCCCAAATTCGCCTGTGGAATCATCAAATCCACACTCTGCACCCCAAATCTGCCTTTGGGGCCCTAAAAGCTGCACCCTGCACCCCAAATCCACCCGTGGAATAATCAAATCCGCACTTTGCACCCCAAAATTGCCTGTGGAATCATCAAATCCGCCTGTGGGACCCCAAATCTGCCTGTGGAATCATCAAATCCACACTTTGCACCCCAAAAATGACTGTGGAACCCCAAATCCGCACTTTGCACCCCAAATCCGCCTGTGGGACCCCAAATCCCCCTGTGGAATCATCAAATCCACACTCTGCACCCCAAATTTGCCTTTGGGGCCCTAAAAGCTGCACTTTGCACTCCAAATCCCCCTGTGGGACCCCAAATTCACCTGTGGGACCCCAAAACTGCCTGTGGGACCCCAAATCCACCTGTGGAACCCCAAATCCGCCTGTGGAATCATCAAATCCACACTTTGCACCCCAAATCCGCCTGTGGGACCCCAAATTCGCCTGTGGAACCCCAAATCTGCCTTTGGAATCATCAAATCCGCACTTTGCACCCCAAAATTGCCTGTGGAATCATCCAATCCGCCTGTGGGACCCCAAATCCGTCTGTGGGACCCCAAATTCACCTGTGGAACCATCAAATCCACACTTTGCACCCCAAACCCGCTTGTGGGACCCCAAATCCACCTGTGGGACCCCAAATTCGCCTGTGGGACCCCAGATTCGCCTGTGTGACCCCAAATTCGCCTGTGGAATCATCAAATCCACACTTTGCACCCCAAATCTGCCTGTGGAACCCCAAATCCGCCTGTGGAACCTCAAAATTGCCTGTGAAGTGATCAAATCCACACTTTGTACCCCAAAATTGCCTGTGGAATCATCCAATCCGCCTGTGGGACCCCAAATCCGTCTGTGGGACCCCAAATCTGCCTTTGGAATCATCAAATCAACTTTGCACCCCAAATTCGACTTTTCACCCCAAAATTGCCTTTTTGAACCCCAAATTCGCCTGTGGAATGATCAAATTGGACTTTTTACCCCAAATTCACACTTTGGACTTTTTACCCCAAATCTGCCTTTTTACCCCAAAATTGGGTTTTCACCCCAAAATCTGCCTTTTCCCCCATTCGATCAAATCCCCAATCACTTTTTTACCCCAAATTCGCCTTTTTTAACCCCAAATTCACCTTTTCATCCCAAAATTCACCTTTTCACCCCAAACCCACACTTTTTAAATTTGACTTTTCACCCCAAATCCACTTTTTCACCACCCCAAATCCAACTTTTCACCCCAAAATTGACAAACCCCAAAATTCACTTTTCACCCCAAAATTTGCCCTTTCACCCCAAAATCCGCCCTTTTTTCCCCAAATTCTGCCATTTGAGCCCCCAAATTCAACTTTTTCCCCCTTTGCCCCGACCCCAAACTTTGGAATTTCATCAAATTTGACCTTTCCCCCCCCAAATTTGGGGTTTCCATCTCCATTTCCCCATTCCTGCCCCAAAATCTCCCTCCGAGCCCCAAATTCAGCTTTTTATCCCAAATTTGTTTCACCCCAAAATCTGCCTTTTCACCCCAAAAATTCAAAATCTGCCCCCCCAAAATCTGCCTTTTCCACTTTCCCCTCAAAACCTGCACTTTTTACCTCAGGATTTCCTCCCAATCCCCAAATTTGCCTTTTTCACCTCAAATTTGCCTTTTTTTTTCCTGCAATTTTACCTCGTTTCACAAACAATGAAATCCCCCAAATCCCAAAATTTTTTCACCCCTTCAAATTTCAGTTTTTTCACCCCAAAATTCACTTTTACCCGATCTCAATATCCTTTTACCTTTTTCACCCCACAAAATTCTGCATTTTGCACCCTAAAATTTGAACTTTTTAACCCCAAAATTCACCTTTTGCAGCCCAAAATTCTCCTTTTTCACCCCAAAATTCCTTTGAAACCCCACTTTTCCCCAAAAATCTCCCTTTTCCTCAAAATCATCTTTTCCACCCCAAATCTGCCTTTTGCACCCCAAAAATCAACTTTTCACCCCAAAATTCGACTTTTCACCCCAAAATTGGACTTTTTTACCCCAAATCTGACTTTTGCACCCCAAAATTGGACTTTTTTACCCCAAATCTGACTTTTGCACCCCAAAATTCGGGTTTTTTGCTCCAAAATTTGAGGTTTTCACCCTAAATTTGACTTCATCACCCCCAAATCCACCTTCTGTACACCAAAATTTGCCTTTTTCACCCTAAAATTCACCTTTTTCACCCCAAAATTCACCTTTTTCACCCCAAAATTCACATTTTTACCCCAAAATTTGAATTTTTTTTTACACCCCTCCCAATCCAAAATTTTTAAAATCCCAAAATCTGCACTTTTCACCCCAAAATTCACATTTTGCCCTCACCCCAAAATTCGACCATTTTTTTACCTCTCCCAAATTCAACTTTTTTTTTTTCCCCAAATTTGCCCATTTTTTCCCCTTTTTCCTCTTCAAAACCTTTTTACCCCAAAATCCCAAAATCTCCCCCGTTCATCCCAAATTTGCTTTTCCCATCCCAAATTTTTTACCTCACTTTCCTCCTCCATTTTCCCCCTCAGATTCCAAAATCTGCCCAAAATCTCCCTTTTTCCTTCAGGATTGCCCCAAAAATCAGCTTTTTTATCCCAAAATTTTTTTACCTCAAACCCGGCAGGCCCTCAAAATCTCCCCTTTTTCACCTCAGAATTTCTCCCCCTCCTCCCAAAATCGGCATTTTCCCACCCAAACCTTCTCCAGCTCCCCCCAAAATCTTCATTTGCACCCCAAAATCTGCCTTTTTACCTCAAAATCTCAACTTTTTACCTCACAATTTCCTCCCAATCCCCAAAATCTGCCCCAGGTCCCAAAATCTGCACTTTTCACCTCAAAATTTCCACTTTCCACCTCAAAACCTGCACTTTTTACCTCAGGATTTCTTCCCAATCCCCAAAATCTGCCTTTCTCACCTCAAAATCTGATTTTTTACTTCAAAATCTCCACTTTTTACCTCACGATTTCCTCCCAATCCCCAAAATCTGCCCCACATCCCAAAATCTGCACTTTTCACCTCAAAATCTGCACTTTTTTTTCTTCAAATTGCCTTTTTTACCTCACGACCTCTAAAATGAAATCTCTGCCAAAATCTGCACTTTTCCCTAAAATCCTCTTTTTTACCTCAAAATCTGCTTTTTTATCTCAATATCTGCACTTTTTACCTCAGGATTTCCTCACCCACCACAAAATCTACCCCACATCCCAAAATCTGCGCTTTTCATCTCAAAATCTGCACTTTTCACCTCAAAATCTGCACTTTTTAACTTCAGGATTTCCTCCTAGTCTCTAAAATCTGCTATTTCCACCCCAAAATCCTGTTTTTCACCTCAAAATTTGCATTTTTACTTCAAAATCTTAACTTTTTACCTCACGATTTCCTCCACACCCCACTGACTGCCCCAGATCCCAAAATCTGCACTTTTCACCTCAAAATCTGCACTCTTCCACTCATAAACCTGCACGTTTTACTTCAGAATTTCCTCCCAATTCCCAAAATCTGCTATTTTCACCTCAAAATCCACTTTTTTCCCTCAAAACCCGCACTTTCCCCCTCAAAACCTGCGCGTTTTCCCTCACAACTTCCTCCAACCGCCCCAAACGTTCTCCCAGAGCCCCAAAATTCGCCTTTTTCTCCTCAAATTCCGCCTTTTCACCCCAAATCCCGCCTTTTCCGCCTCAAATTCAGCCCCTTTTCCCTCACAGCTCCAGGCCCAGCCCCAAATTCTCCATTTTTCACCCCAAAATTCCGCGCTCCGCCCCCCCCCCCCACCTGGGCTCCGCTGCGGCGCTCGCGCGGCGTGGGCGGAGCTTGTGGTGGTGACGTCACCGCGTGCCCGCCCCTTAGTGGGCGGAGCCTTAAAAGGGCAACGCCGCGAGCTGAGTCACGGTGGGGCCCACCGGGGGTTTTGGGGTCCCGGGGAGGATTTTGGGGTTCCCGGGAGGATTTTGGGGTTCCTGAGCGGATTTTGGGTTTTTTTAGGGGTGATCGTGCGTATTTTAGGGTGGCTCAGGTGTTTTGGGGTTCATAGGGGTCCGTTTTTGGGGGACAGCGGGGAGATTTTGGGGGTTCGGGCTCAATTTGGGGGCATCGCTTTTGGGGTTCGAGGAAATTTTGGGGGTTCGGGGGCTCCATTTTGTGGGTTTGGGGTCATTTCGGGGTTCCTGGGGGGGATTTTGGGGTTCCCGAGGGGCATTTTAGGGGTTCAGGGCCATTTTTGGGGTTCCGGGGGGGGTCAAGGGGGAAATTTTGGGGGTTCTGAGTCAATTTTTGGGGGTCCGGGGTCAGTTTTGGGGTGTTTAGGGTCAGTTTTGGGGTGCCCGGGATCAATTTTGGGGTCTGGCTTCAGGTTTGGGGGTGGATTTGGGGGTTCAGGGGGATTTTGGGGTCTCCCAGCTCCATTTCGGGGGGAATAAGGAGATTTTGGGGTCCCTGAGGGGATTTGGGGACAATTCCGGGGGATTTTGGGGTCCCTGAGGGGATTTGGGGACAATCCCGGGGATTTGGGGTCCCTGAGGGGATTTGGGGACAATCCCGGGGGATTTTGGGGAGATTTTAGGGGATTTTGGGGTTTCTCTCCGTCCCCGACCGATTTTGGGGTTTTTTGGGGGTCTCCCCCCTTTCCCAGACGGATTTTGGGGTATTTTAGAGGATTTTGGGGTCCCTCTCCCTCCCAGGCGGATTTTGGGGTTTTTTTCCTGAATATTTTGGTGTTTCTCTCCCCCCCCAATCCCATTTTAGGATTTTTTAGGATTATTTTGGGGTCTCCCTCCCCCCCAATCCCATTTTGGGGTCTCCCTCCCCCCCAAATCCCATTTTAGGATTTTTTAGGATTATTTTGGGGTCTCCCTCCCCCCCAATCCCATTTTAGGATTTTTTGGGATCTCCCTCCCCCCCAATCCCATTTTAGGATTTTTTAGGATTATTTTGGGGTCTCCCTCCCCCCAATCCCATTTTAGGATTATTTTGGGGTCTCCCTCCCCCCCAATCCCATTTTAGGATTATTTTGGGGTCTCTCCCCCCCTCCCCCAGTCCCATTTTGGGTTCATTTTCGGGGTTTTTGGGGCTTCACTCACCGTGGGGTGTCCGGGGGGCGGCTCGGGGGGCTCCGGGGGCTCCCCCTTATATCGGCCGGCCCAGGGGGGACCCCCCCCGTGACCTTCTCGGGTCCCCTTTGCCCTTTTCGGGAGCCCAAAATAGCCCCGCCCCTCCCCCACCCCCGCGCGCGCCCCGTGGGGGGAGGGGAACGCCCGCCCCTCCCCCCCCCGCGGCCATTTTAGGGACCCCCCCTTTATTGAACCCCCCCCCGATTTTTTGGGTTTTTTTCCCCATTTTTGGGGACCCCCCCTTTATTTAACCCCCGATTTTTTGGGTTTTCTCCCATTTTTGGGGACCCCCTCCTTTATATAACCCCCCGCCCCCCAATTTTTGGGGTTTTCCCCCATTTTTGGGGACCCCCCCTTTATTTAACCCCCGATTTTTTGGGTTTTTTCTCCCATTTTTGGGGACCCCCCCTTTATATAACCCCCCCCCCCAATTTTTGGGGTTTTCCCCCATTTTTTGGGGACCCCCCTTTTTAACCCCCTTTTTGGGGACCCCCCCATTTTTTTTGGGGTTTTTCCCTCATTTTTGGGGACCCCCCTTATTTAACCCCCCATTTTGGGGACCCCCCTTTGGGGACCCCCTTTATTTAACCCCCGATTTTTGGGGTTTTCCCCATTTTGGGGACCCCCCTTTATTTAACCCCGATTTTTGGGGTTTTTCCCCATTTTGGGGACCCCCCTTTAACCCCCCATTTTTGGGGACCCCCCCCATTTTACCCCCCCATTTTTGGGGACCCCCCCTTTATTTAACCCCCGATTTTTGGGGTTTTTCCCCCATTTTGGGGACCCCCTTTATTTAACCCCCAATTTTGGGGACCCCCCTTTTTTTAACCCCCTGATTTTTGGGTTTTATTTAAACCCATTTTTGGGACCCCCCTTTATTTAACCCCCATTTTTGGGGACCCCCCCTTTATTTAACCCCCATTTTTTGGGGTTTTCCCCATTTTTAGGGACCCCTCCCCATTTTTTAACCCCCCTGATTTTTGGGTCCCTTTTTCCCAATTTTGGGGACCCCCCCCCACCCCAAATTTATTTTGGGCTCCTCCCCCCAAATTTTGGGGTTTGCCCCAATTTTGGGGTCCCCCTTTTTTTAACCCCCCATTTTTGGGGACCCCTTTTTTAACCCCATTTTTGGGACCCCCTTTATTTAACCCCGATTTTGGGGTTTTCCCCATTTTGGGGACCCCCTTTATTTAACCCCCCCCGATTTTGGGGACCCCCTTTTTTAACCCCCGATTTTTGGGTTTCCCCCCTTTTTTTAACCCCCCCCTTTTTTTTTCCCCCTCATTTTTGGGGACCCCCCTTTATTTAACCCCCCGATTTTTGGGAATTTTCCCCATTTTTGGGACCCCCCTTTATTTAACCCCCAAATTTTGGGACCCCCTTTATTAAACCCCCAATTTTTTAACCCCCCCATTTTTGGGGACCCGCCATTTATTTAACCCCCGATTTTTGGGGTTTTCCCCCATTTTTGGGGACCCCCCCCTTTATTTAACCCCCGATTTTTGGGGGTTTCCCCCCATTTTCGGGGACCCCCCCCCTTTATTTTACCCCCGATTTTTGGGGTTTTTCCCCCATTTTGGGGACCCCCCTTTATTTAACCCCCCCGATTTTTGGTTTTTTTCCCATTTTTGGGGACCCCCTTTATTTAACCCCCGATTTTTGGGGTTTTCCCCATTTTGGGGACCCCCCTTTATTTAACCCCCGATTTTGGGGTTTTCCCCATTTTTAGGGACCCCCTTTATTTAACCCCCGATTTTTGGGGTTTTTCCCCATTTTTGGGACCCCCTTTATTTAACATCCCAAATTTTGGGGACCCCTTTATTTAACCCCCGATTTTTGGGGTTTTCCCACATTTTTGGGGACCCCTTAATTAACCCCCGATTTTTGGGTTTTTCCCCATTTTGGGGACCCCCCCTTTATTTAACATCCCAAATTTTGGGGTTTTTAACCCCCGATTTTTGGGGTTTTTCCCCCTTTATTTAATTAACCCCGATTTTTGGGTTTTCCCCATTTTTGGGGACCCCCCTTTATTTAACCCCCCATTTTTGGGGACCCCCCCCTTTATTTAACCCCCGATTTTTGGGGTTTTCCCCATTTTGGGGACCCCCCCTTTATTTAACCCCCGATTTTTGGGGTTTTTCCCAATTTTTGGGGACCCCCCCTTTATTTAACCCCCGATTTTTGGGGTTTTTCCCCATTTTGGGAAATTCCCCATTTTTGGGCCCTCCCCAAATTTTGAGGGGTTTGCCCCTAATTTTGGGACCCATTCTCCCCATTTTTTTTGAAACCCCCCCTCATTTTGGGACCCATCCTCCAAATTTTTGGGACCCCAAATTTGGCCCCTCCCATTTTTTACCTCCAATTTGACCCCTCCCCCTTTTTGGAACCCCCAAAATTTGGCTCCTCCCCTTTTGGAACCCCCACATTTGGCCCCACCCCCTTTTGGGACCCCCAAATTTTGGGGCTCCACCCCCTTTTTGAACCCCCCTTTTTGGCCCCTCCCCTTTTTTTGAAACACCAAATTTGGCCCCTCCCCTTTTTAAACCCCAAATTTTGCCTCTCTCTCTTTTTGGAACCCCCACATTTGGCCCCTCCCCCTTTTTGGGGACCCAAAATTTGGCCCTTCCCCCTTTTGGGCCCCATACCCAAATTTGGGGCTCCACCCCCTTTTTGAACCCCCAAATTTGGCCCCACCCCCTTTTTGGGACCCCCCAAAATTTGGCCCCTCCCCCTTTTTGAACCCCAAATTTTGCCTCTCTCTCTTTTTCGAACCCCCACATTTGGCCCCTCCCCCTTTTTGGGACCCCCAATTTGGCCCCACCCCCTTTTTGGAACCCCCAAATTTTGGGGCTCCACCCCCTTTTTGAACCCCCTTTTTGGCCCCTCCCCTTTTTGGGGACCCCAAATTTGGCCCCTCCCCTTTTTTTGAAACCCCCAAATTTGGCCCCTCCCCCTTTTTCAGACGGAGATTTTGGCCCCTCCCCCTTTTGGGACCCCCAAATTTGGCCCCTCCCCCTTTCAGTTACTTAATGAGGGGGCGTGGCCTCGATGTCAGCAGGGGCGGACCCTCCTCCCCTCTCCCTTTACGTCAACATTAAAATGTCATTAATATTCATAAGCACAGCCTAGTCGATCGAGATTATGCTAATTACCACCTCGTAGCCGCGCCCAGCTCATAAATATTCAACAAACCCGCGCCGTCGCCATGGCAACCCCTCTCCGCGCCCTCTCATTGGCCGCCCGCCCCTCAAACCCCGCCCTCCTCCTTCCAGCCAATCGGCGACGCCCAGGCCGGCCCCGCTCTGCCTTGCGACGCCTCCTGATTGGCTGCCGGCCTCGGCCAATCAGCGCGCGCGGCGTTCCCGCCATTGCCGTGAGGGCGCCGCCGCCGGGGGGGGAACGGCCCGCATGGAAATCCAAGCAAATTTATGCAAATGAGCGGCGCCAGCGCCGCGCTGAATATTCATGAGGCACTGAGGGAGGCCGAAGCCCCGCCTCCTCCCTTAAGCCACGCCCCGTTCGTGTCTCCCCATTGTCCCTCCCGGTATCTCTTTGTCCCCACCCCCATTGGCCCCTCCTCCTCTTTAGCCCCTCCCCTTTAGACCCACCCCATTCCCATAGCCACGCCCCTATATAAAACCCCGCCCCTCTCCAAGCCCCGCCCCCTCCATCCATTCCTAGTATCCCTCCCAGTGTCCCCTTGGCCACGCCCCTTCTGTCTCCATCCCCTTGGCCCCGGCCCTGAACTCCTAAGCCACGCCCCAAGCCACGCCCTCATTCCCTCCCGCGGTCAACCTGGCCCCGCCCCTAAGCCGCCTAAGCCCCGCCCCAAGCAACGCCCTTTTTATTCTCTGTGGCCCCTTTGGCCACGCCCCCAAACTCCCAAACCCCGCCCTCTCGAGCCCCGCCCCTCCCTCCCGGTGTCCCTCCGGTGCCCCCAGGCCCCGCCCCCTCCGGCCCTGCCCCACGCCCCGCCCCCGCTCCCTCCTGGTGTCCTCCCGGTGTCCCCTTGGCCACGCCCCTCTCTCCACCCCCTTGGCCACGCCCCCACCCCGCTAAACCACGCCCTCAAACCCCTCCCCCAGTCCCGGTGTCTCTTGGGTGTCCCTTTGTCCCCATCCCCTTGGCCACGCCCCTAAATCCCCTAAGCCCCGCCCACTCCATTCATTCCCGCTGTCTTTTTGGCCATGCCCCCATCCCCCAATCCCCGCCCCCTCCATCCATTCCCGTTATCGTCCCCGGCGTCCCCTTGGCCACGCCCCCATGCCCCGGGCCCCGCCCCCTCCATCCATTCCCGTTATCCTCCCCGGCCTCCCCTTGGCCCCGCCCCCTCTGCCCCATCCCCTCGGCCACGCCCCCAAACCCCGCCCCTCCCAAGCCCCGCCCCTCCCGTTCCCGTTATCCTCCCCGGCCTCCCTTGGCCCCGCCCCTCTTTCCCATCCCTCCCGCCCCATCCCCCAATCCCCCGCCCCCTCCATTCATTCCCGTTATCCTCCCCGTCCCCTTTCCCAGTGTCCCCATCCCTTGGCCCGCCCCATCCCCTATCCCCCCCTCCATTCATTCCCATTATCCTCCCCGGCGTCCCCCCCCCCCCATGCCCCAGGCCCCGCCCCTCCATCCATTCCCGTGTCCTCCCGGCGTCCCCTTGGCCCCGCCCCCTCTGCCCCATCCCTCAGTCCGCCCCCCCCCGCCCCCCCAAGCCATTCCCGGTGTCCCGGTGCCCGTCCCCCCCTCCCCATGCCCGCTGTCCCCGCTGTCCCCGCGCTGTCCCCTCCGTCCCTCGCGCTGTCCCCGCGCTGTCCCCGCGCTGTCCCCGCGCTGTCCCCGGCCCGCCCATCCCCCCTGACGCCCCGCCCCCCCGGCAGGCCCCGCCCGCCCGGCCATGCCCGGCGCCGCGGTGTCGCCGCCGCTGTCGCCGCCGCTGTCGGTGTCGCCGCTGTCGCCGCTGTCGCCGGGGCTGGCGGCGGGGCTGCTCTGCGTGCCGGGCGCCTTCTTCTTCCCGGGGCTCTTCGTGCTGGCCCGCCGCGGCCTGGCCGCCATCGCCGGCTGTCCCCAGAGCCGCGCCACCGTGCTGGCCGCCAGGTGACACCCGGGGGACAGGGGACAGCGGTGGGGACAGGGGACAGGATGGGGACAGGGGACGGGGATGGGGACAGGGACAGGGGACAGCCGGGGGGACAACGGGGAAGGGACAGGGACACGGTGCTGGCTCTCAGGTGACACCCGGGGAACAGGGATGGGGACAGGGGATGGGGACAGGGGACAGGGACAGGGGACAGGGGTGGGGACAGGGATGGGGACAGGGGACAGGGGACGGGGACAGGGGACAGGGGGTGGGGACAGGACAGGGGACAGGATGGGGACAGGGGACAGGGGGATGGGGGACAGGGATGGGGACAGGGGGACAGCCGGGGGACAGGGGACAGGGATGGGGACAGCCAGGGGACAGCCGGGGGGACAGGGGACAGGGATGGGGACAGCCAGGGGACAGGGGACAGCCAGGGGGACAGGGGACAGGGATGGGGACAGGGGACAGGGGTGGGGACAGGGGACAGGGGACAGGGATGGGGACAGGGGACAGCCAGGGGACAGGGGACAGGGATGGGGACAGGGGTGGGGACAGGGGACAGGGGACAAGGATGGGGACAGGGGACAGGGACAGGGACACCGTGCTGGCCTCCAGGTGACACCGAGGGGACAGGGGACAGGGACAGGGGACAGGGGTGGGGACAGGGATGGGGACAGGGGACAGGGGACGGGGACAGGGGACAGGGGTGGGGACAGGGATGGGGACAGGGATGGGGACAGGGATGGGGACAGAGGACAGCCAGGGGACAACGGGGATGGGGACAGGGGTGGGGACAGGGGACAGGGATGGGGAGAGGGGACAGGGATGGGGACAGGGGACAGGGGACAGGGATGGGGACAGGGGACAGCCGGGGGGACAGGGATGGGGACAGGGACACCGTGCTGGCCGCCAGGTGACACCGAGGGGACAGGGATGGGGACAGGGGGACAGGGGGGGAGGGGACAGGGATGACACGGGACAGGGAAGGGACAAGGGGGGGGATGGGGACAGGGAGGGGACAAGGAGGGGACAGGGATGGGACAGCACTGGGAACATGGAGGGGACAGGACTGGGGACAAGGAGGGGACAAGGAGGGGACAGGGCCGGGGACAAGGAGGGGACAGGGAGGGGACATGGAGGGACAGCACTGGGAACAAGGAGGAGGCAGGGATGGGGACAAGGAGGGGACAGGGATGGGGACATGGAGGGGACAAGGAGGGGACAGCGCCGAGGACAAGGAGGGGACACTGCAGGGACCGGGATGGGTGGCACCGGGCCAGGGACAGGCAAGGGACAAGGGAGGGGACATTGCAGGGACAGGGCTGGGGACGTGACAGGGCCAAGGCCGGAGGTGGCCCTGGGCAGGGACAGGGAGGGGACAGGGATGGGTGGCACCGGGCCAGGGAGGGGACAGGGATGGGGACAGGGCAGGAGGTGGCACCGTGAGGGTGACAGGGACAGGGATGGGGACAGGGATGGGGACAGGGCAGGAGGTGACACCGTGAGGGTGACAGGGACAGGGATGGGGACAGGGCAGGGGACAGGGATGGGTGGCACCAGGCCAGGGAGGGGACAGGGATGGGGACAGGGATGGGGACAGGGCAGGAGGTGGCACCATGAGGGTGACAGGGACAGGGATGGGACAGGGATGGGTGGCACCGGGCCAGGGAGGGACAGGGATGGGGACAGGGCAGGAGGTGACACCATGGGGGTGACAGGGACAGGGATGGGGACACTGCAGGGACAGGGATGGGTGGCACCGGGCCAGGGAGGGGACAGGGATGGGGACAGAGCCACTTCCAGGCCGGTGACAGTGACGAGGGCAGGCCAGACAGGGCTGGGGACAATCCGGCCTTGGTGACACTCCGGAGGGGATTGGGGACAATCCGGAGGGGATCAGGGACAGGACAGGGACAATCCGGGGGGGTTGGGGACACTCGGTGACACTCCGGGGGGGTTGGTGACAATCCAGGGGTCGGTGACACTCGGTGACAATCAGGGGTTGGGGACAATCCGGGGGTTGGTGACAATCCGGGGGTTGGGGACACTCGGGACAATCCGGGGGTTTAGGGACACTCAGGGGTTGGGGACACTCAGTGACACTCGGGGGTTGGTGACAATCCAGGGGTTGGTGACAATCCGGGGGGGGTTGGGGACACTCGGTGACAATCCGGGGGGGTTGGGGACACTCGGGGGGGGTTGGGGACACTCGGTGACACTCGGGGGGGGTCGGTGACAATCCGGGGGGGGTTGGGGACACTCGGGGGGTTGGGGACACTCGGTGACAATCCGGGGGGGGCGGGGCAGGATTAGCCGGTGACACGGGGACAGCGCGGGGGGGACACGGGGACACGGCTTAGGGACGTCAGCGCCGGCCCAGCCGCCAGCGTGTCACCCGCGTGTCACCCGTGTGTCACCAATGTGTCACCATGTGTCACCCTGTGTGTCACCAACGTGTCACCTGCGTGTCACCCTGTGTCACCCTGTGTCACCCGTGTCACCTGTGTCACCCTGTGTCACCCCCATGTCACCCTGTGTCACCCCCGTGTCACCTGTGTGTCACCCTGTGTCACTGCTGTCCCCACATCCCTCTGTCCCCGTGTCCCCACGCCACCCCTGTCCCCATTGTCCCTGCGTCACTCCCGTGTCCCCTCTGTGTCCCCTCTGTGTGTCACCCGTGTCACCCCCGTGTCACCTGTGTGTCACTGTGTCACCCCTGTGTCACCCTGTGTCCCTGTGTGTCCTCCCTGCTGTCCCCTGTGTCCCCTGTGTCACCCCTGTGTCCCCATGTCCCCTGATTTCCCCTGATGTCCCCGTGTCACCTGATGTCACCTGTGTCACCTGTGTCACCCTGATGTCCCCTGTGTCACCCCTGTGTCACCTGTGTCACCCCTGTGTGTCACCCTGTGTCACCTGTGTCACTGTGTCACTCCCGTGTCCCCTCTGTGTCACCCCTGTGTGTCACCTGTGTCACTGTGTCACTTCTGTGTCTCCTGTATGTCACTTCTGTGTCACCCCTGTGTGTCACCTGTGTGTCACTGTGTCACCCTGTGTCCCTGATGTCCCTGCTGTCCCCTGTGTCACACTCTGTCACCCCTGTGTCCCCCTGTCCCCAGGTTGGTGTCCTCAGTGCAGGCGGTCATGTGTCACCTGTGTCACCCCTGTGTCCCCATTGTCCCCTGTGTCACACTCTGTCACCCTGTGTCCCTGCTGTCCCTGCTGTCCCCTGTGTCCCCCTGTGTCCCCTGTGTCCCCATGTCCCCTGATTTCCCCTGATGTCCCCGTGTCACCTGATGTCACCTGTGTCACTTGTGTCACCCTGCTGTCCCTGTGTCCCTGTGTCACCCCTGCTGTCCCATGTGTCCCTGTGTCACCCTGATGTCCCTGTGTCCCTGTGTGTCACCCCTGTGTCACCTGTGGCACCCTGATGTGTCTGATGTCCCCTGTGTCACCCCTGTGTGTCACCCATGTGTCCCCTGTGTCCCCTGTGTCACCTGTGTCACCTGCTGTCCCTGTGTCCGTGATGTCCCCTGTGTCCCCTGTGTCACCTGTGTCACCTTGCTGTCCCTGCTGTCTCTATGTCATCCCTGTGTCCCACCCCTGTGTCCCTGTGTCACACCCCTGTGTCCCCTGCTGTCCCTGTGTCACCCCTGTGTCACCCCTGTGTCCCTGTGTCACCCCCCGATGTCCCCCTGTCCCCAGGCTGGTGTCCTCGGTGCAGGCGGTCCTGTGTCCTCACTGTCCCTGTGTCACCCCTGGTGTCCCTGTGTGTCACCCCTGTGTCACCCCTGTGTCACCCCTGTGTCACACCCCATGTGTCCCCTGTGTCACCCTGTGTCACCCTGCTGTCCCCGTGTCACATCTGTGTCACCCCTGTGTCACCCCCGTGTGTCCCCTGTGTCACCTGTGTGTCGCCCCTGTGTCACCTGTGTCACCCCTGTGTCACATCTGTGTGTCACCCTGTGTCACCCCTGTGTCACCCCCGTGTGTCCCTGTGTCACCCCTGTGTCACCTGTGTGTCCCTGCTGTCTCTGTGTCACTGTGTCCCTGCTGTCCCTGTGTCACCCCGTGTGTCCCCTGCTGTCTCTGTGTCCCCTGTGTCACCCCTATGTGTCACCCCTGTGTCACATCTGTGTCACCCCTGTGTCACCTGTGTCACCCCTGTGTTACCCCTGTGTCCCTGTGTCACCCCTGTGTCACCCCTGTGTCACCTGCTGTGTCCCTGTGTCCCTGTGTCACCCCTGGTGTCCCTGATGTGTCTGATGTCACCTGTGTCACACCTGTGTGTCCCCTGTGTCACCTGTGTCACCTGCTGTCTCTGTGTCACACCCCTGTGTCACCCCTGCTGTCCCTGTGTCCCTGTGTCACCCTGATGTCACCTGTGTCCCCTGTGTCACCCCTGTGTCCCTGTGTCACCCCCGTGTGTCCCCTGCTGTCCCCAGGTTGGTGTCCTCGGTGCAGGCGATCCTGTGTCCTCACTGTCCCTGTGTCACCCCTGTGTCACCCCCGTGTGTCCCCTGTGTCCCCTGTGTCACCTGTGTGTCCCTGCTGTCTCTGTGTCACTGTGTCCCCTGTGTCACCCCCGTGTGTCCCCTGCTGTCCCCAGGTTGGTGTCCTCAGTGCAGGCGGTCCTGTGTCCTCACTGTCCCTGTGTCACCCCTGTGTCACCCCTGTGTGTCCCCTGTGTCCCCTGTGTCACCTGCTGTCCCTGCTGTCCCTGTGTCACCCCTGTGTCACCCTGATGTGTCTGATGTCCCCTGTGTCACCCCTGTGTCACCCCCGTGTGTCCCCTGTGTCACCCCTGTGTCACCCCCGTGTGTCCCCTGTGTCACCTGCTGTCCCTGCTGTCTCTGTGTCACCCCTGTGTCACATCTGTGTGTCACCCTGTGTCACCTGTGTCACCCCTGTGTCACCTGTGTCACCCTGATGTCCCCGTGTCACCTCTGCTGTCCCTGATGTGTCTGATGTCCCCTGTGTCCCCTGTGTCCCCTGTGTCACCTGTGTCACCCTGCTGTCCCTGTGTCCGTGATGTCCCTGTGTCACCCGTGTCACCCGTGTCACCCGTGTCACCCCTGTGTCCCTGTGTCACACCTGTATCACACCTGTGTCCCTGTGTCACCTGCTGTCCCTGTGTCCCTGTGTCACCCCTGTGTCACCCGTGTGTCCCTGTGTCCCTGTGTCACCCCTGTGTCACATCTGTGTGTCCCCTGTGTCCCCTGTGTCCCTGCTGTCCCCTGTGTCACCCCGTGTGTCCCTGTGTCCCTGTGTCACCCCGTGTGTCCCTGTGTCACCCTGCTGTCCCCTGTGTCACCCCTGATGTCCCCTGTGTCCCTGTGTCACCCCTGCTGTCCCCTGTGTCACCTGTGTCACACCTGTGTCACCCCGTGTGTCCCTGTGTCACCCCGTGTGTCCCTGTGTCACCCCCCCTGTGTCCCTGTGTCCCCTGTGTCACCTGTGTGTCCCTGTGTCCCCAGGTTGGTGTCCTCTGTCCAGGCCGTCATGGCCTCCACGGCCGGGCTCATCATCTCCAGCTCCTGCCAGGGCAACGTCATCGATGACAGGTGAGGGACACCTGGGGACACCTGGGGACACCTGGGGACACCTGGGGACACCTGGGGGACACCTGGGGGGGACACACCTGGGGACACCCTGGGACACCTGGGGACACCTGGGGACAGCTGGGGGGGACACACCTGGGGACACCTGGGGACAGCTGGGGACACCTGGGGACACCTGGGGACAGCTGGGACAGCTGGGGACACACAGGGACAGATGGGGACACACCTGGGCCCGCTCCTGCCAGGGCAACGTCATCAATGACAGGTGAGGGACACCTGGGGACACCTGGGGGGGACACCTGGGGACACCTGGGGACACCTGGGGACACCTGGGACACCTGGGGGGGACACCTGGGGACACCTGGGGACACCTGGGGACACCTGGGGACACACCTGGGGGGGACACACGGGGACAGCTGGGGACAGCTGGGACAGCTGGGGACACACAGGGACAGATGGGGACACACCTGGGCCCGCTCCTGCCAGGGCAACGTCATCGATGACAGGTGAGGGACACCTGGGGACACCTGGGGACACCTGGGGACAGCTGGGGACACACCTGGGGACACACCTGGGGGGGACACACGGGGGCACCTGGGGACACCTGGGGACACCTGGGACAGCTGGGACAGCTGGGGACACCTGGGGGGACACACCTGGGGGGGACATCCCGATGTCACCCTGGGCTCATCATCTCCAGCTCCTGCCAGGGCAACGTCATCGATGACAGGTGAGGGACACCTGGGGACACCTGGGGACACCTGGGGACACCTGGGGACACCTGGGGACACCTGGGACACATCTGGGACACCTGGGGACACCTGGGGACACCTGGGGACACACCTGGGGACACCTGGGGACACACCTGGGGACACCTGGGGACACACCTGGGGACACCTGGGGACACCTGGGACACCTGGGGACACACCTGGGGACACCTGGGCACACCTGGGGGGGACACACCTGGGGTCAGCTGGGGACAGCTGGGGACACACCTGGGGACACCTGGGGACAGCTGGGATGGACACCTGGGACACCTGAGACACCTGGGGACACCTGGGGACACCTGGGGACACCTGGGGGGGACACACCTGGGGACACACGGGGACAGCTGGGGACAGATGGGACAGCTGGGGACACCTGGGGGGGACATCCCGATGTCACCCCGGGCTCATCATCTCCAGCTCCTGCCAGGGCAACGTCATCGATGACAGGTGAGGGACACCTGGGGACACCTGGGGGGGACACCTGGGGACACCTGGGGGGGACACCTGGGGACACCTGGGGGGGACACCTGGGGACAGCTGGGGACAGCTGGGGACACCTGGGGGGAAACACACCTGGGGACACACCTGGGGACACACCTGGGGACACACCTGGGACAGCTGGGGACAGCTGGGGACACACCTGGGCCCACTCCTGCCAGGGCAACGTCATCGATGACAGGTGAGGGACACCTGGGGGGGACACCTGGGGACACCTGGGACAGCTGGGACAGCTGGGACACACCTGGGGACACACCTGGGAACACCTGGGGACACCTGGGGACAGCTGGGACACCTGGGGACACACCTGGGACACACCTGGGGACACACGGGAGATCCCTGAGCACACGTGGGGCAAAACCAAGACACTCCTGGGCACACCTGGGGGTACCTGGGGCACACCTGGGATACAGCTGGGATCCACCTGGATACACCTGGGCACACCTGGGGGTACCCGGGCACACCTTGGGGGTACCTGAGATACTCCTGGGCACACCCAGGCACACCTGGGACACACCTGGGCACACCTGGGACACACCTGGGTACACCTGGGCACACCTGGGGGGTACCCAGGCACACCTGGGATACACCTAGGACACAGCTGGGCACACCTGGGGACACCTGGGCATACCTGGGGGTACCCGGGCACACCCGGACACACCTGGACACACCTGGGGCACCTGGGCACACCTAGACACACCTGGGTACACATGGGGCACACCCGGACACACCTGGGCACACCTTGGGACACCTGGGGACACACCTGGGGCACACCCGGGACTCTCTGGGCACACCTGGGCACACCTGGGGGTACCTGGGACACACCTGGGCACACCTGGGACTCTCTGGGGCACACCCGGGCACACCTGGGCACACCTGGGGGTACCTGAGATACTCCTGGGCACACCTGGGTTGCATTAGGTGACATTTGGGCACACCCGGGCACACCTGGGCACACCTGGGGGTACCTGGGCACACCTGGGCACACCTTGGACACACCTTGGACACACCCGGACACACCTGGGACACACCTGGGCACACCTGGGGGTACCCAGAACACACCCGGACACACCTGGGCACACCTGGGCACACACCTGGGCACACCTGGGCACACCTGGGACACACCTGGGCACACCCGGGCACACCTGGGCACACCTGGGGCACACCTGGAGGTACTCAGAACACACCTGGGACACACCTGGGCACACCTGGGGGTACTCAGAACACACCTGGGCACACCTGGGCACACCTGGGCACACACCTGGGCACACCTGGGCACACCTGGGACACACCTGGGACACACCTGGGACTCTCTGGGGCACACCTGAGCACACACCTGGGCACACCTGGGTTACATTAAGTGACATTTGGGCACACCCGGGCACACCTGGGGCACACCTGGGACACACCTGGGTTGCCTTAAGCGACATTTGGGCACACCTGGGGCACACCTGGGCACACCCGGACACACCTGGGCACACCTGGGGCACACCTAGGACACACCTGAGCACACACCTGGGGCACACCTGGGCACACCTGGGCACACCTGGGACACCTGGGCACACCTGGGGTCACACCTGGGGCACACCTGGGTTACATTAAGTGACATTTGGGCACACCTGGGCACACCTGGGACACACCTGGGCACACCTGGACACACCTGGGCACACCTGGGACACACCTGAGCACACACCTGGGCACACCCGGACACACCTGGGCACACCTGGGACACACCTGGGGCACACCTGGGCACACCTGGGTACACCTGGGGATACCCAGGCACACCTGGGACTCTCTGGGGCACACCTGGGCTCACCTGGGCTCACCTGGGATACACCTGGGTTACATTAAGTGACATTTGGGCACACCTAGGACACACCCGGGCACACACCTGGGGGTTAAAACAACCTGGGATAGACCTGGGGCACACCTGGGACACCTGGGCACCCTGGGCACACCTGGGGGGATAAACACAAAAAACCCGGCCAATTTGGGTGGAAAATGGGGACACACCCTGGGCACCTGGGCACACCTGTCCCCACCTGAGATACACCTGGCTGGGGGGAAAAATTGGGGAAAATCGGTGAAAATTGGGGGTTTAGGGACACCTGGGCACAGCTGGGGGCACCTGGGACCACACCTGGGCACACCTGGGCACGGCTGGGAGGGGATAAACCAAAAAAAACCCGGGGATTTTGGGGTGAAAAATGGGGATTTGGGCACACCTGGGCATGCATGGGCACACCTGAGATACACCTGGGCACGGCTGGGAGGGGCTAAACCAAAAAAAACCCGTGAAATTTGGGTGAAAAATGGGGATTTGGGGTTACCTGGGCACACCTGGGCACACCTGGGCATGGATGGGAGGGGAGAAACACAAAAAAACCCGGGGAATTTGGGTGAAAAATGGGGATTTTGGGGTGGAAAATGGGGATTTTGGGGTGAAAATGGGGATTTGGGCACACCTGGGCACACCTGGGCACACCTGGGCACAGCTGGGCACGGCTGGGTACGGATGGGTGGGGAGAAACACAAAAAACCCCGGGGAATTTGGGTGGGAAATGGGACACCTGGGTGAAAAATGGGGGCACCTGGGACCACACCTGGGCACACCTGGGCACAGCTGGGCACAGCTGGGAGAGGATAAACCAAAAAAACCCGGGGAATTGGGGTGGAAAATGGGGATTTTGGGGTGAAAATGGGGATTTGGGCACACCTGGGCACCTGGGGGAAAAGATGGGGCAAATTGGGAAAAAATTGGGAAAAATTGGGGAAAAATTAATGAAAATTGGGGTTTAGGGACACCTGGGCACACCTGGGCAAAAATGAGGGAAAAATTGGGAAAATTTGGGGTGAAAATGAGGGAATTTGGGGGAAAAAAATTTGGGATCTGGGGAAAATCTGGGCACACCTGGGCACACCTGGGCACACCTGGGAGGGGAGAAACACAAAAAAACCCCAGGAAATTTGGGTGGAAAATGGGGATTTTGAGTGGAAAATGGGGATTTGGGCACACCTGGGCACACCTGGGGGGGAAATGGTGAAAATTTGGAGAAAATCGGTGAAAATTGGGAGAAATTTGGTGAAAATTTGGGGAAAATCAGTGAAAATTGGGGGTTTAGGCACACCTGGGCACAGCTGGGGGGAAAAAAAGGGGGGAAAAAAAAAATTGGGGGGAAAATTGAAAAAAATTGGGGAAAAATTAATGAAAATTGGGGAAATCGGTGAAAATTGGGGAAAATTTGATGAAAATTGGGGGATTTAGGGACACCTGGGCACAGCTGGGGGGGAAATGGTGAAAATTGGGGAAAATTGATGAAAATTGGGGAAAATTTGGGGAAAATTGGGGGGAAATCGGTGAAAATTGGGGGTTTAGGGGACACCTGGGCACAGCTGGGGGGAAAATGGGAAAATTGGGAGAAATTTGGTGAAAATTTGGGAAAAAATCGGTGAAAATTTGGGAAAAAATCGGTGAAAATTGGGGAAAAAAAAATTGGGGAAAATTGGGGAAAATTTGATGAAAATTGGGGGATTTAGGGACACCTGGGCACAGCTGGGGGGAAATGGTGAAAATTGGGAGGAAATTTGGTGAAAATTTGGGGGAAATCGGTGAAAATTGGGGAAAAAATAATGAAAATTGGGGGATTTAGGGACACCTGGGCACAGCTGGGAATGAAAAGGGGAGAAATGGCGAAAATTGGGGGAAATTCGGTGAAAATTGGGGAAAAATCAGTGAAAATCGGGGGTTTAGGCACATCTGGGCACAGCTGGGGGGGAAATGGTGAAAATTGGGGGGAAATCGGTGAAAATTTGGAGAAAATCGGTGAAAATTGGGGGAAAAATCGGTGAAAATTTGGAGAAAATCGGTGAAAATTGGGGGAAAAATCGGTGAAAATTTGGGGAAAAATCGATGAAAATTTGGGGGGAAATCGGTGAAAATTGGGGGATTTAGGGACACCTGCGAACATCTGGGGGGAAATGGCAAAAATTGGGAGAAAATTGGGGAAAATTTGGGGGAAATCGGTGAAAATTGGGAGAAAATCGGTGAAAATTTGGGGAAAAATCGGTGAAAATTTGGGGGAAAATCGATAAAAACTGGGGAAAAATTAATGAAAATTGGGGGATTTAGGGACACCTGGGCACAGCTGGGAATGAAAAGGGGGAAATGGTGAAAATTGGGGGGAATTTGGTGAAAATTGGGGGATTTAGGCACACCTGGACCTCGGGGTCCCCGTTTGTCCCCAGCTGTGGCGCCAGGGCAAGGGCGATTTCTTCCTGGGCTGTTTGCTGCTGGCCGAGCTGAGCACGCCCTTCGTGTGCCTGGGCAAGGTCCTCATCCTGGTGAGATGCCCCAAAATGTCCCCAAAATGTCCCCAAATCCCCAAAATCCGGAAATTCCAAAAAAATCCCGTCAAAAACGGCCAAAAAATGGGAAAAATCCATTAAAATCCCATCGAAATCCCATCAAAATCCACCCCAAAATGCCCCCAAGTCCACCTGGGCCAGGTCCTCATCCTGGTGAGATGGCCCAAAATGTCCCCAAAATGTCCCCAAATCCCCAAAATCCGGAAATTCCCAAAAAATCCCGTCAAAAACGGCCCAAAAATGGGAAAAATACATAAAAATCCCATGAAAATCCCATCAAAATCCACCCCAAAATCCACCCCCAAAGCCCCTTCGTGTGCCTGGGCAAGGTCCTCATCCTGGTGAGATGGCCCAAAATGTCCCCAAAATGTCCCCAAATCCCCAAAATCCGGAAATTCCCAAAAAAATCCCGTCCAAAACGGCCCAAAAATGGGAAAATCCCATCAAAATCCCATTAAAAATCCATTAAAATCCCCCCAAAATCCACCCCAAAAATCCATAAAAAAAGGTCCCATCCTGGTGAATCCCCCAAAAAATCCCATGAAAATCCCATAAAAATCCCATCAAAATCCCATGAAAATCCCATCAAAATCCCATAAAAATCCCATCAAAATCCCATTAAAATCCCATCAAAATCCCATCAAAATCCCATAAAAATCCCATGAAAATCCCATCAAAATCCCATCAAAATCCCATTAAAATCCCATAAAAATCCCATAAAAATCCCATCAAAATCCCTTAAAAATCCCATAAAAATCCCATTAAAAATCCCATCAAAATCCCATTAAAATCCCATTAAAATCCCATCAAAATCCCATGAAAATCCCATCAAAATCCCATTAAAATCCCATCAAAATCCCATCAAAATCCCATCCAAATCCCATTAAAATCCCATTAAAATCCCATTAAAATCCCATCAAAATCCCATCAAAATCCCACAAAAATCCCATTAAAATCCCATTAAAATCCCATTAAAATCCCATCCAAATCCCATCCAAATCCACCCCAAAATGCCCCCAAGTCCACCTGGGCCAGGTCCTCATCCTGGTGAGACGGCCCCAAAGTGTCCCCAAAATGTCCCCAAATCCCCAAAATCCGGAAATTCCCAAAAAAATCCCGTCAAAAATGACCCAGAAATGACCAAAAATGGAAAAATCCCCAAAATCCCCCAAAAATCCCGAAAAAATCCCAAAAAATCCTCAAAATATACTCAAAATAATCCCCAAAAAAATCTCCCAAAAAAACCCAAAAATCCAAAAACAATCTCCAAAATATACTCCAAAACTTCATCAGGAAAGCCCAAAAAATCCTCAAAAAATCCCCCAAAAATCTCCAAAAAATCCTCAAAAAATCCCAAAATTTCCTCAAAAAATTCCCAAAAATCCCCCCAAAATCCCCCAAAATATCCAAAAAAAATCCCCTTCAAAATCCCCCAAAAATCACCAAAAAATCCTCAAAAAATCCCCAAAAATCCCCCCCAAAAATCCCCGAAAAATCCCCAAAAAAATCCCCAAAAATCTCCCCAAAATCCCCAAAATCCCCCAGAACTCCCCAATAATCCCATGAGAAATGACCAAAAATGGGAAAATCCCCCAAAAATCCCAAAAACTCCCCAAAAAATCCTCAAAAAAATCTCCCAAAAATCTCCAAATAGCCCCAAAAAATCCTCAGAAAATCCAAAAAAAAAATCCCCAAAAATCCCCCAAAAAAATCCCCAAAAATTCTCAAAAAATCCCTAAAAAATCCCCAGAAAATCCCAAAAAAATCCTCAAAGATATCTCAAAAATAGATTCAAAAAATCCCCCAAAAATCCTCAAAAAAACCCCAAAATATACTCCAAAAAATCCTGAAAAAATCCCCAAAAATCCCCAAAAAATCCCCAAAAATCCCTCAAAAAATCTCCCAAAAATCTCCAAACAGCCCCAAAAAATCCTCAGAAAATCCAAAAATAATCCCCAAAAATTCTCAAAAAATCCCCAAAAAATCTTCCAAAACTCCCCCAAAAAATCCCAATAAAATCCCCAAAAAATCTAAAAAAAAATCCCCAAAAAAATCTCCCAAAAATCCCCAAATAGCCCCAAAAAATCCTCAGAAAATCCAAAACAAATCCCCAAAAATCCCCCAAAAAATCCCAAAAAATCCCCTCAAAATCCCCAAAAATCACCAAAACATCCCCCAAAAATCCCTCAAAAGATCCCCCAAAAATCTCCAAAAAGCCCTAAAAAATCCTCAGAAAATCCCCAAAAATCCCCCCAAAAAATCCCCGAAAAATCCCAAAAACATCCCTAAAATTCCACCCAAAATCTCTCAAAAAATCCCCCAAAAAATCCCCCAAAATCTCAAAAAAATCCCCCAAACATCCCAAAAAATCCAAAATAAATCTCAAAAAAATCCCCGAAAAATCCCCAAAAAATCTCCAAAGAAATCCCCCAAAAATCCCAAAAAATCCTTCAAAAATCCCCCAAAATTCCCAAAAAAAATCCCAAAAAAATCCCCCAAAAAATCTCCAAAATCCCAAAAAACTCCCACCAAAAATCCTCCAAAAAATCCCCCAAAATCCCAAAGAATCTTAAAAAAATCCCAAGAAATCCTCAAAAAGTCCCCCCAAAAATCCCCCAAATCTCCCCAAAATCCCCCAAAATCCCAAAAAATTCCCCAAAAATCCCAAAAATCCCCAAAATGTCCCCAATGGCTCCCCACAATTCCCTCCCAAAATCCCCAAAAATTTCATTTCAAAATCGCCAAAAATCCCAAAATTCCCCCCAAAAATCCCCAGAGTTTGACCAAAATGTCCCCAAAAATGCCCCAAAAAATAAAAAAAATCCCCAAAAAATCCTCAAAAAATCCAAAAAAATCCCCAAAACTCCCCCAAAATCCCCAAAATTTCCCCAAGGACTCCCCACAATCCCCTCCCAAAATTTCCCAAAACTTTCATCCAAAAAGCCCCAAAAATGCCCCCAAAATGCCCCAAAAATTTCCCCAAAAATGTCCCCAAAAATGCCCCAAAAATGTCCCCAAAAATGCCCCAAAAATGTCCCCAAAAATCCCCAAAAATGCCCCAAAAATGTTCCAAAAATCTCCCCAAAAATCTCCCCAAAAATCTCCCCAAAAATGTCCCAAAAATGTCCCAAAAATGTCCCAAAAATGCCCCAAAAATCCCCAAAATTGCCCAAAAATGTCCCAAAAATTGCCCAAAAATGTCCCCAAAAATGCCCCAAAAATGCCCAAAAATGTCCCCAAAAATGCCCAAAAAATGTCCCCAAAAATGCCCCAAAAATGCCCCAAAAAGCCCCAAAAAGCCCCAAAAATCCCCAAAACTTTCCCAAAACTTTCATCCAAAAAAAATGCCCCCAAAAATGCCCCAAAAATCCCCAAAAATGCCCCAAAAATGCCCCAAAAATCCCCAAAAATTCCCCAAAAATGCCCCAAAAATGCCCCCAAAATCCCCAAAAAATGCCCCAAAAATGTCCCCAAAATGTCCCAAAAATGTCCCAAAATGCCCCAAAAATCCCAAAAAAATCCCCCAAAAAATCCCCAAAAAATCCCCGGAGTTTGACCAAAATGTCCCCAAAAATGCCCCAAAATGCCCCAAAATGCCCCAAAAATGTCCCCAAAAATGCCCCAAAAATGCCCCAAAATGCCCAAAAAATCCCAAAAATGCCCCAAAATCCCCAAAATGCCCCAAAATGCCCCAAAAAAACCCCAAAAAAATCCCCAAAATGTCCCAAAATCCCCAAAATGTCCAAAATGTCCCAAAAATGCCCCAAAATGTCCCAAAAATTCCCAAAATGTCCCAAAAAAATGTCCCCAAAATGTCCCCAAAATGCCCCAAATTGTCCCCAAAATGTCCCCAAAAATGTCCCATTAAAATGTCCCAAAATGCCCCAAAATCCCCAAAATGTCCCAAAATGCCCCAAAATGCCCCAAAATTTCCCAAAAAATTCCCAAAATGTCCCCAAAATGTCCCCAAAATGTCCCCAAAATGTCCCCAAAATGTCCCCAAATATCCCCAAAATGTCCCCAAATATCCCCAAAAATGCCCCAAAATGTCCCCAAACATCCCCAAAATGTCTCAAATGTCCTCAAAATCCCCAAGAATGTCCCCAAATATCCCCAAAATGTCCCCAAATATCCCCAAAAATGCCCCAAAATGCCCCAAAATGTCCCAAAATGTCCCAAAAATGTCCCAAAATGTCCCCAAAATGCCCCCAAAATGCCCCAAAAATGCCCCAAAAATGCCCCCAAAAATGCCCCAAAAATGTCCCAAAAATCCCCAAAAATCCCCAAAATGCCCCAAAAATGCCCCAAAAAGTCTCCAAAAATGTCCCCAAAAATGTCCCAAAAATGTCCCAAAAATGCCCCGAAAGTGCCCAAAATTTCCCAAAATTTCCCCAAAATGCCCCAAAATGTCCCAAAATCCCCAAAAAAAAATGTCCCAAAAATCCCCAAAATGTCCCCAAAATGTCCCCCTAAAATGCCCCAAAAAAATGCCCCAAAAATGTCCCCAAAATGCCCCAAAAATATCCCCAAAATGCCCCAAAAATGTCCCCAAAAAAATGCCCCAAAATGTCCCAAAAAAAATGCCCCAAAAATGCCCCAAAAATCCCCAAAAATGTCCCAAAAATCCCCAAAATGCCCCCAAAAATGCCCCAAAAATCCAAAAAATGTCCCAAAAATGTCCCAAAAATGCCCCAAAAATGCCCAAAATTTCCCAAAACTTTCATCCAAAAATGCCCCAAAAATGTCCCAAAAATCCCCAAAAATGTCCCAAAAAATCCCCAAAAATGCCCCAAAATGTCCCAAAAAATATCCCCAAAAATGCCCCAAAAATGTCCCCAAAAATGTCCCCAAAAATGCCCCAAAAAGTCCCAAAAATGCCCCAAAAATGCCCCAAAAATGACCTTTAAAATGTCCCAAAAATGTCCCAAAAATGTCCCAAAAATGTCCCAAAAATGTCCCCAAAAATGTCCCAAAAAATGCCCCAAAAATCCCCAAAAAATCCCCAAAAATTCCCCAAAAATGCCCCCAAAATGCCCCAAAAATGTCCCCAAAAATGCCCCCAAAATGCCCCAAAAATGCCCCAAAAATGCCCCAAAAATGTCCCCAAAAATGTCCCAAAAATGCCCCAAAAATGCCCAAAAATGCCCCAAAAATGCCCCAAAAATGCCCCAAAAATGCCCCAAAATGCCCCAAAAATCCCCAAAATGTCCCCAAAAATGCCCTTAAAATGTCCCAAAAATGCCCCAAAAATGTCCCCAAAAATGTCCCCAAAAATGCCCCAAAAATGCCCCAAAATGCCCCAAAAATGTCCCCAAAAATGCCCCAAAAATATCCCCAAAATGCCCCAAAATGTCCCCAAAAATGCCCCAAAAATGTCCCAAAAATGCCCCAAAAATGCCCCAAAAATGCCCCAAAATGTCCCAAAAATGCCCCAAAAATCCCCAAAAATGCCCCAAAAATGCCCCAAAAAGTCTCCAAAAATGTCCCCAAAAATGTCCCAAAAATGCCCCGAAAATGCCCAAAATTTCCCAAAACTTTCATCCAAAAATGCCCCAAAAATGTCCCAAAAATCCCCAAAAATCCCCAAAAATCCCCAAAAATGCCCCAAAAATGTCCCAAAAATATCCCCAAAAATGCCCCAAAAATGTCCCCAAAAATGTCCCCAAAAATGCCCCAAAAAGTCCCAAAAATGCCCCAAAAATGCCCCAAAAATGACCTTTAAAATGTCCCAAAAATGTCCCAAAAATGTCCCAAAAATGTCCCAAAAATGTCCCCAAAAATCCCCAAAAATCCCCAAAAATGCCCCAAAAAGTCCCAAAATGCCCCAAAAATGTCCCAAAAATGTCCCCAAAAATGCCCCAAAAATCCCCAAAAATGTCCCCAAAAATGCCCCAAAAATGTCCCCAAAATGCCCCAAAAATGTCCCAAAAATGCCCCAAAAATGCCCCAAAAATCCCCAAAAATCCCCAAAAATGCCCCAAAAAGTCCCAAAAATGCCCCAAAAATGTCCCAAAAATGTCCCCAAAAATGCCCCAAAAATATCCCAAAAATGCCCCGAAAATGCCCCAAAAATGCTCAAAAATGTCCCCAAAAATGCCCCAAAAATGTCCCAAAAAATGCCCCAAAAATCCCCAAAAATGCCCCAAAAAGTCCCAAAAATGTCCCAAAAATGTCCCAAAAATGTCCCAAAAATGTCCCCAAAAAATGTCCCAAAAAATGGCCCAAAAATGACCCCAAAAAAATGCCCCACAAAATGTCCCAAAAATGACCCCAAATTACCCCAAAAATGCCCCAAAATGTCCCAAAAATGCCCCAAAATGCCCAAAATGCCCCAAAAATGCCCCAAAAATGCCCCAAAATGTCCCAAAATGTCCCAAAATGGCCCCAAAATGTCCCAAAATGTCCCCAAAAATGCCCCAAAATGCCCCAAAAATGCCCCAAAAATGCCCCAAAAATGTCCCAAAAATTGCCCAAAATGCCCCAAAATGTCCCAAAAAATGCCCCAAAAATGCCCCAAAAATCCCCAAAAATGTCCCCAAAATGTCCCAAAAATGCCCCAAAATGTCCCAAAATGCCCAAAATGTCCCCAAATTGCCCCAAAATGTCCCAAAATGCCCCAAAAATGCCCCAAAATGTCCCAAAAAATTCCCCATAAAATGTCCCAAAAATGCCCCAAAATGCCCAAAAATGCCCCCAAAAATGCCCCAAAATGTCCCAAAAAATGCCCCAAAAATCCCCAAAAATGCCCCAAAAATGTCCCAAAAATGCCCCAAAAATCCCCAAAAATACCCAAAATGCCCCAAAAATGCCCCAAAAATGCCCCAAAAATGTCCCCAAAAATGTCCCAAAAATGTCCCAAAAATGTCCCAAAAATGTCCCCAAAAATGTCCCAAAAATGTCCCAAAAATGTCCCCAAAAATGCCCCAAAATGCCCCAAAAATGTCCCCAAAATGCCCCAAAAATGTCCCAAAAATGTCCCAAAAATGTCCCCAAAAATGCCCCAAAAATTCCCCAAAAATGCCCAAAAAAAGGCCCCAAAATGTCCCACAATGCCCCAAAAATGCCCCAAAAATGTCCCCAAAATGCCCCAAAAATGCCCCAAAATGTCCCAAAATGCCCCAAAAATGCCCCAAAATGTCCCAAAATGCCCCAAAATGCCCCAAAAATGTCCCCAAAATGCCCCAAAAATGCCCCAAAAATGCCCCAAAAATGCCCCAAAATGCCCCAAAAATGCCCCAAAATGCCCCAAAAATGCCCCAAAAATGTCCCCAAAATGCCCCAAAAATATCCCCAAAAATGCCTCAAAAATGTCCCCAAAAATGTTCCAAAAATTCCCCAAAATGCCCCAAAAATGTCCCCAAAAATGCCCCAAAAATGCCTCAAAAATCCCCAAAAATGCCCCCAAAAGTCCCCAAAAATGCCCCAAAATGCCCCAAAATGTCCCCAAAATGTCCCCAAAAATGTCCCCAAAAATCCCCAAAAATGTCCCAAAATGTCCCAAAAATGTCCCAAAAATGCCCCAAAAATGTCCCCAAAAATGTCCCAAAAATGCCCCAAAAATGTCCCAAAAATGCCCCAAAAGTGCCCCAAAAATCCCTAAAAATGCCCCAAAAATGCCCCAAAAATGTCCCAAAAATGTCCCAAAAATGCCCCGAAGTCCCCAAAAATCCCCCAAAATGCCCCAAAAATGCCCCCAAAATGCCCCCAAAAATGCCCCAAAATGCCCCCAAAAAATGCCCCAAAAATGCCAAAATGCCCCAAAATGTCCCCAAAAAAGTCCCCAAAAATGTCCCAAAAATGTCCCAAAAATGCCCCAAAATGTCCCAAAAATGCCCCAAAATGCCCCAAAATGTCCCCAAAATGTCCCAAAAATGCCCCAAAAATGCCCCAAAAATGCCCCAAAATGCCCCAAAACCCCCAATGACCCAAAAATGCCCCCAAAATGTCCCAAAATGTCCCAAAATGCCCCAAAATGTCCCAAAAAATGCCCCAAAATGCCCCAAAATGACCCAAAATGACCCAAAAATGAACCCAAAATGCCCCAAAAAATGCCCCAAAAAATGCCCCAAAAATGCCCCAAAAATCCCCAAAAATGCCCCAAAATGCCCCAAAATGTCCCCAAAATGTCCCAAAAATGCCCCAAAAATGCCCCAAAAATGCCCCAGAAGTGCCCCAAAAATGCCCCAAAAATGCCCCAAAAATGCCCCAAAAATGCCCCCAAAATGCCCCAAAAATGCCCCAAAGTCCCCAAGCCCCCCCGGGGCCTCTCCCGGCGCTCCCAGGTGTCCTCTCCGAACCCCCCCGAGATGCGGCCACCACGGATTCCTCCCTTCCCTGGGGTCCCATTGGAACCTTTGAGGTCTCCATGGATTCCTCACCCCCCAGAGACCCCAGAACCACATCTGGCCCCTTCCAGAAACTTCCCCAATTGTCCCACCAAACCCCCCCGAGATGTGGCCACCACGGGTTCCTCCCCTTCTCCTCACCCCAGAGGAACCGTTCTGGTGCCGCCTTGTCCCCCAAGCCCTGGAGACTCCATAACCACATCTGGATCTGTTCCACAGTGTCCCCATTGTTCTCCTCAAACCCCCCCGAGATGTGACCACCAAAAATTCCTTCTGTTCCCCTCACCCCAGGAGAACTTTTGAGGTCTCCATGGATTCCTCACTCCACAGAGACCCCAGAACCACATCTGGATCTGTTCCACAGTGTCCCAATTGTTCTCCTCAAACCCCCTGAGATGTGGCCACCACGGGTTCCTCCCCTTCCCCTCACCCCAGAAGAACCGTTCCAGTGCCCCCTTGTCCCCCAAGCCCTGCAGACTCCATAACCACATCTGGATCTGTTCCAGAAGGTCCCCATTGTTCTCCTCAAACCCCCCCGAGATGTGGCCACCACGGGTTCCTCCCCTTCCCCTCACCCCAGAAGAACCGTTCTGGTGCCCCCTTGTCCCCCAAGCCCTGGAGACTCCATAACCACCTTTGGATCTCCTCTCCCCCCCCCGCAGTTCCGCCGGCAGCACACGCTTCTCCACAAGCTGAACGCGGTGGCCCTGCTGCTGACCTTCCTGGGCTGCCGCGTGCTGCTCTTCCCGTACCTGTACTGGCGCTACGGGCGCCACCGGGGGCTGGGCCTGCTCCGCGTGCCCTCGGCGCTGCCCCCGGCCTACAACGCCGCCGCCGCCGCCCTGGCCGCGCCCCAGCTCTACTGGTTCGGCCTCATCTGCCGCGGGACCTGGCGCCTCTTCCGGCCCGCGGGGAGCCAGCCCCGGCCACCATGAGGGGACAATCCAGGGGACAACCTGGAGACAACCTGGGGGAAGGGGGGATGGGTGGGGGGGGAAGGAGCCTGGAGCGATGGGGGAGGAGCTGGAGGGTCCTGGTGGCTTTGGGACATCGGTGGGGACATCCATGGGACACCCTTGGGGTGGCTTTGGGACACCCTGAAGAGTCCTGGGGTGTCCTGAGGGGTCCTGGTGGCTGAGGTGTCCATGGGACATCCTGAAGGAGACAACCCGTGCTGACTTTGGGACACCCGTGGGACACCTGAAGAGGACAACCTGGGGTGGCCTGGATGCTCCTGGGACACCCTGGGGTGGCTGTGGGACGTCCTGAAGAGTCCTGGGGTGGCTTTGGGACATCCATGGGACACCCTGGGACATCTGTGGGACACCCTGGGACATCCGTGGGACACCCTGGGACATCTGTGGGACACCCTGAGGGGACATTCCTGGGTGGCTTTGGGACATCCGTGGGACACCCTGGGGTGGCTTTGGGACACCCATGGGACACCCTGGGACATCCATGGGACATCCTGAGGGGACACTCTGGGGTGGCCTGGAGGAGCTTGGGGTGTCCTGAGGGGTCCTGGTGGCTTTGGGACATCCGTGGGACACCTGGGGTGGCTCTGGGACACCTTGGGACATCCATGGGACACCCTGGGACATCCATGGGACACCGTGGGGTGGCTTTGGGACATGCATGGGACATCTTGGGACACCCTGAGGGGACATTCCTGGGGTGGCTCTGGGACATCTGTGGGACACCCTGGAGGGGACACCCTGGAGGGGACTGGATGGCCTTGGGACACCCTGGGGTGGCTTTGGGACATCCTGGGACACCCATGGGACACCTTGGGACACCCTGGGACACCCTGGGACATCCGTGGGACACCCAGGGGTGGCTTTGAGACACCCTTGGGACACCTTGGGACATTCATGGGACACCTTGGGGTGGCTCTGGGACATCCATGGGACATCCCGGGACATCTATGGGGACACTCTGGGACATCCATGGGACACCCTGAGGGGACATTCCTGGGGTGGCTCTGGGACATCTGTGGGACACCCTGGAGGGGACTGGATGGCCTTGGGACACCCTGGGGTGGCTTTGGGACATCCTGGGACACCCTGGGACATCCATGGGACACCTTGGGACACCCTGGGACATCCAGGGGACACCCTGGGGTGGCTGAGGGACATCCTGAAGAGTCCTGAGGTGGCTCTGGGACATTGATGGGACACCTTGGGGTGGCTCTGGGACATCCTGGAGAGGACACCCTGGGGTGGCCTGGATGGCCTTGGGACACCCTGGGACATCCATGGGACACCCTGGGACATCTGTGGAACACCCTGGGGTGGTTTTGGGACATCCATGGGACACCCAGGGGACACTCTGGGACATCCATGGGACACCATGGGATGGCTTTGAGACACGCATGGGACACCCTGGGACATCCATGGGGTGGCTTTGGGACATCCGTGGGACACCCTGGGACATCCATGGGACACCGTGGGATGGCTTTGAGACACGCATGGGACACCTTGGGACATCCATGGGGTGGCTTTGGGACATCCGTGGGACACCTTGGGGTGGCTTTGGGACACGCATGGGACATCCATAGGACACCTTGGGACACCCTGGGACATCCAGGGGACACCCTGGGGTGGCTTTGGGACATCCTGAAGAGTCCTGGGGTGGCTCTGGGACATTGATGGGACACCTTGGAGTGGCTTTGAGACGCCCATGGGACACCTTGGGACACCCTGGGACAACCATGGGACACCTTGGGGTGGCTCTGGGACATCTGAGGGACACCTGAAGGGGACACCTGGAAGGGACACCCTGGGGTGGCTCTGGGACATTCATGGGACACCCTGGGGTGGCTGTGGGACATCCATGGGACATCCGTGGGACACCCTAAGGGATCCTGGGGGCTCTGGGGTTGCCTTGGGACACCCTGGGACATCCATGGGACACCTTGGGGTGGCTCTGGGACACCCTGGGGACACCCTGGGACATCCGTGGGACACCCTGGGTGGGTTTGAGACACCCATGGGACACTTTGGGACACCCTGGGACATCCATGGGACACTCGGGGTGGCTTTGGGACATCCTGGGGTGGTTTTGGGACATCCAGGGGACATCCTGGGAAACCCATGGGACACCTTGGGACACCCTGGGACATCCATGGGACATCCTGGGGTGGCTTTGGGACACCCATGGGACACCTTGGGACATCCGTGGGACACTTTGGGACATCCTGAGGGGACATTGCTGGGGTGGCTCTGGGACATCTGAGGGACACCTGCAGGGGACACCTGGAGGGGACACCCTGGGGTGGCCTGGATGCTCCTGGGACACCCTGGGGTGGCTCTGGGACACCCATGGGACATCCATGGGACATCCAATGGACACCCATGGGACACCCATGGGACACTCGGGGTGGCTCTGGGACATCCATGGGACACCCTGGGGTGGCTCTGGGACATCCAGGGGTCACCCTCAGAGCTCCTGAGGTCCCTGTGTGTCCCCTCTGTGTCCCTGTGTGTCCCCTCTGTGTCCCTCTGTGTCCCTCTGTGTCCCCTCTGTGTCCCCTCTGTGTCCCCTCTGTGTCCCCTCTCTGTCCCTTCCTGTCCCTTTGGGGCCATTTTGGGATTTTTGGCGCCATTTTGGGATTTTTGGCGCCATTTTGGGCCATCTTGGCGCCATTTTGGGATTTTTGGCGCCATTTTGGGATTTTTGGTGTTCCCTCCTGTCCCCTCCCCCATTAAAGAATTTCCGGGCAATGCTGAGTCAGCGATGGATTCATTAAAAACCCCCAAGTCATTAAAAATTTATGGAAATTAAGGAGGAATTAATGAATTAATGAGTAAAAAAAATCGTTAAAAATTAAAAATTCATTAAAAATTCCCAGATTCATGAAAATCCCAAATAGTTAAAAATTAAAAATTCTTTTAAAATCCCACATTCGTTAAAAACCCCAAAGTCATTAAAAATTTATGGTAATTAATGAGGAATTAATGAATTGTTGAGTAAAAAAAATTCGTTAAAAATTGAAAATTCATTAAAAATTTAAAATTCATTAAAAATTCCCAAATTCATGAAAATCCCAAAGCGTTAAAAATTAAAAATTCGTTTAAAATCCCACATTCATTAAAAATCCCAAATTCATTAAAATCCCAAAGTCATTAAAAATTTATGGAAATTAATGAGGAATTAATGAATTGTTGAGTAAAAAAATTCATTAAAAATTAAAAATTCATTAAAATTCCCAAATTCATGAAAATCCCAAAGCGTTAAAAATTAAAAATTCGTTTAAAATCCCAAATTCGTTTAAAATCCCAAATTCATTAAAAACCCCAAAGTCATTAAAAATTTATGGAAATTAAGGAGAAATTAATGAATTGTTGAGTTAAAAATTCATTAAAAATTGAAAATTCATTAAAAATTCCCAAATTCATTAAAACTTCCAAATTCATTAAAAATTCCAAATTGATTAAAATTCCAAATTCATTAAAAATTCCCAATTCATTAAAAACCCCAAAGTCATTAAAAATTTATGGAAATTAATGAGAAATTAATGAATTGTTGAGTAAAAAAATGCATTAAAAATTAAAAATTCATTAAAAATTCCCAAATTCATTAAAAATCCCAAATTCATGAAAATCCCAAAGCGTTAAAAATTAAAAATTCGTTTAAAATCCCAAATTCATTAAAAACCCCAAAGTCATTAAAAATTTATGGAAATTAATGAGAAATTAATGAATTGTTGAGTAAAAAAATGCATTAAAAATTAAAAATTCATTAAAAATAAAAATTCATTAAAAATTCCCAAATTCATGAAAATCCCAAATCCATTAAAAATTCCAAATTCATTAAAACCCCCCAAAGTCATTAAAAATTCGCAGAAATTAATGAGAAATTAATGAATTAATGAGTAAAAAATTCATTTAAAAAATCCCAAATCCGCTAAAATTCCAAATTCATTAAAATCCCAAATCCATTAAAAATTTACGGAAATTAATGAGAAATTAATGAATTGTTGAGTAAAAAAATGCATTAAAAATTAAAAATTCAATAAAAATTAAAAATTCATTAAAAATTCCCAAATTCATGAAAATCCCAAAGCGTTAAAAATTAAAAATTCGTTTAAAATCCCACATTCGTTAAAAACCCCAAAGTCATTAAAAACCCCAAAGTCATTAAAAATTCACGGAAATTAATGAGAAATTAATGAATTATTGAGCAAAAAATTAATTAAAAATTAAAAATTCATTAAAATTCCAAATAAAGTAATATTCCAAGTTCATTAAAAATCCCAAATTAATTAAAAACCCCAAAGTCATTAAAATTCCAAATTCATTAAAAATCCCAAATTCATTAAAAATGCCAAATTAATTTTAAAATTCCAAATTCATTAAAATTCCACAATAACTAAAATTCCAAATAAATTAAAATTCCAAAATCATTAAAATTTCCAAATTCATTAAAAATTCCAAATTCATTAAAACCCCCAAATTCATTAATAATTCACGGAAATTAATGAAAAATTAATTCATTATAGAGTAAAAAATTCAATAAAAATCCCAAATAATTAAAAATTTCCAAATAATTAAAAATTCGAAAGTCATTAAAATTCCGAATCCGTTAAAATCCCAAATTCATTAAAAATTAAAAATTCATTTAAAAACCCCAATTCATTAAAAATTCGAAGTTCATTGAAATTCGAAATTCATTAAAATCCCAAATCCATTATTAAAAATTCATTAAAAATCCAAATTTATTAAAAATTTAAAATTTATTAAAAATTCCCAATTCATTGCAAATTCAAAATTCATTAAAATTCCAATTTCACTTAAAATCCGAATTAATTAAAATTCCAAAACCATTAAAAATTCGAAATTCATTAGAATTCACGAAAATTGATGAAAAATTAATTCATTAATGAGTAAAAAATTGATTAAACTTTCCAAATCCATTAAAAATTCCTAATCCATTAAAATCCCAATTTCATAAAAATCCCAAATTCATTAAAAACTCCAAATAAATTAAAATCCCAAATTAATTAAAAATTCCAAAATAATTAAAAATACAAATTCATTAAAATCCCCAATTCATTAAAAACTCATGGAAATTAATGAAAAATTAATTTAATAATGAGTAAAAAATCCATTAAAATCCAAAATTCCTTAAAAACTCATGGTAATTAATGAAAAATAATTCATTAAGGAGTAAAAAATTCATTTAAAATCCCAAATCCATTAAAATCCCAAATTCATCCAAATTTCAATTTCATTAAAAATTCGATTATTTTAATTTTGAAGTTTATTTAAAATCCCAAATCCATTAAAATCCCAAATCCATTAAAAAATTCACGAAAATTAATTAAAAAATTAATTCATTATTGAGTAAAAAATTCATTAAAATTCCCAAATCCATTAAAATCCCAAATTCATTAAAAATTCCCAAATTCATGAAAATCCCAAATCATTAAAAATTAAAAATTCATTAAAAATTAAAAAAATCATTAAAACTTCGAAGTTAATTGAAATTCGAAATTCATTAAAATCCCAAATCCATTAAAAATTCCAATTTCATTGAATTCCAAATTAATTAAAATCCCAAATTCATTAAAAATTCGAAATTTATTTAAAATCCCAAATAAAATAAAATTCCAAATTCTAAAAAATTTAAAATTCATTAAAATTCCAATTTCATATAAATCCCAAATTCATTAAAATTCCAAAGTAATTAAAGTCCAAAATTCATTAAAATTCGAAATTTATTAAAAATCCAAATTCATTAAAAATTAAAATTTAATTAAAATTCCAAATTCATTAACATTCCAATTTCATTTAAATTCCAAATTAATTCAAATCCCAAATTCATTAAAATTCTCCAAAATTAATGAAAAATAAAAATTATAACAATAATATCATAAATAGAAATAATTTATAATCTAAATAATGAGATAAATGTGAAATTAATGATATAAATAATAAAATATAAATTATAATGGAATAAATTGATAAAATCGGATATAATTAATGGAATTAATAATAAGAATAATCAAGGAATAGAAAATTTCCAAAATCTTTCTGATTCCATGGAAGTGCCAAATAAATTAATTAAAAATCCAAATCACAATTTCCCAACCAAGGCCAAAATTCCAAATGAAAAATTGGGAAGAAATTTTTAAAAATTCCAGTAAAATTTAAATTTTTGATGGATTCCGAAAGGAAAATTTGGGGTCAAAAAAGGAAAATTTGGGGTAAAAAAAAGGAAAATTTGGGGTCAAAAAAGGAAAATTTGGGGTTAAAAAAGGAAAATTTGGGGTCAAAAAGGAAAATTTGGGGTCCAAAAGGAAAATTTGGGGTCCAAAAGGAAACAAAACCTTAAGGAGAACCTGAAAAAAATCCGGAGAAAAATCCCAAAAAGACCAAAGAAACCCCAAAAATGGTGAGAAAACCCCAAAAACCCAAAAAAAAAACCCCAAAAATCCACGAGGAGACCCCATAAAACCTTGAGGAGACCCCAAAAAACCTCAAGGAGACCCCAAAAAATCCCAAAATCCATGAGGAGACCCCATAAAACCTTGAGGAGACCCCAAAAAACCTCAAGGAGACCCCAAAAAGCAGCAGAGGAACCCAAAATCCCCAAGGAAACCCCAAAAGGCTCCAGGAGATCCCAAAAATGTTGAGGGAACCCAAAAGAACCTGGAGGGGACCCCAGAGGAACAGGAGAAGAACCCAAAAGTCCTCAGGAGACCCCAAAACATCTCAGGAGACCCCAAAAATTCCATGACAACCCAAAAAATCCCAAAATCCGTGAGGAGACCCCAAAAACCTTGAGGAGACCCCAAAACCTCCTGGAGAGACCCCAAAATGGTGGGGGAGAAGTGAAACCACCGAGAGATCCAAAAACCCCACGAGAAGAACCCAAAACTCCTCAGGAGACCCCAAAAATCACCAGGAGACCCCAAAATTTCCATGGAAACCCCAAAAATCCCAAAATCCACGAGGAGACCCCATAAAACCTTGAGGAGATCCCAAAAACCTCAAGAAGATCCCAAAAAAAGCCCAAGGAGATCCCAAAAAAAGCCCAAGGAGATCCCAAAAATCTCGAGGAGACCCCAAAAACCCCCAAGGAGATTCCATCAAACCCCAAGGAGATCCCAAAAAATCACCACGAGGAGATCCCAAAACTTCTGTGGAGACCCCAAAAACCAGGAGGAACCCAAGGAGATCCCACCAAACCACCAGAAGGTCCCAAAAAAGCCCAAGGAGATCCCATCAAACCATGAGGAGACCCCAAAACCCCCAAGGAGACCCCAAAAAACCACGAGGAACCCCAAGGAGATCCCATCAAACCATGAGGAGATCCCAAAACCTCATGAGAAGACCCCAAAAGCCCCGAGGAGATCCCACAAAACCACCAGAAGGTCCCATCAAACATCGAGAAGGTTCCATCAAACCTCGAGGAGATCCCACCAAACCATGAGGAGATCCCATCAAACCCCAAGGAGATCCCAAAAAATCGTGAGGAACCCCAAGGAGATCCCACCAAACCACGAGAAGGTCCCGAAAAAGCCCAGGGAGATCCCAAAACCTCATTAGGAGACCCCAAACACCACGAGGAGATCCCACCAAACCTTGAGGAACCCCAAGGAGATCCCACCAAACCTCGAGAAGATCTGAAAACCTCATGAGGAGACCCCAAAAACCTCAAGGAGATCCCACCAAACCTCGAGGAGATCCCATCAAACCCCAAGGAGACCCCAAAAAACTAAGAGGAACCCCAAGGAGATCCCATCAAACCTTGAGGAGATCCCATCAGACCGTGAGGAACCCCAAGGAGATCCCACCAAACTTCGAGGAGATCCCAAAAACCCCAAGGAGATCCCACCAAACCATGAGGAGATCCCATAAAAACCTGAGGAGATCCCACAAAACCATGAGGAACCCCAAGGAGAACCCACCAAAAATCGAGAAGGTTCCATCAGACCTCAAGGACATCCCATAAAACCCCAAGGAGACCCCAAAAAACCACAAGGAGATCCCATCAAACTTTGAGAAGGTTTCATCAAACCTCGAGGAGATCCCATCAAACCAGGAGGAACCCCAAGGAGATCCCACCAAACCACCAGAAGGTCCCAAAAAAGCCCAAGGAGATCCCATCAAACCATGAGGAGACCCCAAAACCACCCCAAGGAGACCCCAAAAAAACACGAGGAGATCCCATCAAACCATGAGGAGATCCCAAAGAGCCCAAGGAGATCCCATCAAACCAGGAGGAACCCAAGCAGATCCCACCAAACCTCGAGAAGGTTCCATCAGACCTCGAGGAGATCCCATCAAACCCCATGGAGACACCAAAAAACTACGAGGAACCCCAAGGAGATCCCACCAAACCACGAGAAGATCTGAAAACCTCATGAGGAGACCCCAAAACCCCAAGGAGATCCCACAAAACCTGGAGAAGGTTCCATCAAACCTCGAGGAGATCCCATCAAACCACGAGGAACCCGAGGAGATCCCACCAAACCTCGAGGAGATCCCATCAAACCCCAAGGAGACCCCAAAAAACTAAGAGGAACCCCAAGGAGATCCCATCAAACCTTGAGGAGATCCCATCAGACCGTGAGGAACCCCAAGGAGACCCCATCGAACCACGAGAAGGTTCCATCAAACCTCGAGGAGATCCCACCAAACCATGAGGAGATCCCAAAACCCCAAGGAGACACCAAAATTCCACGAGGAGATCCCAAAACTTCTGTGGAGACCCCAAAAAACCAGGAGGAACCGCAAGGAGATCCCACCAAACCACCAGAAGGTCCCAAAGAGCCCAAGGAGACCCCAAAACCCCCAAGGAGATCCCAAAATACCACGAGGAACCCCAAGGAGATCCCATCAAACCTTGAGGAACCCCAAGGAGATCCCACCAAACCACGAGAAGATCTCAAAACCTCATGAGGAGACCCCAAAACCCCCAAGGAGATCCCACCAAACCTCGAGAAGGTTCCATCAAACCTCGAGGAGATCCCATAAAACCCCAAGGAGATCCCACCAAACCATGAGGAGACCCCATAAAACCCCAAGGAGATCCCATCAAACCATGAGGAACCCCAAGGAGATCCCACCAAACCTCGAGAAGGTCCCAAAAAACCCCAAGGAGATCCAACAAAACCACGAGAACGTCCCAAAAACTCCCAAGGAGACCCAAACCAACCATGAGGAACCCAAGGAGACCCCATCAAACCCAAGGAGATGCCACCAAACCACGAGAAGGTTCCATCAAACCCCAAGGAGACCCCAAAAAATCACGAGGGGATCCCATCAAACCTTGGGGAACCCCAAGGAGATCCCACCAAACCTCGAGAAGGTCCCACCAGACCTCGAGGAGACCCCAGGAAGCCCCAGGAGATGCCAGAACCCACCAGGAGCGCCCAGAGAGGCCCAAGGGAGCCCCCGGAGCTGCAGTGGGGACCCCAGAGAGGCCCCAGGAGAGCCCAGAACTCCTGAGGGGACCTCGAGGTCCATGAGAAGGTCCCAAACCCTGGAGGAGGTCCCCAAATCCATGAGAAGGTCCCAAACCCACCATGAGAAGGTCCCAAAATCCTGGAGAAGATCCCAAACCCCACGAGGAGACCCCAAAATTCCATGAGAAGGTCCCAAACCCTGGAGAAGGTCCCCAAATCCATGAGAAGGTCCCAAACCTTGGAGAAGGTCCCAAAGCCCATGAGAAGATCCCAAATCCACCCTGGAGAAGACCCCAAAACCCTGGAGAAGGTCCCAAACTCCACGAGAAGACCCCAAAATTCCATGAGAAGGTCCCAAATCCACCATGAGAAGGTCCCAAACCCTGGAGAAGATCCCAAAATTCTATGAGAAGGTCCCAAATCCATGAGAAGACCCCAAATCCATGAGAAGGTCCCAGACCCACCATGAGAAGACCCCAAATCCTGAGAAGGTCCCAAACCCTGGAGAAGGTCCCAAAATTCCATGAGAGGACCCCGAATCCATGAGAAGGTCCCAAACCCACCCTGGACAAGGTCCCAAACCCCATGAGAAGACCCCAAATCCATGAGAAGATCCCAAATCCTGGAGAAGGTCCCCAAATCCTGGAGAAGACCCCAAACCCCACGAGGAGACCCCAAAGCCACCATGAGAAGGTCCCAAACCCACCATGGGAAGACCCCAAAGATGTGAGAAGGTCCCAAACCCACGAGAAGACCCCAAAATTCCATGAGAAGGTCCCAAACCCACCTTGAGAAGACCCCAAAGCCGTGGGAAGGTCCCAAACCCAGGAGAAGATCCCAAAATTCCATGAGAAGACCCCAAAGCCACCATGAGAAGGTCCCAGACCCAGGAGAAGGTCCCAGACCCTGGAGAAGACCCCAAAATTCCATGAGAAGACCCCAAATCCTGGAGGAGGTTCCCAAATCCATGAGAAGGTCCCAAACCCTGGAGAAGACCCCAAAGCCACCTTGAGAAGGTCCCAAGACCACCCTGAGAAGGTCCCAAACCCTGGAGAAGGTCCCCAAAATTCCATGAGAAGACCCCAAATCCATGAGAAGGTCCCAAAGCCACCATGAGAAGGTCCCAGACCCTGGAGAAGATCCCAAAAATCCTGGAGAAGACCCCAAAGCCCACGAGGAGACCCCAAAATTCCATGAGAAGGTCCCAAATCCATCAGAAGATCCCAAACCCACCCTGGAGAAGGTCCCAAACCCATGAGAAGACCCCAAAGCCATGGGAAGGTCCCAAATCCACTATGGGAAGGTCCCAGAGCCACCATGAGAAGACCCCAAAGCCATGGGAAGGTCCCAAACCCACGAGAAGATCCCAAAAATCCTGGAGAAGACCCCAAACCCTGGAGAAGGTCTCCAAAATCTTGGAGAAGACCTCAAAGCCCATGAGAAGACCCCAAACCTTGGAGAAGGTCCCCAAATCCATGAGAAGGTCCCAAACCCTGGAGAAGATCCCAAAGCCCCATGAGAGGACCCCAAATCCATGAGAAGGTCCCAAACCCACCATGAGAAGGTCCCAGACCCTGGAGAAGGTCCCAAACTCCACGAGAAGACCCCAAAATTCCATGAGAAGACCCCAAACCCACCCTGAGAAGGTCCCAAAGCCTGAGAAGATCCCAAAGCCGTGAGAAGGTCCCAAACCCACCCTGAGAGGACCCCAAACCCTGGAGAAGGTCCCCAAAATCTTGGAGAAGACCCCAAACCCTCCATGAGAAAGTCCCAAATCCACGAGAAGATCCCAAAATCCTGGAGAAGACCCCAAACCCCACAAGAAGACCCCAAACCCACCATGAGAAGGTCCCAGATCCAGGAGAAGACCCTAAACCCAGGAGAAGATCCCAAAAACCCTGGAGAAGGTCCCAAACCCTGGAGAAGACCCCAAAATTCCATGAGGGGACCCCAAATCCATGAGAAGGTCCCAAATCCATGGGAAGACCCCAAAGCCACCATGAGAAGGTCCCAAAGCCTGAGAAGGTCCCAAATCCACCATGAGAGGACCCCAAAATTCCACGAGGAGACCCCAAAATTCCATGAGAAGATCCCAAACCCACCCTGGAGAAGACCCCAAACCCTGGAGAAGGTCCCCAAAGGCCCCAGGGCAGCCCCAGGAGACCCCGAGCCCCACCCGGGTGCCACCAACTCTGGTGCCACCAACCCTGGTGCCACCTCCTCAGTGCCACCAACCCTGGTGTCACCTTGACCTCAGTGCCACCTTGGGTGCCACCTCCTCAGTGCCACCAACCCTGGTGTCACCTTGACCTCAGTGCCACCAACCCTGGTGCCACCTCCTCAGTGCCACCAACCCCAGTGCCACCAACCCTGGTGTCACCAACCCCGGTGTCACCAACCCCGGTGTCACCTCCTCAGTGCCACCAACCCTGGTGTCACCTTGACCTCGGTGCCACCAACCCTGGTGCCACCAACCCCGGTGTCACCTTGACCTCAGTGCCACCAACCCCGGTGTCACCGACCCTGGTGTCACCTTGACCTCGGTGTCACCTCCTCAGTGCCACCAACCCTGGTGCCACCAGCCCTGGTGCCACCTCCTCGTTGTCACCCTCACCTTGTTGTCACCTTGACCCTGGTGCCACCCTCGTTTCAGTGTCACCTTGACCTCGGTGCCACCAACCCTGGTGTCACCTCCTTGCTGGTGTCACCTCCTCGGTGCCACCGACCCTGGTGTCCCCTTGACCTTGGTGCCACCCTCGTTTCAGTGTCACCTTCTCCTCGGTGCCACCAACCCTGGTGTCACCAACCCTGGTGCCACCTCCTTGTTGTCACTCTCACCTCGGTGTCACCTTGACCTTGGTGTCCCCAACCTCGGTGCCATGCCCACCTTGGTGTCACCATCATCGGTGCCACCCTCAGCTCGGTGTCACCTGCTCAGTGCCACCAGCCCTGGTGCCACCTCCTTGGTGTCACCCTCACCTCGGTGTCACCTTGATCTTGGTGTCCCCAACCCTGGTGCCACCCTCACCTCAGTGTCACCGACCTCGGTGTCACCGACCTCAGTGTCACCCTCACCTCGGTGCCACCTTTTCATTGTCACCAACCCTGGTGCCACCCTCATCTCGGTGTCACCGACCTCGGTGTCACCCCCACCTTGGTGCCACCTTCATCAGTGCCACTCTCGTCTCGGTGTCACCCTCTCCTCGGTGCCACCCTCACCTTGATGTCACCTTGGTGTCACCAACCCCGGTGCCACGCTCACCTCAGTGTCACCTTCTCCTCGGTGCCACCCTCACTGCTGTCACCCTCACCCTGCTGTCACCTCGGTGTCACCAACCCTGGTGCCACCTCCTCAGTGTCACCTCCTCAGTGTCCCCAACCTCAGTGTCACCCTCAGCTCGGTGTCACCTGCTCAGTGCCACCAGCCCTGGTGCCACCTCCTTGGTGTCACCCTCACCTCGGTGTCACTTGCTCAGTGTCACCGACCTCGGTGTCACCTTCTCCTCGGTGCCACCCTCACTGCTGTCACCCTCACCCTGCTGTCACCTCGGTGCCACCAACCCTGGTGTCACTGTCACCTTGGTGCCACCATCATCGGTGCCACTCTTGTCCAGGTGTCACCTCCTCAGTGTCACCCTCAGCTCGGTGTCACCTCCTCAGTGCCACCAGCCCTGGTGCCACCTCCTTGGTGTCACCCTCACCTTGGTGTCACCTTGATCTTGGTGTCCCCAACCCTGGTGCCACCCTCATCTCGGTGCCACTCTCACCTTGGTGTCACCTCCTCAGTGTCACCAACCCTGGTGCCACCCCCACCTTGGTGCCACCATCATCGGTGCCACGCTCGTCTTGGTGTCACCTCCTCAGTGCCACCCTCACCTCGGTGTCACCTTGATCTTGGTGTCCTCAACCTTGGTGTCACCCTCACCTCGGTGTCACCTTGTCCTCAGTGTCACCGACCTCGGTGTCACCCCCACCTTGGTGCCACCATCATCAGTGCCACTCTCGTCTTGGTGTCACCTTCTCCTCGGTGCCACCCTCACTGCTGTCACCCTCACCCTGCTGTCACCTCAGTGCCACCAGCCCTGGTGCCACCCTCACCTCGGTGTCACCTCCTCAGTGTCCCCAACCCTGGTGCCACCAACCCTGGTGTCACCAACCCTGGTGCCACCAACCCTGGTGTCACCTTGACCTTGATGTCCCCTTGACCTTGGTGTCACCAACCCTGGTGTCACCTCCTCGTTGGTGTCACCAATCCCGGTGTCACCTCCTCAGTGCCACCAGCCCTGGTGCCACCTCCTTGTTGTCACCCTCACCCTGGTGTCACCAACCCTGGTGTCACCTCCTCAGTGGTGCCACCTCCTCAGTGCCACCGACCCTGGTGCCACCTCCTTGTTGTCACCCTTACCTTGGTGTCACCTTGACCTTGTTGTCACCTTGACCCTGGTGCCACCCTCGTTTCAGTGTCACCTTGACCTCAGTGCCACCTCCTCAGTGCCACCAACCCTGGTGTCCCCTTGACCTTGGTGCCACCCCCACCTTGGTGGCACGTTCTCCTCAGCGCCACCTTGTCCTCGGTGCCACCAGCCCTGGTGTCACCTCCTGGTTGTCACCCTCACCTTGGTGTCACCTTGTCCTCAGTGTCACCGACCTCGGTGCCACCATCACTGCTGTCACCTCAGTGTCACCAACCCTGGTGCCACCCTCACCTTGGTGGCACCTTCTCCTCAGCGCCACCTTGTCCTTGGTGCCACCAACCCTGGTGTCACCCTCATTGTTGTCACCTTCTCCTTGGTGTCACCTTGATCTTGGTGTCCCCAACCTCGGTGCCACCTCCTCAGTGTCACCAATCCTGGTGCCACCCCCACCTCGGTGTCACCTTGGTGTCACCAACCCTGCTTGTCACCCCCACCTTGGTGCCACCATCATCAGTGCCACTCTCGTCTTGGTGTCACCTTCTCCTCGGTGCCACCCTCACTGCTGTCACCCTCACCCTGCTGTCACCTCGGTGTCACCAACCCTGGTGCCACCCTCAGCTTGGTGTCACCATCATCGGTGCCACTCTCGTCTCGGGGTCACCTCCTCAGTGTCACCCTCACCTTGGTGTCACCTTGATCTTGGTGTCCCCCACCTCGGTGCCACCTTTTCATTGTCACCCACCCTGGTGCCACCCTCACCTCAGTGCCACCTTGTCCTCAGTGTCACCGACCTCCGTGTCACCTTCTCCTCGGTGCCACCCTCACTGCTGTCACCTCGGTGCCACCAACCCTGGTGTCACCTTGGCTGGTGCCACCCTCGGCTTTGTGTCACCCTCACGTCAGTGTCACCCTCACCTTGGTGCCACCTTCATTGGTGTCACCCTCACCTTGATGTCACCTCGGTGTCCCCAACCCTGGTGCCACCCTCACCTCGATGCCACCTTCACCTCGGTGCCACCTTCATTGGTGTCACCTTGATCCTGGTGTCACCAACCCTGGTGTCACCCTCACCTCGGTGCCACCTCCTCGGTGTCACCAACCCTGGTGTCCCCAACCCTGGTGCCACCTCCTCAGTGTCCCCAACCCTGGTGCCACCCTCCCCTCGGTGTCACCCCCCAAATGTCCCCTCCCCCCCCTCCCCCCCCGGAATGTCCCCAAGTGTCGCAAGAGCCACCCCCGCGTGGCCGTGACGTCACCGCGGTGTCGCAACTCTCCCGCTTCCGCTTTTCCCGCCAAATTGGGGACACTGGGGGGGGGAGGGGACAGGGAGGGGGACAGGGGAGGGGACAGGGATGGGACAGGGACAGGGATGGGGACAGGGATGGGGACAGGGACAGGGGACGGTGACAGGGACAGGGATGGGGACAGGGAGGGGGACAGGGACAGGGGACGGTGACAGTGACAGGGATGGGGACAGGGAGGGGACGATAGGGACAGGGACAGTGGCAGGGAGGGGACAGGGACAGGGATGGGGACAGGGACAGTGACTGGGATGGGACAGGGACAGGGACAGTGACAGGGAGAGGGGGGACAGGGGGAGGGACAGGGATGGGGACAGGGATGGGGACAGGGACAGGGACAGGACAGGGATGGGGACAGGGATGGGGACAGGAAGGGGACAGGGACAGGGAGAGGGGGGACAGGGATGGGGACAGGGGAGAGGGGACAGGGGACAGGGATGGGGACAGTGACAGGGATGGGGAGGGGACAGGGGACAGGGACAGGGACAGGGAACAGGGACAGGGAGGGGACAGGGACAGGGATGGGGACAGGGACAGGGACGGGACAGGGGGGGACAAGGATGGGGACGGGGACAGGGATGGGGACAGGGAGGGGACAGGGGACAGGGAAGGGGACGCTGATAGGGACAGGGACAGTGACAGGGAGGGGACAGGGAGAGGGATGGGGACAGGGACAGGGGACAGGGACAGGGACAGGGACAGGGATGGGGACAGGGATGGGGACAGGGAGGGGGACAGGGGACAGGGATGGGGATGGGGACAGGGATGGGGACAGTGGACAGGGGTGGGGACAGGGATGGGGACAGGGACATGGACAGGGACAGGGATGGGGACAGGGACAGGGACAGGGACAGGGATGGGGACAGGGACATGGACAGGGACAGGGATGGGGACAGGGACAGGGATGGAGACAGAGACAGGGACAGGGACAGGGAGGGGACAGGGACAGGGACAGGGACAATGACAGGGGACAGGGATGGGGACAGGGACGATGACAGGGATGAGGACAGGGACACAGGAATGGGGGGGACAGGGATGGGGAGGGGACAGGAGGGGACAGGGACAGGGGATGGGACAGTGACAGTGACTGGGATGGGACAGGGACAGTGACAGTGACAGGGAGAGGGGGGGACAGGGACGAGGACAGGGACAGGGACAGGGACAGGGACAGGGACAGGGACGGGACAGGGACGGGACAGGGATGGGGATGAGGAGGGGACACTGATAGGGACAGCGAGGGGACAGGGACAGGGACCGGGTGGGGACAGTGACAGGGACGGGGACAGGGAGGGGGGGGACAGGGAGGGGACGGGGACAATGACAGGGACGGGGGGGAGGGGACGGTGACAGGGATGGGGACAGTGACAGGGAGAGGGGGGGACAGGGACAGGGACAATGGCAGGGAGGGGACAGGGACAGGGACAAGGACAGGGACAGGGTCAGGGTGGGGACAGGGACAGTGACAGGGACAGGGAGGGGACACTGATAGTGACAGGGACAGTGGCAGGGACAGGGATGGGGACAGGGACAAGGACAGTGACAGTGACAATGACAGGGAGGGGACACTGATAGGGACAGGAACAGGGACAGGGTGGGGACAGGGACAGGGACAAGGACAGTGACAGGGACAGGGAGGGGGACACTGATAGTGACAGGGGACAGTGACAGAGACAGGGAGGGGACAGGGACAGGGACAGTGGCAGGGACAGTGACAGGGTGGGGACAGGGATGGGGAGGGGACAGGGAAAGTGCCAGGGAGAAGGGGGGACAGGGAGGGGACAGGGACAGGAAGGGGACGGCGCCACTTTGGGGACAGGGGGGGACAGGGAGGGGACAGTGACAGGGACAGTGACAGTGACAGGGACAGTGACAGGGACAGGGAGGGGACAGTGACAGGGACAGTGACAGTGACAGGGACAGTGACAGGGAGGGGACAGGGCCATGGCGCAGCCGAGCTTCATCCCGCTGCTGGGTGAGCCCCTTCCTCCTCCTCTTCTTCCTCCTCTTCCTCCTCTTCCTCCTCCTCCTCCTCCTCAGCTTTTCCCCAATTTTCCCCTTTTTTCCCCCATTTTTCTGCCCTTCAACCCCAACCCTCCTCTTCCTCCCCTTCCTCCTCCTCCTCCTCTCTCCATTTCCCCCCAGTTTCCATCGCCTTCATCCCAACTCTTCTTCCTCCTCTTCCTCCTCTTCCTCCGCCTCAGCTTTTCCCCAATTTTCCCCTTTTTCCCCCATTTTTCCCCCTTTTTTCCCGATTTTTCTGCCCTTCAACCCCAACCCTCCTCTTCCTCTCCTTCCTCCTCTTCCTCCCCTTCCTCCTCTTCCTCCTCTTCCTCCTCTTCCTCCCCAGCCCATTTGCCCCGATTTTCCCGTTTTTTCTCCCATTTCTGGGCCCACGATCCCAACTCTTTCTCCCCCTCCCCTTCCTCCTCTTCCTCTTCCTCCTCCGTCCCTTTCATTTCCACATTTTCCTGGCCTTCATCCCAGCTCCTCCTCTTCCCTTCCTCCTCTTCCTCCTCTTCCTCCTCTTCCTCCCCTCTCCCTTTTTTCCCAATTTTTCCCTTTTCTCTCCCATTTCCGTGTGCCCATTTTCCCACCTGCTCTTCCTCCTCCTCTTCCTCCTCCTCTTCCTCCCATTTTCCCTCAATTTTCCCATTTTTCCCCATTTCCTGCCCTTCATCCCAGCTCCTCCTCCTCCTCTCTCCCATTTTCCCCAATTTTTCCCATTTTCCCCCCAATTTCCATCCCCATTATCCCAACTCTTCCTCCTCTTCTTCCTCCTCTTCCTCCCCTCTCCCTTTTCCCCAATTTTCCCCTTTTTTCTCCCATTTCCTCCCATTATTTTTCCATTTCCCCGATTTTTCCCAAATTTTTCCCATTTTCCCCATTTTTCCCCATTTTCCCCAAATTTTCCCCATTTCTCCCATTATTTTCCCCATTTTCTCCCATTTTTCCCAATTTTTCCCCATTTCCCCCCATTATTTTTCCTTTTTCCCCATTTCCCCAAATTTTCCCATTTCCTCCCATTATTTTTCCATTTTTCCCCATTTCCCCCATTTCCCCCCATTATTTTTCCTTTTTTCCCAATTTCCTCCATTATTTTTCCATCTCTCCCCATTTTCCCCCCATTTTCCCCATTTTCCCCCCATTTTTCCCATTATTTTTCCATTTTCCTAATTTTCCCCATTTTTCCCAAATTTTCCAAAATTTTCCCCATTTTCCCCCATTATTTTTCCTTTTTCCCCATTTTTCCCAAATTTTCCCCATTTCCCCCCATTATTTTTCCATTCCCCCCCATTTTTCCCAAATTTTCCCAAATTTTCCCCATTTCCCCCATTATTTTTCCATTTTCCCCCCACTTTTCCCCCATTATTTTTCCATTTTCCCCATTTTCCCAAATTTTCCCAAATTTTCCCCATTTCCCCCATTATTTTTCCTTTTGCCCCATTTTTCCCGAATTTTCCCCATTTTCTCCCATTATTTTTCCTTTTTTTCCCAATTTTTCCCAATTTTTCCCAATTTTTCCCAATTTTTCCCCCATTTTTCCCCCATTTTCCCCAAATTTTCCCAAATTTTCCCCATTTTTTCCCATTACTTTTCCATTTTTCCCCCTTTTTTCCCAAATTTTCCCAAATTTCCCCATTTTCCCCCATTGTTTTTCCTTTTTCCCCATTTTCCCAAATTTTCCCAAATTTTTCCCATTTTCTCCCATTATTTTTCCTTTTTTCCCCATTTTCCCAAATTTTCCCCATTTTCCCAAATTTTCCCCAAATTTTCCCAAATTTTCCCCATTTCCCCCCATTATTTTTCCATTTTCCCCATTTTTCCCAAATTTTCCCAAATTTTCCCCCATTATTTTTCCATTTTCCCCATTTTTCCCAAATTTTCCCAAATTTTCCCCCATTATTTTTCCATTTTTCCCCCGATTTTTCCCAAATTTTCCCATTTTCTCCCATTATTTTTCCATTTTTCCCCAATTTTTCCCAAATTTTCCCTTTTCCCCCATTTTTCCCCAAATTTTCCCCATTTTCTCCCATTATTTTTCCATTTTTCCCCAAATTTTCCCAAATTTTCCCCATTTCCCCATTTCCTCACATTATTTTCCCATTTTCCCAAATTTTCCCTAATTTCCCCCATTTTTCCCCCATTTTCCCCCCATTTTTCCCAAATTTTCCCCATTTTCCCATTTCCCCCCATTATTTTTCCTTTTTTCCCCATTTTCCCCAATTTTTCCCAAATTTTCCCCCATTGTTTTTCCTTTCCCCCATTTTTCCCAAATTTTCCCCATTTTCCCATTTCCCCCCATTATTTTTCCATTTTTCCCATTTTTCCCCATTTTTCCCAAATTTTCCCCATTTCCCCCCATTATTTTTCCATTTTTCCCCATTTTCCCATTTTTCCCCATTTTCCCAATTTTCCCCATTTCCCCCCATTATTTTTCCTTTTTCTCCCCATTTTCCCCAAATTTTCCCAAATTTTCCCCATTTCCCCCCATTATTTTTCCAAATTTTCCCCATTTCCTCCCATTATTTTTCCATTTTCCCCCATTTTCCCCAATTTTCCCAATTTTTCCCCCATTATTTTTCCTTTCCCCCCCCATTTTTCCCAATTTTCCCCCCATTATTTTTCCATTTTCCCCAATTTTTCCCAAATTTTCCCAAATTTTCCCCATTCCCTGCACTATTTTTCCATTTTTCCCAATTTTTCCTAAATTTTCACATTTTCCCAATTTCTCCCATTATTTTTCCACTTTTCCCAAATTTTCCCCATTTCCCCCATTATTTTTCCTTTTTCTCCCCATTTTCCCCAAATTTCCCAAATTTTCCCCCTTTATATTCCCATTTTTCCCCTTTTCCCAAATTTTCCCAAATTTTCCCAAATTTTCCCCATTTCCCCCTTATTTCCCCAAATTTTCCCCAATTCCCCCCATTATTTTTCCATTTTTCCCAAATTTTCCCCATTTTCCCCATTATTTTTTCCATTTTTCCCCAAATTTCCCCAATTTTTCCCCATTTCCCCATCCCATTTTTCAGCTTTTCCGTTTCCTTCGCTTTTACTTTGAATTTTTGTTCATTTTTCATTTTAATTTAATTTTATTTTTAAATTTAATTTTTTTATTTTAAATTTTAAAATTTTCCTTTTATTCCTTAATCTCCCCCAAATAAATAATTTTAAATCCATTTTTTATTGCTGTTATTTTCCCATTTTTTAATTTTAATTTTTTATTTTTAATTTCCTTTTAATAACAACATTCAACTTATTTTTAAATTATTTTATTTTAAATTCTTTTTATTTTAAATTCTTTTATTTTAATTTCATTTCCTCCTAATTAAGAATTAATAAATCATTTTTTCTTTCCTTTCTATCCCGATTTTTTATTTCTCTTTTATTTTAATTTTTTAATTTTTAAATTATTTTTCTTTTATTTTTATTCCCTTTTAAAAATTTCTTTCCAAAATCTTTTCCCATTTCTTCCAAAATTTTCCTTTTCATTAATTCCCCATCATTAATTAAGAAATAATTTAATAAATTTTATTTTTAATGTAAAAATGTTATAATTTATTAAATTATAATTTATTTATTATATTAGAATTTATTAAAATAATATTTTTAATAAAATATAAAAATATTGTGTAATATTTTGATGTTGAAACACTATAATTTATTAAATTATATTTTATTTATTAAATTATAATTTATTAAAAATAACATTTTTAATAAAATATAGAAATATTATGTAATATTCTTATGTAAAACATTATAATTTAATAAATTATAATTTATTTATTATATTATAATTGATTAAAATAATATTTTTTAAAAATATGAAAATTCTTTGTAATATTTTAAGGTAAAACATTATAATTTATTAAATTTTAATTAATTTATTATATTATAATTGAATAAAAATAACATTTTAATAAAATGTAAAAATATTGTTTAATATTATTATTTAAAAACATTATAATTTATTAAATTATAATTTATTTATTATATTATAATTGATTAAAATAATATTTTAATAAAATATAGAAATATTATGTAATATTTTTTTGTAAAACATTTTAATTTATTAAATTATATTTTATTTATTAAATTATAATTTAATAAAATACTATTTTTAATAAAATATAAAAATATTATTTAATTTTTTTTTGTAAAAACATAATTTGTTAAATTATAATTTATTTATTAAAATATAATTTATTAAATTATAATTTATTAAAGTTATATTTTTAATAAAATGTGAAAATATTACGTAATATTTTTATGTAAAACATTATAATTTATTAAATTTTAATTTATTTATTATATTATAATTGATTAAAATAATAATTTTAATAAAATGTAAAAAATATTCTGTAATATTTTTAAATTAAAAACATTATAATTTATTAAATTATATTTTATTTATTAAATTATAATTTATTAAAAATAACATTTTTAATAAAATATAGAAATATTATGTAATATTTTAATGTAAAACATTTTAATTTATTAAATTATATTTTATTTATTATATCATAATTTATTAAATTAATATTTTAATAAAATATAAAAGTATTATATAATATTTTTATGTAATACATATTTTATTAAATTATATTTTATTATATTATAGTGTATTAAAATAATATTTTTTAATAACATATAAAAATATTATGTAATATTTTAATGTAAAAACATTATAATTTATTAAATTATATTTTATTTATTAATTTCTAATTTAATAAAATAATATTTTTAATAAAATATAAAAATATTATTTAATTCTTTATGTAAAAACATAGTTTATAAATTATATTTTATTTATTAATTATAGTTGATTAAAAATAACATTTTTAATAAAATACAAAAATTATATTTTATTTATTAAATTAAAATTGATTAAAAATAACATTTAAAATAAAACATTTCTATATTTTTATACAAATTTTTTCCTTTTTATTCCACTTTAATTCCCTTTATATTTAAAATAATTTAAAATTTTTTATTCCTTTTTTAATTAACAAACAAATAATTTTTAATTTCCTTCCTTTCCCAATTTTTTCCCATTTTTTCCCCAAATTTTCCTCCACATTTTTCCCTTTTTTCCCCAAATTTTCCCATTTTTTAATGAATTTTTCCCATTTTTTAATGAATTTTTCCCATTTTTAATGAAATTTTCCCATTTTTTAATGAAATTTTCCCATTTTTTCCCCAATTTTTCCCATTTTTTAATGAAATTTTCCCATTTTTTCCCCAATTTTTCCCATTTTTTAATGAAATTTTCCCATTTTTTAATGAAATTTTCCCATTTTTTCCCTAATTTTCCCATTTTGTAATGAATTTTTCCCATTTTTCCTTTTCCCAGCCTCTCTCCCGATCCTTTTCCCGCCGGTGACGCCCTCAGGTAACAAAAAATTCCAAAAAAATCGGAATTTTGGGGGGAAAAAATCAGAATTTTGGGAACAAAAAATCAGAATTTTGGGAACAAAATTCAGAATTTTGGGGAAAAAAATCGGGATTTTTAGAAAAAAAATCGGAATTTTGGGAAGAAAAAATCAGAATTTTGGGGAAAAAATAAATAATTTGGGAAAAATCAGAATTTTGGGGGGAAAATCAGAATTTGGGGAAAAAAAATCAGAATTTTGGGAAAAAAAATCAGAATTTTGGGGAAAAAAAATCGGAATTTTGGGGAACAAAAAATCAGAATTTTGGGGAACAAAAATCAGAATTTTGGGGAACAAAAATCAGAATTTTGGGGGAAAAAAATCAGAATTTTTGGGGAAAAAAAACAGAATTTGGGGGGAAAAAAGTCAGAATTTTGGGGAAAAAATCAGAATTTTGGGAAAAAAAAATCGGAATTTTGGGGAAAAAAATCAGAATTTTGGGGAAAAAAAATCGGAATTTTGGGGGAAAATCAGAATTTTGGAAAAAAATCGGAATTTTGGGGGAAAAATCAGAATTTGGGAACAAAAAAAATCTGAATTTGGGAAAAAAAAAATCAGAATTTTGGGAACAAAAAATCAGAATTTTTGGGGAAAAAAAATCAGAATTTGGGGGAAAAAAAATCGGAATTTTGGGAAGAAAAAATCAGAATTTTGGGAACAAAAAGTCCAGAATTTTGGGGAGAAAAAAATCAGAATTTTGGGAGAAAAAATCAGAATTTTGGGGAAAAAAAATCAGAATTTTGGGGAAAAAAATTGGAATTTTGGGAACGAAAAATCAGAATTTTGGGGAAAAAAAATCAGAATTTTGGGGAAAAAAATCAGAATTTTGGGGGAAAAAAATGAGAATTTTGGGGAGAAAAATCAGGATTTTGGGGGAAAAATCAAAATTTTGGGGGAAAAATCACAATTTTGGGAACAAAAAAATCAGCATTTTGGGAAAAAAAATCACAATTTTGGGAACAAAAAATCAGAATTTTGGGGGAAAAAATCAGAATGTTGGGAACAAAAAAATCAGAATTTTGGGAACAAAAAATCAGAATTTTAGGGGAAAAAATCAAAATTTTGGGGGAAAAAAACTGAATTTTGGGGAAAAATTGGGAGATTCTTCTCATCTTCTCCATCTTCTCCATCTTCTCCATTCCCACCTCCAAAAAATTCAAATTTTTGGGTCATTTTTGGGCTTTTTTGGCCCAATCTGAGCCCAGCGCAAGCAGGGTCATGGTGACACCTCTTCCAACCAAAAATAAATCAAAATTTTAGGGAAAAAAAATCAGAATTTTAGGGGAAAAAAATCAGAATTTTGGGGAAAAAAAATCAGAATTTTGGGGAAAAAAATCAGAATTTTGGGGAAAAAAAATCAGAATTTTGGGGAAAAAAAATCAGGATTTTGGGAACAAAAAAATCAGGATTTTGGGGAAAAAAATCACAATTTTGGGGAAAACAAAAAATCACAATTTTGGGGAAAACAAAAAATCAGAATTTTGGGGGAAAAAAAATCAGGATTTTGGGAACAAAAAAATCAGCATTTTGGGAATAAAAAATCAGAATTTTGGGGGAAAAAAAATCAGAATTTTGGGGAAAAAAATCACAATTTTGGGAAGATTGTCTGGATATTCTCCATCTTCTCATCTTCTCCATTCCCACCTCCAAAACTCTGAATTTTTGGGCCATTTTTGGGCTTCTTTGACCCAACCCAAGTCCAGCCCAAGCAGGGTCATGGTGGCACCTCTTCCAACCAAAAATAATCACAATTTTGGGGAAAAAAAATCAGATTTTTGGGGAAAAAAAATCAGAATTTTGGGAAAAAATTGGGAGGTTCTTCTCATCTTCTCCATCTTCTAAAATCAGAATTTTGGGAACAAAAAATCAGAATTTTGGGGAAAAAAATCACAATTTTGGGGGAAAAAAGTCAGAATTTTGGGGGAAAAAATCACAATTTTGGGGGAAAAAGTCAGAATTTTGGGGGAAAAAATCTGAATTTTGGGAAAAATTGGGAGATTCTTCTCATCTTCTCCATCTTCTCCATTTCCCACCTCCAAAACTCTGATTTTTTGGACCATTTCGGACATTTTTTATTTTAATTTTTCCACCCTCCCAACTGGGGGTTTTGTCCCAAAATTTGTCCCCGCCATTTTCCACCCAATTGGGCATTTTGACCAAATTCATCCCCAAATGTTGGGTTTTGGTCCAATAGGCATTTTATCCCAAAATCCTGCCGGGTCCAGCCTTGACTATTGTGCGCCGGCGTTTTGATCCATCTCCCCAAAATTTGGGTCATTTTTACCCCAAAATTCATCCCCATTGACCGAAATGTTGGGGTTTGGTCCAATTGGGCGTTTTTATCCCAAAATCCGTCCCCGTTGAGGTCCAACCTTGACTTTTCCACCCAACGTTGACTTTTCCACCCAATTTGGCATTTTTATCCCAAAATTCAACCTCGTTGAGGTCCAATTGGGTGTTTTGATCCCAAAATTTGGTCCCGTTGAGGTCCAGGGTTGGATTTTCCACCCGATGTTGACTTCTCCACCCAATTTGGGTCATTTTTACCCCCAAATTCATCCCCATTGACCAAAATGTTGGGTTTTGGTCCAATCGGGCATTTTTATCCCAAAATCCGTCCCCATTGAGGTCCAACCTTGACTTTTCCACCCAACATTGACTTTTCCACCCAATTTGGGCATTTTAATCCCAAAATTTCTCCCCATTGACATCAAACCTTGAATTCTGTGTCCAATTGGGCGGAAACGGTCCCGGAGGTCCAGGGTTGGGTTTTGGGATGTTGGGGCCATTTTTAAAAATCCATCCCTGGGACAAAAATGTTGGGTTTTCAGGGCATTTTATCCAAAATCCATTTTGAGGTCCAACCTGACTTTTCCACCCAACTTTTTCCACCCAATTTGGTATTTTGATCCCCAAAAATTTGTCGCCGTTGAGGTCCAACCTTGACTTTTGTGTCCAATTGGAGGTCCAAAATTTGGTCCCGTTGAGGTTCAGGGTTTTTTCCACCTGATGTTGACTTTTCCACCCAATTGGGCATTTTTGACCAAAATTCATCCCCATTGACCGAAATGTTGGGTTTTGGGACCATTTTTATCAAAATTCATCCCAAAATCCATCTTTTCCATTGAGGTTTCCACAACCATTTTGAACTTCTGAGTCCAATTGGGTGTTTTGATCCCAAAATTTGGTCCCGTTGAGGTTCAGGGTTGGGTTTTCCACCCAATGTTGACTTTCTCCACCCAATTTGGGTCATTTTTACCCCAAAATCCATCCCCATTGACCGAAATGTTGGGGTTTGGTCCAATCGGGCATTTTTATCCCAAAATCCATCCCCATTGAGGTCCAACCTTGACTTTTCCACCCAACCTTGACTTTTCCACCCAATTTGGCATTTTGATCCCAAAATTCATCCTCATTGAGGTCCAACCTTGACTTCTGTGTCCAATTGGGCATTTTGATCCCAAAATTTGGTCCCGTTGAGGTCCAGGGTTGGGTTTTCCACCTGATGTTGACTTCTCCACCCAATTTGGGTCATTTTTACCCCAAAATTCATCCCCATTGACCAAAATGTTGGGTTTTGGTCCAATTGGGCGTTTTGTCCCAAAATCCGTTTCCATTGAGGTCCAACCTTGACTTTTCCACCCAACATTGACTTCTCCACCCAATTTGGGCCATTTTTACCCCAAAATTCACCCCCACTCACCAAACCACCCCCTTTTAACCCAACGGCGCCGTTTTAACCCCAAATCCCCTCCCTTTTTTTGACCCCCAACCTTGACCTTTGACCTTTGCCCTCCCACCAGACCGCCCGGCCCAGCCCAACCTGACGGTGACGCCTCAGGTTTGGTTGGGCAGCCAAGACGGGTGCAGGGCAGCCCCCCCTCCTCTCTGGAGTTGCGCCTGGATGCCTGTTGGGAGCGGATGGGTTTTGGTTGAGACCCACGGGAGTTGGTTGGGTTTGGTTGGTTTGGTTGGGTTGGACTATGGTTGGGTTTGGTTTTTTGGTTTGGTTTAGTTTTAAGGTTTGGTTGGATGTGGTTGGTTTGGGTCATGGTTGGGTCAAGGTTGGGTCATGGTTGGGTTTGGTTGGGTTTGGTTGGTTTGGTTGAGTTTGGTTGGGTTTGGTTGGGTTTGGTTGGGTTTGGTTGGGTTGGGTTTGGTTGGGTTTGGTTAAGTCATGGTTGGGTTTGGTTGGAGTTTGGTTTTGGTTGGTTGTTTTTGGTTGGATGTTTGGTTTGGGTTTGGTTGGGTTTGGTTGGGTTTGGTTGGGTTTGGTTTGGTTTGGTTGGGTCATGGTTGGGTTTGGTTGGGTCATGGTTGGGTTTGGTTGGGTTTGGTTGGTTTGGTTGGGTTTGGTTGGGTTTGGTTGGGTTTTGGTTGGGTTTGGTTGGGTTTGGATGAGTTTGGTTGGGTTTTGGTTGGGTCTGGTTGGGTTATGGTTGGGTTTGGTTGGGTTTGGTTTGGTTTGGTTGGGTTTGGTTGGGTTTGGTTGGGTTTGGTTGAATTTGGTTGGGTTTGGATTTTTGGTTGGATTTGGTTGGGTTGGGTTTGGGGTTTGGTTTGGTTGGGTTGGGTTGGGTTTTGGTTGGGTTTGGTTGGGTCAAGGTTTGGTTTGGTTTGGTCATGGTTGGGTTTGGTTGGGTTTGGTTGGGTTTGGTTGAATTTGGTTGGACTATGGTTGGGTTTGGTTGAGTTTGGATGAGTTTTATTGGGTTTGATTGGGTGATGGTTGGATTTGGATGGGTTGGGTTGGGTTGGGTCAAGGTTGGGTTTGGTTGGGTTTGGTTGAGTTTGGTTTGGTTGGAGTTTAGGTTGGGTTTTGGTTGGATTTAGGTTTGTTTGGGTGATGGTTGGGTCAAGGTTTGGTTGGGTTTGGTTTGGTTGGGTAGTTTTGTTTGGGTTTGGTTAGTTGGTTTGGTTGGGTTTGGTTGGGTTTGGTTGGGATTTGGTTGGGTTGGGTCATGGGTTGGGTTTTGGTTTTGGTTGGGTTTGGTTGGGTCAAGGTTGGGTTTGGTTGGGTTTGGTTGGGTTTGGTTTGGTTGAATTTGGTTGAACCGTGGTTGGGTTTGGTTGGGTTTGGTTGGGTTATGGTTGGGTTTGGTTGTGTTTGGTTGGGTTTGGTTGGGTGGGTTTAGTTTGGGGTCATGGTTGGGTTTGGTTGGGTTGGGTTTGGTTGGGTTTTTGGTTGGATGGGTTTGGGTTTGGTTTGGGTTGGGTTTAGGTTTGGTTTTTGGGTTTTGGTTTGGGTTTGGTTGGGGTTTTTTGGTTGGTTGGTTTGGTTTGGGTTTTTAGTTGGGTCATGGTTGTTTGGTTGGGTTTGGTTTTGGTTTGGTTGGGTTTGGTTGGATGTGGTTGGGTTTGGTTTGGTTGGTTGAGTTTGGTTGGATTTGGGTTGGGTTTGGTTGAGTTTGGTTGGGTTTAGGTTTGGGTTGGGTTTTTTTGGTTTGGATGGGTTTGATTGGGTTTGTTGGGTTTGGTTGAGTTGGGTTTGGTTGAGTTTGGTTTAGTTTGGTTTGGGTTGGGTTTTACACAGTTTAGTTTGGGTTTGGTTTGGTTGGGTCATGGTTTTGGGTTTGGTTGGGTCATTGGTTTTGTTTGGTTTTTGGTTTGGTTTGGTTGGTTTGGGTTTGGATTTTGGGGTTTTGGTTGGGTTTGGTTGGGGACCATGGTTGGGTTTTGGATGGGGGTTTGGTTGGGTTTGGTTGGGTTTGGTTGGGTTTGGGTTTGGTTGGGTTTGGTTGGGTTTGGTTGAGTTTGGTTGGGTTTGGTTGAGTTTGGTTGGGTTTGGTTGGGTTTGGTTTGGTTTGGTTGGGTTTGGTTGGGTTTGGTTGGGTTTGGTTGGATTTGGTTGGGTTTGGTTGGGTTTGGGTCAAGGTTAGTTTGGTTGGTTTGGTTTGGTTGGGTTTTGAACCGGGGTTTGGTTGGGTTTGGTTCAGATGGTTTGGTTGGGTTTGGTTGAGTTTGGTTGGGTTTGGTTGGGTTTGGTTTAGTTTGGTTGGGTTTGGTTGGGTTTTGGATATAGTTGGGTTTGGGTTTGGATGGGTCATTGGGTTTGGTTGGGTTTGGTTGGGTTTTGGGTCAAGTTTGGGTTTGGATGGGTCTCCTCCTGAATTTCCAAACTTGACAATTCCCAGGTATTTTTTCCATTTTTTCCAAAATATTGAAATTTCCAGGAGCCGCTTTTAGGCCTTTTTGCCCCAATCCCAATCCCAGAATCTCCCCAGCTTCGTGGCACCTCCAGGACCATCCAGGCGGTCCCAAATTCCCAAACTCATCAAAAATCAGAATTCCGGGAAAATTCGGAAATTTCTTCTCCATTTCCACCTTCAAACCATTGGAATTTTGGGCCATTTTGAATTTTTGAAATTTTTTTGATTTCTTTTTTTTAAATTTTCCAACTTTTTGGATCGTTTTTAGGCTTTTTTGACCCGGTCCAATCCCATCCCAAACAGGATCATGGTGGAACTTCCAGAACCATCTGGAAGATTCTGAAGACGCTCCAGTCAAAAAAAAAATTGGGATTTTGGGAAAAACTGGGTGGTTTTTCTTCATCTTCTCCATTTTTTTCATTCCCACCTCCAAAACGTTGAATTTTGGGCCATTTTTGGGCTTTTTTGACCCAATCCAAGCCCTATCCAAGCAGGGTCATGGTGGCACCTCCTTAGACCAATAAAAATCAGAATTTTGGGGAAAACTGGGCGGATTTTCCCATCTTCTCCATTTTCACCTTCAAAAAATTGAATTTTTGGGCCATTTTTGGTCTTTTTTCACCCAATTTGAGTCCAACCCAAGCGGGGTCACGGTGACACCTCCCACGACCAACAAAAATCAGGATTTGGCGGGAAAAATCTTGAACGTTCTTCTCCACCTTCTCCATCCCCACTTCCAAAAAAATTGAATTTTGAGTTATTTTTTTTAGCCTTTTTTTCCTCAAAATAATTTCGATTTTTTGGGCGTTTTTTCTACCTTTTCCCACCCTGAATTTTAAAAATCGCCGATTTCACGGAATTTTTTTTTTTTCCCCCCAATTTTTGTTGTTTTTTTTCCCCCCAGAGCCGTGCCCGCCCCCCGTGCTGTGGGCGGAGCCTCCGGTCGGGCGTGGTCACCGCGGGCCAGCGGCTCCGCCTCACCTGCGCCGTGCCCCCGCGTCGCTTCCGGCGCCGCTTCCGCTTCTTCCGCGATGGCGCCGAGATGACCCCGCGTGACCTCTTTGATGACGTCATCAATGACGTCACCGGGGAGGAGTCCCAGCTGGTGTTCCCGCGGATTTCGCCGGAGTTTTCCGGAAATTTCAGCTGCCTGCTGGAGGAGAAGGTGGGCGGGGCCTGGGTGGAGGCTCCGCCCAGTGAGGACGTGGCCGTGGTGGTCGTGGGTAGGTGAGGGGGTTTTGGGGTGAAAATGGGGGATTTGGGGGAAAAAAGGGAGGGGGAGGAGATTAATTGGGGTTTATTTGAGTTGGCCACGCCCACTACACTGGCCACACCCACCAGAGTGACCACACCCCTCTGAGCACTCATCAGGGGCCGCGCCCACCCACTGGCCACATCCCCAGTGGGCCACGCCCATCAAAATCGCCGTGGCAATGGTCACACCCTGAAGTGGCCACACCCACTCATTGCCCTCACTGAAATTGACCACACCCATCAAAATGGCCACGCCCACATCTATGAACACACACCCAGATGGCCACACCCACCTATTGACCACACCCACCTATTGGCCACATCCACCGATTGACCACACCCAATTGACCACACCTATCAAATTGGCCACACCCACCCCCATGGTGACACCAAAAAGGCCACGCCCACTGTGTTGACCACAACCCAAATGGCCACACCCACTCCAATGACATCACCCCCCAAATGGCCACACCCACCCCAATGACCACATCCAAAATGGCCACACCCACTCCAATGACCACATCCAAAATGGCCACACCCACTCCAATGACCACACCCCAAATGGCCGCACCCACTCCAATGACCACAGCCCAAAAGGACACACCCACCCCAATGACCACACCCCAAATGACCACACCCACCCCAATGACCCCACCCAGCCCATTGGCCACACCCACCTATTGACCACACCTGATTGACCATGCCCATCAAATTGGCCACACCCACGGTATTAACCACACCCCAAAAGGCCACACCCACTTCAATGACCACAAGCAACGGCCACACCCACTCCCATGACCACACCCATCAAAATGGCCCCACACCCCCCAATAGCCACACCCACTCCAATGACCACACCCACCTCTTGACCACACCCTCTCCAGTGATGACACCCAAAATGCCACGCCCACTGTGTTGACCACACCCATCCCAATGGCCACACCCACTGCAATGGCCACACTGCAAATGGCCACACCCACTTTCAATGACCACACCCATCAAAATGGCCGCACCCCTGTGTTGACCACACCCCCAAATGGCCACACCCACTCCAATGACCACACCCAAATGACCCCACCCACCCCAATGACCACACCCATCAAAATGGCCACACCAACCACAATAGCCACAACCCAAGATGGCCCCTCCCACCTCAATGACCATACCCCCAAATGGCCACACCCCCAATGACCTCATCCCAAAATGGCCACACCCACAATGACCTCACCCCAAAATGGCCACACCCCCAATGACCTCATCCCAAAATGGCCACACCTCCAATGATCACACCCCAAAATGGCCACACCCACTCATTGGCCTCACCAAAATTGACCACACCCATCCAAATAGCCACACCCACATATATGAACACACCCCAAAGTGGCCACACCCACAAATTGACCACACCCACTGATTGACCACACCCAACAAATTTGCCACACCCACTCCAATGACCACACCCCAAAATGGCCACACCCATTCCAATGACCACACCCATTCCAATGGCCACACCCTCCATGACCACACCCACCCTAATGACCACACCCCAAGTGGCCACACCCACTCCAATGACCACAATGAATGGCCACACCCACCCCAAAGACCACACCCACCCATTGACCACACCCACCCATTGACCACACCCTAAGTGGCCACACCCACTCCAATGACCACACCCCAACCGGCCACACCCACCCCAATGACCACACCCACTCAATTGGCCACACCCTCCACGACCACACCCACCCATTGACCACACCCACCAACTGGCCGCACCCACTCCAATGACCACACCCCAAATGACCACACCCCAAATGGCCACACCCACTCCAATGACCACACCCCAAATGGCCACACCCACCCATTGACCACACCCACCAATGGACCACACCCCAAATGGCCACACCCACCCCAATGGCCACACCCCCCATTGACCACACCCACCCGGTGACCACACCCACCCATTGACCACACCCAGCCATTGACCACACCCACCCATTGACCACACCCACCCAGTGACCACACCCCAAATGACCACACCCCAAATGGCCACACCCACCCCAATGACCACCCAGCCAAGTGGCCACGCCATCCCAAATGGCCACGCCCCCTCACTGACCACACCCCCCTACTGACCACGCCCACCACTGACCACACCCAATTGACCCCGGGGTCCTTTTTTGGGGTGAATTTTGGGGGGTTTTTTGGTATTTCCTGACCCTGGGGCACTTTTTGGGGTCGTTTTGGGGTTTTTGGTGAATTTGCGGATCCTGGGGCTGTTTTTGGGGTGATTTTTGGGATTTTGGGGATTTATGACAACCATGGTGGTTTTTTGGGGTGGTTTTGGGATATTTGCTGACCCTGGGGCAGTTTTTGGGGCGGTTTTGGGGTTTGGGGTATTTGCTGACTCTGTGGTTTTTTGGGGTGATTTTGGGGTTACTTTTTTGGTATTCACTGACCCTAGGGTTTTTATTTGGGGGCAATTTTTGGAATTTTGGGGTATTTGATAACCCTGGGATTTATTTGGGGTCAGTTTTGGGATTTTTGGGATATTTTATGACCCTGGGATTTATTTGGGGTCAGTTTTGGGGTTTTTGGGGGCATTTTATGACCCTGGGATTTATTTGGGGTCAGTTTTGGGGTTTTTGGGTATTTGATAACCCTGGGATTTATTTGGGGTCAGTTTTGGGGTTTTTCTCACATCCCAAATTGACCCCTTGGATTTATTTGGGGGTCATTTTTTTTTTTAGGTCATTTTATCTCCCCCTGGGATTTATTTGGGGTCAGTTTTGGGGTTTTTGGGGCATTTGCTGACCCTGGGGCTGGTTTTGGGGTGATTTTTTGAGTTTTTGGTGAATTTGCTGACCCTGGAGCAGTTTTTGGGGTCAGTTTTGGGGTTTTTGGGGCATTTGCTGACCCAGCATTTTTTCTTGAGGGGATTTCTCGCCCCCAGCCGAGTTCGACTTCCTCCCATTGGTCATCGGCAGCGTGGTGGGCGTGGCCTTGCTGCTCCTGGCGATCCTATTGGCTGCTTGGCTGTGCCGGAGGAGGAGGGGTCAGTGTGGGAGGAGGGGAGGAGTTGGACCCCCCAAAATGTCCCCAGATCGCCCAATTTAACCCCAAAATTACCCTGGTCAGGCCAAAAAGGGAACATTTCACCCCAAATCGCCCATTTGAACCCAAATTTCTCTATTTGGGTCCCAAATTTGGCCATTTTGACCCCAAATTTCCCACCTTGGACCCCAAATTCCCCCCTTGAATCCCAAAACGGCCCCAAATTTTTCCATTTGAATCCGAATTTCCCCATTTTGGTCCAAAAAAGTCCCTTTTATCCCCAAAGAGGTAATTTGGACCCAAATTTCCAGATTTTATACCAATATCGACTCCTTTGCCTCAAAATTCCCCATTTCGACCTCAAAATTGTTCCCAAATTGCCCAGTCGGACCCAAATTTCTTCTGTTTGCTGCAAAAATTGAGACTACTGCCCCAAAATTGCCCATTTGGATCCCAAATCTCCCATTTAAACCCAATTTCCTCCATTTTAGCCCAGAACGGCCCTTTTTGACCTTCAAATTCCTCCTTTTGACCCCAAATTTGTCCCTTTCAAACCCAAAATTGACCATTTTACCCCCAAATCGGCCATTTTGAGACCAAGTTGGCCATTTTGGCCCCATTTGACCCCAAATTTTTCCCATTTTCATTAAAAAAATCAACATTTCTCCCTCAAAATTGCCCATTTTGATGCCCGAATATCCCCGAAATCTCAATTTTAAACCCGAGCAATTAAAAATTAAAAATTTCAATTTTACCCCAAAATCGGCCATTTTCAGCCCAAGTTGGCCATGTTGGCCCCATTTAGACTTAAATTTCCCCATGCGCACCCAAAATTTTGTATTTTCCCCTCAAAATTCCCCATTTTCCCCTCAAAATTCCCCATTTTCCCCCCAAAATTCCCCATTTTCCCCTCAAAATTAAATTTTGACCCCAATTTCCCACTTTAGTCCAAAAATCAACATTTTTGTCCCTCAAATTGCTCATTTTGACCCCAAAATCCCCATTCCCCCCCCAAATTCCTACATTTTCCCCGAAATTCCCATTTCCCCCCCCAAAATCCACATTTCCCCTCCAAAATTCCCACATTTCACCCCAATTTTCCCCACATTCCCCCAAAATTCCCATTTTCACCCCAAAATTCCACATTTTCCCCCAAAATGCCCCATTTCCCCCCAAGGCCCAGCATTTCCCCCAAAATTCCCACATTTCACCCCAAATTTCCCCACATTCCCCTAAAATTCCCATTTGCACCCCAAAATCCCACATTTTCCCCAAATTTCCCCATTTTCACCCCAAACTTTCAATTTTGAGCCCAAACCATTGATTTTTGCTACAAAAATCCTCATTTTCCCCCCCAAAATTCAGATTTTACGCCCCCAAAATCACCATTTTTGCTCCAAATTCCTCATTTTCCCCCAAAATCACCCAATCTGGGCTACGAACCACCTCCAAAATCCCCGGTTTAGCTCCAAAATCTCCTTTTCTCACCCCAAAATTTCCTCCCTTCCCTCCAAATCATTTTTCCCTCCCCAAAAATATTCATTTTCCCCAAAATGTCCTTTTTTCCGCCCAAAATGGCTCCTTTTGCCCAAAATGTTGGATTTTCACCCCAATCCAGGGGGTTCCCGCTGGCGGGGGCTGCGCCCCGGCGACGACACCGGCACCCTCCGCATGGGGGACCTCGAGGTGGCCGCCTGAGCCGGGCCACGCCCACCAAGATGGCCGCCGGCGCGCCCGGACCACGCCCACCAAGATGGCTGACATCATGGAGACCACACCCCCAAATGCTGCAGAGACCACGCCCCCAAGATGGCCGACAATGCGCAGAAAACCGCATAAGGATGCTGAGACCACGCCCCCAAGATGGCTGACAACTCACAGGCCCCACCCCCAAAAGATTCTGAGACCACGCCCCCAAGATGGCCGACAACATGTGGGCCACGCCCCCAAAATAGTTTCCAGACCACACCCCCAAGATGGCTGAAAACACAGGCCCCTTTTCCCTCAAAATTTTTGGTTTTTGGTCCCTCCCCAAAATTTGGGATTTTTGGACCACGCCCCCCAAGATGGCCGACAGCTGGCAGGCCACGCCCCCAAAGATGCAGTGACCACGCCCACAAAATGGCCGGCATGCCACAGACCACGCCCCCAGAATGACATCCAGACCACGCCCCCAAATGGGTCCAACTCCCAACATTTTGGCCCGCCCCCAAATTTGGGTTTTGGCCACACCCCAAGATTTCAGATTTTGAAAATTCTAAGACCACGCCCCAAAATGGCATCCAGGCCACACCCCCAAAATGGCTGACCTATCACAGGCCACGCCCTCAAATTTGGGATTTTTGAGACCACCCCCCAAAATTTGATGGCTGGGATTATGGCAGACCACGGTCCCTTTTGGCCCAAAATTTGGGATTTTTGGTCACGCCCCAAAATTTTGGAATGACCAAAATTTGGGATTTTTGGGTCTCTTTCCCCCAAAAATTGGGCGGTTTCCAAAAAATTTGGACCCCCCCCTTTTTAGGATTTTGGGATTTTTGACCACGCCCCAAAATTTTGGGTCACTTTTTCCCCAAAATTTGACCCTTTTCCCCAAGATTTGGGATTTTGGGTCCGACATTTCACAGGGATTTTGGGTCCCCCAAAATTTGGGATTTTGGAGACCACCCCAAATTTTGGGATTTTTGGGTCCCCCAAGATTTGGGATTTTTGGTCCTTTCCCCAAAATTTGAATTTGGGTCATTTTTTTTGTCCACGCCCCCAAAATTTTGGGGATTTTTGGTCCTTTTTCCCAAAAAATTTGACCACAAAATTTGGGATTTTGGGTCCCCCCCCAAAGATTGGGATTTTGGTCAACCCACAGGCCAAATTTGGGATTTTGAGACCTTTTTCCCCAAAATTTGGGATTTTTCCCCACGCCCCCCAAATTTTGGGATTTTGGGTTTTTCCCCAAATTTTGGGATTTTGGGTCCCCCCCAAATTTTGGATTTTGGGTCCCTTTCCCCACCCCAAATTTGGGATTTTGGGTCCCTTTTTCCCCATTTGGGATTTTGGGTCCCCTTTTCCCACAAATTTGGGATTTTGGGTCAAAATTTTGGGATTTTGGGTCCCCCTTTTCCCCAAAATTTGGGAAAATTTTGGTCCCTTTTTCCCCAAATTTTGGATTTTTGGTCCCTTTTCCCCCCCAAGATTTTTGGTCCTTTTCCCCCAAATTTTGGGATTTTGGGTCCCTTTTCCCCAAAATTTTTGGATTTTTTCCCCAAATCCTTTTTCCCCCAAAAATTTTTGGGATTTTGGGTCCCTTTTCCCCCAAAATTTGGGGGTGGGGGTTTTTTTCCCCAAAATTTTGGATTTTGGGTCCCTTTCCCCAAATTTTGGATTTTGGGATTTCAATTTTTGGTCCCGTTTCCCCCAAATTTTGGGATTTTTGGTCCTTTTCCCACCAAAAATTGGGATTTTGGGTCCTTTTCCCCCAAAAATTTGGGATTTTTTCCCCCAAATTTTGGGATTTTGGGTCCCTGAAATTTTGGGATTTTTTTCCCCAAATTTTGGGATTTTGGGTCAAATTTTGGGATTTTTGGGTCCTTTTTTTGGTCCCTTTTCCCCCAATTTGGGGATTTTGACGGTTTTGGGTGGGTCCTTGGAGGGGTTCCCAAATTTTGGGATGTGCATTAAATTTGGGATTTTGGGTCCTTTTGCAAAAATTTGGGATGCTTTGAGGGACTCAGGATTTTGGGTCCCTTTTCCCCAAAAATTTGCTCTTTGGGGTCTTGGTGCTGTCTTTTGGGATTTTTATCCAAAATTTTTGGATTTTGGGGTACAGGGAGGGTTTTGGGTCCTTTTCCCCACAAATTTTGGGATTTTGGGACATTTTGGGGAGAACTTTTGGTCCTTTTGAAATTTTCCAAATTTTGGGATTTTTTGGATCCTCCATGCAGATGAGATTTTTGCCCTTTTCCTCAAAATTTTGGGATTTTTTGGGTGGTTTTGGGATCACCAATTTCCTCAAAATTTTTGGATTTTGGAGTCCCTTTTCCCCCCCAAATTCCAAATTTTGGGTTCCTTTCCCAGCTACTTGATGGGTCCTGGAGGTCCTTTTTTCCCCAAAAATTTGGGATTTTGGGTCCCTTTTTCCCCCAAATGAAATGCCCCAAATTTTTGGGCTTTTGGGTCCTTTTCCCCCAAATTTCTTGGGTGGGAGGGGGGTTGGAAATTTGGGAAAGGGATCCCCTTTCCCCCAAAATTTGGGAATTTTGGCTCCCTTTTTCCCCAAATTTTTTTTGGTCCCTTTTTCCCAAATTTTGGGATTTTTGGGTTTTGGGTCCCTTTTCCCCACAAAATTTGGGATTTTTGGTCCCTTTTCCCCCCAAAATTTGGGATTTTGGGTCCCTTTTCCCCAAATTTTGGGATTTTGGGTCCCTTTTCCCCCCAAATTTTGGGATTTTGGGTCCCTTTTCCCCACAAATTTTGGGATTTTGGGTCCCTTTTCCCCGCAAAATTTGGGAATTTTTGGCTCCTTTTCCCCCCAAATTTTGGGATTTTTGGTGCCTTTTCCCCACAAAATTTGGGATTTTTGGTTTCTTTTCCCCCCAAATTTTGGGATTTTGGGTCCCTTTTCCCCCCAAATTTTGGGATTTTTCCTTTTTCCCCAAATTTGTTTTGGTCCTTTTCCCCACAAAATTTTGGGATTTTGGGTCCCTTTTCCCCACAAAATTTGGGAAAAAATTTTTTTTGGCCTTTTCCCCAAATTTTGGGATTTTGGGTCCCCCAAATTTTGGGATTTTGGGTCCCTTTTCCCTTTTCCCAAAATTTCGGGAATTTTGGGTCCTTTTTTGGGTTTTGGTCCTTTTTGGGATTTTGGGTCCCTTTTCCTCCATTTTGGGATTTTGGAAATTTTGGATTTTGGATCCCTTTTCCCTCCAAATTTGGGATTTTTTTTTTCCCCAATTTTTTTTGGGTCCCTTTCAAAAATTTCAGGATTTTGGGGAATTTTTTGGTCCCTTTCCCTTTTCCATTTTTTGATTTTTGGTCCTTTTCCCCACAAAATTTGGGATTTTTGGTCCTTTTCCCCTCAAAATTTGGGATTTTGGGTCCCTTTTCCCCACAAAATTTGGGATTTTTGGTCCCTTTTCCCCACAAAATTTGGAATTTCGGGTGGTTTTGCCTCATTTCCCCCAAATTTTGGGATTTTGGGTCCCTTTTCCCCACAAATTTCGGGATTTTTGGGTCCCTTTTCTTTCGGATTTTGGGATTTTGGGTCCATTTCCCTCAGAAATTTGGGGATTTTGGGTCATTTTTGATCCCTTCTTCCCTCAAAATTTGGGATTTTGGGTGGGTTTGGCTCCTTTTCCTCACCAATTTTGGGGAATTTTGGCTCCTTTTCCCCACAAATTTTGGGATTTTGGGTCCATTTTCCCCACAAAATTTGGAATTTCGGGTGGTTTTGGCTCCTTTCCCCCCCAAATTTTGGGATTTTTGGTCCCTTTTCCCCACAAATTTCGGAATTTTGGGTCCTTTTGGGTCCCTTTTTGGGATTTTGGGACATTTTGGGATTTTCCCCAAATTTTGGGATTTTGGATCCCTTTTCCCACAAAATTTGGGATTTCGGGTCGATTTTCCCCCTAAATTTCAGGATTTTGAGTATTTTGGGTCCCTTTTGCCCTAGAATTTGGGATTTTTGTCCCTTTTCCACACAAAATTTGGGAATTTGGGTCCCTTTTCCCCACAAAATTTGGGATTTTTGGCTCCTTTTTCGCCCAAATTTTGGGATTTTTGGTCCCTTTTCCCCACAAATTTTCCCCACAAATTTCGGAATTTTGGGTCCTTTTGGGTCCCTTTACCCTCCACATTTTGGGATTTTGGGAAATTTTGGATCCCTTTTCCCTCCAAATTTGGGATTTCGGGTCGATTTTCCCCCTAAATTTCAGGATTTTGGGGAATTTTGGGTCCCTTTCGCCTCAAAATTTGGGATTTTGGGTCCCTTTTCCGCACAAATTTTGGGATTTTGGGTCCCTTTTCCCCACAAAATTTGGGATTTTTGGTTCCTTTTCCCACAAAATTTGGGATTTTTGTCCCTTTTCCCCACAAAATTTGGGATTTTGGGTCCCTTTTCCCCACAAAATTTGGGATTTTTGGTCCCTTTTCCCCCCAAAATTTGGGATTTTTGGTCCCTTTTCCCAACAAAATTTGGAATTTCGGGTGGTTTTGGCTCATTTCCCCCAAATTTTGGGATTTTTGTGCCTTTTCCCCACAAATTTCAGGATTTTTGGGTCCCTTTCCCCAAAAATTTTGTGATTTTTTGTCCCTTTTTCACAAATTTTGGGATTTTTTGTTCCTTTTCTCCTAAATTTCTGCAATTTTTTGGTGATTTTCGTCCTTTCCCTTTAAATTTGGGACTTTTTCGGCTGTTTTTTTCCTTTTCGGTCACGACTTTTTTTGGCGCTTTTTTTGGGATTTTTGTCCTTTTTCCCCACAAATTTCCGGCCCTTTTGGTCCTTCCGCCAATTTGGGATTTGGGCAGGCGGCGGCCCCACAAATTTTGGGATTTTGGGGCGATTTTCGGCAATTTTGGGATTTTGGGGGAATTTTTGGGGTTTTTGGGGTTTTGGGCTTTTTCAATTTCAGGTTCCGGAGGGATTTGAGGGGGTTTGGGGATCCCTTCCCCATCCTGAGGGGTTTTGGGGTCCCAGGTTTTTGGGGCCTTTGGGGGCCTTTGGGAATTTTCCCCAAATTTGGGGCCTTTGGGGGGGTTTGGATCTTTTTCCCCAAAATTTTGGGATTTTTGGGGCATTTTTTTGGGTCCTTTTTGGGGCATTTTGGGGCTCCCTTTTCCCCAAATTTGGGCGTTTGGGGGATTTTGGGGGCATTTGGGGCAAATTTTGGGATTTTTGGCCCTTTTCCCCACAAATTTTGGGCATTTTGGGGCCACTTTTTGGGGATTTTTGGCTCCTTTTCCCCACAATTTTTTGGGGACGTTTTTGGGGGAATTTTGAGGAAATTTTGGGGCCACTTTGGGGCATTTTAGGGGGAATTTTGGGCATTTTGGGGCCATTTTTGGGGGAATTTTGGGCCATTTTTGGGGGAATTTTGGGATTTTGAGTCCTTTTGGGGCCATTTTGGAGGAATTTTGGGGGAATTTTTTGGAATTTTGGGGGAATTCGGGGCCATTATTTTGGGAATTTTGGGGCCATTTTTGGGGGAATTTGTGGGAATTTTGAGGGAATTTTTGGCCATTTTTGGAGAAATTTGGGGGTTTTTCCCATTTTTTGGGAATTTGGGGCATTTTCCCCCAAATTTGGGATTTTGGGTGGATTTTCCCCCGTTTGGGGCCATTTTTGGGGGGATTTGAGGCAATTTTGGGGCAATTTTGGGTGGATTTTGGGGCCATTTGGGGCCATTTTTGGGGCCATTTTTGGAGAATTTGGGGGCAATTTTGGGGAGAGTTTGGGGCATTTTTGTGGGAAATTTGGGATTTTGGGGCCATTTTTGGGTGGATTTGGGGCCAATTCTGCGGCATTTTTGGGGAATTTTGGGGCCATTTTTGGGGGAATTCGGGGCCATTTTGGGGCCATTTTTGGGTGGATTTGGGGCCATTTCAGGGGAATTTTGGGGCCATTTTTGGCTGGATTTGGGGCATTTTTGGGGCCATTTTTGGGATTTTTGGGGCCATTTTTGGGGCAATTCGGGGCCATTTTTGGGGCCATTTTTGAGTGGATTTTGGGCAATTTTGGGGCCATTTTTGGGTGGATTTGGGGCAAATTTTGGAGCCATTTTAGGGGAGATTTTGGGGATTTTTGGGGCTCGTTTGGGGGAATTTTGGGGCAATTTTGGGCAGATTTGGGACAAATTTGGGGCCATTTTTAGGGCATTTTTGGGTGGCTTTGGGAGCATTTTTGGGGAGAGTTTGGGGCATTTTTGTGGAAAATTTGGGATTTTTGGGGCCATTTTTGGGTGGATTTGGGGCCAATTCTGGGGCATTTTTGGGGAATTTTGGGGCCATTTCAGGGAAATTTTGGGGCATTTTGGGGCCACTTTTGTGTGGATTTGGGGCAATTTTGGGGCCATTTTTGGGTGGATTTTGTGGAATTTTGGGGGAATTCGGGGCCATTTTTGGGGCCATTTTGGGGCCACTTTTGGGTGGATTTTCAGGGAAATTTGGGGCCATTTTTGGGTGGATTTGGGGCAATTTTGGGGCCGTTTTGGGGGGATTTGGGGGAATTTTCGGGCCCTTCTGGGGCCATTTAAGGCCAATTTTGGGGCATTTTTGGAGAGATTTTGGGGCATTTTTGGAGGATTTGGGACAATTTTGGGGCCAATTTGAGAGGAATTTGGAGGGAATTTTGGGGCCATTTCAGGGGAATTTTGGGGCCATTTTTGGGGGAATTTTGGGGCCATTTTGGGGCCATTTTTGAGTGGATTTGGGGCCATTTTGGGGCAAATTTTGGGGCCATTTTTGGGTGGATTTGGGGCAATTTTGGGGCCATTTTTGGGGCGATTTGGGGCCATTTTTGGGGCCATTTTTGGGGTCTATTTTTGGGTGGATTTGGGGCCAGTTGGGGCCATTTTGGGGCCATTTTTGGGTGAACTTGGGGCATTTTTGGGGTCATTTTTGGGTGGATTTGGGACAAATTTTGGGGGATCTTTGGGGGGATTTTGGGGCAAGTTTTGGGGCAAATTTGAGGAATTTTTGGGGCCATTTTTGGGGAATTTTTGGGGCCATTTTGGGGCAATTTTGGGGCCATTTTTGGGTGGATTTGGGGCAAATTTTGGAGCCATTTTAGGGGGGATTTTGGGGCTCGTTTGGGGGAATTTTGGGGCAATTTTGGGCAGATTTGGGACAAATTTGGGGCCATTTTTAGGGCATTTTTGGGTGGCTTTGGGAGCAATTTTGGGGAGAGTTTGGGGCATTTTTGTGGAAAATTTGGGATTTTTGGGGCCATTTTTGGGTGGATTTGGGGCAATTTTGGCGCCACTTTTGGGTGGATTTTGGGGCAATTTTGGGGCCATTTTGGGGTGGATTTTCAGGGAAATTTGGGGCCATTTTTGGGTGGATTTGGGGCAATTTTGGGGCCGTTTTGGGGGGGATTTGGGGGAATTTTCGGGCCCTTCTGGGGCCATTTAAGGCAAATTTTGGGGCAATTTTGGGGCATTTTTGGAGGATTTGGGACAATTTTGGGGTCATTTTTGGGTGGATTTGGGGCAATTTTGGGGCCATTTTTGGGTGAATTTGGGGCAAATTTTGGGCCCATTTTTGGGGGATTTGGGGGGAATTTTGGGGAATTTTTTGGGGCATTTTGGGGATTTTGGGGCCATTTTTTGGGGCCATTTTTGGGGGAATTTGGAGGAATATTTTTTGGGTGGATTTGGGGCAAAGTTTGGAGCCATTTTGGGGAGATTTTGGGGGTTTTTGGGGGAAGTTTGGGGGAATTCGGGGCCATTTTTGAGGCATTTTGGGGCCACTTTTGGGTGGATCTGGGGCCATTTTGGGGCAAATTTTGGGGCCATTTTTGGGTGGATTTGGGGCCATTTTTGGGGCCACTTTTGGGGTCTATTTTTGGGTGGATTTGGGGCCAGTTGGGGCCATTTTGGGGCCATTTTTGGGTAAACTTGGGGCATTTTTGGGGCCATTTTTGGGTGGATTTGGGACAAATTTTGGGGGATCTTTGGGGGGATTTTGGGGCAAGTTTTGGGGCAAATTTGAGGAATTTTTGGGGCCATTTTTGGGGATTTTTTGGGGCCATTTTGGGCATTTTTGAGCAATTTTTGGGGCAGATTTTGGGGCCATTTCTGGTGGGTTTGGGACACTTTTGGGGCCGTTTTTAGGGGAATTTTTGGGGCCATTTTGGGGCAATTTTGGGGCCATTTTTGGGTGGATTTGGGGCAAATTTTGGAGCCATTTTAGGGGAGATTTTGGGGATTTTTGGGGCTCGTTTGGGGGAATTTTGGGGCAATTTTGGGCAGATTTGGGACAAATTTGGGGCCATTTTTAGGGCATTTTAGGGGGAATTTTTGGGGAGATTTGAGGCCATTTTGGGGCCAATTTTGGGTGAAATTTTGGGGGAATTTTGGGGCTTTTTGGTGGATCTAGGGCAGCATTTTGGGGCCACTTTGGGCATTTTTGGGACATTTTTGGGGCCATTTTGGGGCCACTTTTGGGTGGATTTGGGGCAATTTTGGGGCCATTTTGGGGCAATTTTGAGGTCATTTTAGGGGAATTTTGGGTCAAATTTTGGGGGATTTTTGGGACATTTTTGGGGCCACTTTTGGGTGCATTTGGGACAATTTTGGGGCCATTTTAGAGGAATTTGAAGGGAATTTTGGGGCCATTTTTGGGTGGATTTGGGGCAAATTTTGGGGCCATTTTTGGAGGAATTTTGAGGGAATTTTGGGGAATTTTTAGGGGAATTTTGGGAATTTTTTGGCCATTTTGGGGGCAATTTTGGGGTCAATTTAGGGGAATTTGGGGCCATTTTTGGGGTGAATTTTGGGGCTGTTTTAGGGGAATTTTGGGGATATTTTGGGACCTTTTGGGGCCATTTTTGGAATTTTGAGGGGAATTTTTTTGAATTTTGGGAATTCTTTGGGCCATTTTGGGGGAAATTTTTGGGAGATTTGGGGGCAATTTTGGGGTCAATTTAGGGGAATTTGGGGCCGTTTTTAGGGGCAGTTTTGGGGCAATTTTGGGGCCGTTTTTAGGGGAATTTTTGGGTGGATTTTGGGGAATTTTTGGGACCTTTTGGGGCCATTTTAGGAGAAATTTTGAGGGAATTTTGGGGAATTTTTTGGGAATTTTTTGGGGAATTTTTTGGGAATTTTGGGAATTTTTTTGGGCCATTTTGGGGAGATTTGGGGGCACTTTTCGGGGAATTCGGGGCCATTTTGGGGGCATTTTTGGGCAGATTTTGGGATTTTTGGGGCCATTTTTGGGCATTTTGGGGAGATTTTGGGGCCATTTTTAGGGAATTTTTGGGGGAGATTTTGGGGCTTTTTTGGGGAATTTTTAGGGGAATTTTTTTGGGAATTTTGGAAATTTTGGGCAGAATTTTGAGAATTTTTGGGCCAATTTTGGGGAGATTTGGGGGCATTTTTTGGGAATTTTTTTGGAAATTTTTTTTTAATTTTAGGGGGAATTTTGGGAATTTTTGGGCCAATTTTGGGGAGATTTGGGGGCATTTTTGGGAGTTTTTGGGAATTTTTTGGGGATTTTTTTGGGGGAATTTTGGGAATATTTGGGGATTTTGGGGGGAATTTTGGGTGAATTTTTGGGGGGATTTTTTTGGAATTTTTGGGGGAATTTTTGGGGAATTTTGGGGAGATTTGTGGGATTTTTTTGTGCATTTTTTGGGGGTAATTTTGGGGGAATTTTTTTGTGAATTTTGGGAAAATTGTTTGGAATTTTTGGGGGAATTTTGGGAATTTTTGGGGAGATTTTGGGGCCATTTTTTGAGGAATTTTTTTTGGAATTTTTGGGAATTTTTGGGGCATTTTTTGGACTTTTGGGGGAATTTTGGGGATTTTTGGGGGGAATTTTTGGGAAAATTTTGGGATTTTTTGGGGGGAATTTTTGGAATTTTTGGGAATTTTTTTGGGAATTTTGAGGGAATTTTGGGGGGATATTTTGGGAATTTTTGGGACCATTCGTGGCCATTTTTGGGCCATTTTTGGGGCAAATTTGGGGATTTTTGGGGCCATTTTATGCCACATTAATTAACCACGCCATTAATTAATCAATTCAGGCATTAATTACCCCCAAATCGCCCTTTTCAACCCTTTCCAAACCCATTCCCCCCCCGTTAATTAAGAATCGTAATTAACGACCCCTCCCAAAGGAGGCGAACGAGCTAATGAGCGTTGTTAATGAATTAATGAATGGATTAATGAATTAATTAATTAATCAGGGCTAATTGGCCATGGGGGAGCTGAGCGACCTGGACCGGCAGATCGAGCAACTGCGGCGCTGCGAGCTCATCAAGGAGAGCGAGGTCAAGGCCCTGTGCGCCAAAGCCCGGTAATTAACGCTAATTAGCGCTAATTAGTATGCATAGAGGGGGTATTAACGGCTTTATGCCGTCATTAGTGCTAATTAATGGTCATTAAGGGTCATTAAGGGTCATTAATGGTCATCCCGGTCAAAGATGTGTGTGCCAAGGCCTGGTAATTAATGGTAATTAGTGTTAATTGGGACTAATTAATATTAATTTATTGGTGATTAGTGGTTATTGAGGCATTTTAACCTTAATTAATGCTGGTTATTGGCAATTAATGATCATTAATGATCATTAATGGTCATTAATGCTCATTAAGGTCATTGAGGTCATTAAGGTCAAAGATCTGGGTGGCAAACCCGGTAATTAATGTTAATTAATGCTAATTAACATTCATTTATTGATTGATAATGGTTTTATACTTTTATTATTAGTACGTAATGTTCATTAATTGTAATTAGTGGGCATTAAGGAGAGCCAGGTCAAAGCCCTGTGTGCCAAACCCAGTAATTACTGTTAATTAGCACTAATTATTACTGATTTCTTGATTATTAATGGCTTTATACATTTATTAGAGCTAATTAATGCTCATTAATGCTCATTAAGGGTCATTAATGGTCATTAATGGTCATTACGGTCAAAGATCTGTGTGCCAATACCTGGTAATTAACGGTAATTAATGTTAATTTGTGCTAATTAATATTAATTTATTGGTTGTTAGTGGTTCTTGAGGCATTTTAATCTTCATTAATGTTAATTATTGGCAATTAATGCTCATTAATGCTCATTAAGGAGTGCCAGGTCAAAGCTCTGTGTGCCAAACCCAGTAATTAACGCTAATTAACGCTCATTAATATTCCTATGGTGGTTATGAATGGGTTAACGCTTTATTAGTGCTAATTAATGCTCATTAATGCTCATTAGTGTTCATTAGTGATCATCAAGGGCAAAGCTCTGTGGGCCAAACTCGGTAATTAACGCTAATTAATGCTAATTAATATTCATTAGCACTCATTTAGTGATAATTGAGGCGTTTTGACCTTAATTAACGATAATGAATGGTAATTAACAGGGCAATTTTTAAATAGCTGTTAATTGCTGCTAATTCCTCTTAATTACTGCTAATTATAGTTAATTAATGGCTGTTAATTGCCATTAATCAGTTTTAATTGTTGTTAATTATTGTTAATTTTTGTTAATTTCTCATAATTGCTGTGAATTGTCGCTAATTGCAGCTCATTAATTGCTGTTGATTGTCGCTAATTGCTCTTCATTCTGGCGTTAATTGCGGTTGTTAATTGCCGCTAATTGGGGTTCATTGCTGTTAATTGCAGTTCATGATTGCTAATTGCCGTTAATTGGCGTTAATTACGGCTCGTTAATTGCCGTTAATTGCTGATAATTTGGTTAATTGAGGCCAATTAATTGCTGTTAATTGCTGCTAATTGGGCTCAATTGAAGCCAATTAATTGGTGTTAATTGCCATGAATTGGGATTGATCGCAGTTAATTAATTGCGACTAATAGGAGCCAATTCATTGCCGTTAATTGGGGTTAATTGAGGCTTGTTAATTGCCATTAATTGGGGTTAATTGAGGCTGATTAATTGCCATTAATTGGGACTAATAGGAGCCAATTAATTGCCATTAGTTGGGGTTAATTGAGGCTAATTAATCGCCCTTAATTACCATTAATTGGTACTAATTACCATTGCCATTCATTGGGGAGATCTCAAGCGAATCCCTCGCTGTGAATCATCGTCATTAATTGCTGTTAATTGCTTTAATTGCCATTAATTTGGGTTAATTGAGGCTCATTAATTCCCATTAATTTGGACTAATAGGAGCCAATTGATAGCCGTTAATTGGGGTTAATTGAGACTCATTAATTCCCTTTAATTGGGACTAATAAGAGCCAATTAATTGCCATTAATTGGGGTTAATTGAGGCTCAGTAATTGCCATTAATTGCTGTTAATTGCCATTACTTGGGGTTAATTGAGGCTCGTTAATTGCCAATAATAGGGGTCAATAGGAGCCAATTAATTGCTGTTAATTGGGATGAATTCAGGCTCATTAATTGCTGTTAATTGCTGGTAATTACCATTAATTGGGGTTAATTGCGGCTCCTTAATTGCCATTAATTGGGACTAATAGGAGCCAATTAATTGCCATTAGTTGGGGTTAATTGAGGCTAATTAATCGCCATTAATTACCATTAATTGGTACTAATTACCATTGCCATTCATTGGGGAGATCTGAAGCGAATCCCTCGCTGTGAATCGTCCTCGTTAATTACTGTTAATTGCTGTTAATTGCCATTAATTTGGGTTAATTGAGACTCATTAATTCCCATTAATTTGGACTAATAGGAGCCAATTGATTGCCGTTAATTGGGGTTAATTGAGACTCATTGATTCCCTTTAATTGGGACTAATAAGAGCCAATTAATTGCCATTAATTGGGGTTAATTGAGGCTCAGTAATTGCCATTAATTGCTGTCAATTGCCATTACTTGGGGTTAATTGAGGCTCGTTAATTGCCAATAATAGGGGTTAATAGGAGCCAATTAATTGCTGTTAATTGGGATGAATTCAGGCTCATTAATTGCTGTTAATTGCTGTTAATTACCATTAATTGGGGTTATTTGAGGCTCCTTAATTGCCATTAATTGGGACTAATACGAGCCAATTAATTGCCATTACTTGGGGTAATTGAGGCTAATTAATCGCCATTAATTACCATTAATTGGTACTAATTACCATTGCCATTCATTGGGGAGATCTGGGCGAATTTTGGTGAATCGTCCTCGTTAATTACTGTTAATTGCTGTTAATTGCCATTAATTTGGGTTAATTGAGACTCATTAATTCCCATTAATTTGGACTAATAGGAGCCAATTGATTGCCGTTAATTGGGGTTAATTGAGACTCATTGATTCCCTTTAATTGGGACTAATAAGAGCCAATTAATTGCCATTAATTGGGGTTAATTGAGGCTCAGTAATTGCCATTAATTGCTGTCAATTGCCATTACTTGGGGTTAATTGAGGCTCGTTAATTGCCAATAATAGGGGTTAATAGGAGCCAATTAATTGCTGTTAATTGGGATGAATTCAGGCTCATTAATTGCTGTTAATTGCTGTTAATTACCATTAATTGGGGTTATTTGAGGCTCCTTAATTGCCATTAATTGGGACTAATACGAGCCAATTAATTGCCATTACTTGGGGTAATTGAGGCTAATTAATCGCCATTAATTACCATTAATTGGTACTAATTACCATTGCCATTCATTGGGGAGATCTGAAGCGAATCCCTCGCTGTGAATCGTCCTTGTCAATTGCTGTTAATTGCTGTTAATTTTGATTAATTTGGGTTAATTGAGGGGCATTAATTCCCATTAATTTGGACTAATAGGACCAATTGATTGCCAGCAATTTTTTGGTTAATTTTGGACTCATTGATTCCCTTTAATTGGGACTAATAGGAGCCAATTAATTGCCATTAATTTTGGAATTTTTGGCTTTTAATTGCCAATAATGTGGGATTAATAGGAAAATTTTGGGATTAATTGGGATTAATTGAGGCTCATTAATTGCTGTTAATTTTGCAGCTAATTGCCACTAATTGGGGTTAATTTGGAGGAATTTTTTTTGGTTAACAGCACACAATTTTTAGGCTAATTAATGGTGTTAATGACCATTTTTGGCATTAATTTTGGGGAAATTGGGGCTGCTCATGGGGGGTGAATTTTGGTGATCCCTCACTGTGAATTTTGGGGTTAATTTTGGTTAATTTTGGGGGTGGGGTTAATTGAGGCTCATTAATTGCCAGTAATAGGGATTAATGGGAGCCAATTAATTGCCATTAATTGGGGTTAATTGAGGGTCGTTAATTGCCAATAATAGGGATTAATAGGAGGCAATTAATTGCTATTAATTGGGATTAATTGAGGCTCATTAATTGCCATTAATTTGGATTAATAGGAGCCAATGAATTGCTATTAATTGGGGTTAATTGAGGCTCATTAATTGCTGTTAATGGCTGTTAATTGCCGTTAATTGCTTTTAATTGCCGATAGTTGCTGTTAATTGCCGTTAATGGTTGTTAATTGCTGTTAATGGCTGTTAATGGCTGATAATTGCCATTAATTGCTGTTAATTAACGGCTGCCCTTTAATGTGATTTTGGTGACTTTGCTTATTGGGGTTCATTTTGGTGACGAAATGGCCGTTAAATGGGGCTAATTAACGAATGAATGAACTAATGAATGAACTAATGAATGAATGAATGAATGAATGAATGAATGAATGAGTGAATGAAGGAATGAGTGAATGAATTATTGAATGAATGAGTGAATTAATGAATGAACTAATGAATGAATGAATGAGTGAATGAATGAATGAATGAATGAACTAATGAATGAATGAATGAGTGAGTGAGTGAATGAATGAACTAACGAATGAATGAGTGAATGAATGAATGAATTAATGAATTATTGAATGAATGAATGAATGAATCAATGAATGAGTGAATGAACAAGTGTGTGAATTAATGAATGAATTTATGAATGAACTAATGAATGAATGAATGAATTAATTAATTAATTAATGAACTAATGAATGAATGAATGAATGAATTGTTCATTCCCAGGGAGATCCTGGTGGAGGAGAGCAACGTGCAGCGCGTCGACTCGCCCGTCACCGTGAGAGCCGCAACATTCCGGAACATTCCCCCAAAATTCCCCAAAATTTGGGAAAATTCTGGAAAATTCTGGCAAATTTGGGAATTTTGGGGGGAAAATTTGGGAAAATTTTGGGAATTTTGTGGGAAATTTGGGGAATTTTTGCCCCAAAAATCCGAATTTCCTGAATCGTTTTAGGAGAAATTTTGGGAAATTTGGGAATTTTGGGGGAAAAATTTGGGGAATTTTGGGGAGAATTTTGGGAAAAAATTTGGGAATTTTTGCCCCCAAAATCCAAATTTTCTGAATTTTTTTAGGAGAATTTTTGGGAAATTTGGGGAATTTTGGGAAAATTCTGGGGGTAAATATGGGAAAATTCCTCAAAATTCTGGAAAATTTGGGTATTTTGGGTGAAAATTTGGGAAAAATCTGAAAAATTTGGGAATTTTGGGAGAAAATTTGGGAATTTTGGGTGGAAATTTTCAAAATTTGGGGGAATTTTGGGATAAATTTGGGGAATTTTCGCCAAAAAATTCCAAATTTCTGGAATCTCTTTAAGATAATTTTGGGGAAATTTGGGAGTTTTGGGGGGAATTTGAGGAAATTTTGGGAAAAAATTGGGAAAATTTGGGGAAATTCTGGAAAATTTGGGAATTCTGGGATAAATTTGGGGAATTTTTGCCCCCAAAATCCGAATTTTCTGAATATTTTTAGGAGAATTTTGGGAAAATTCGGGAAAATTCCCGAAAATTTGGGAATTCTGGGGGAAAATTTGGAAAAAAATTGGGAAAATTTTGAGAATTTTGGGGGAAAATTTGGGAGCTTTGGGGAGAATTTTAGGGTAAATTTGGGGAATTTTTGCCCCCCAAAATCCAGACTTTCTGAATATTTTTAGAAGAATTTTTGGGAAATTTGGGGAAATTGCAGAAAATTTGGGAATTATGGGGGAAAATTTGGGAAAATTCCAGAAAATTTGGAAATTTTGGGGAGAATTTTGGGAATTTTTGCCCCCAAATTCCAAATTTTCTGAATATTTTTAGAAGAATTTTTGGGAAATTTGGGGAATTGTGGGGGAATTTTTGGGAAAATTCTGGGGAAAAATTTGGGGAAATTCTGGGGAAAAATTTGGGGAAATTCCAGAAAATTTCCAAAAATTAGGGAAAATTCCGGGAAATTTGGGAATTTTGGGGAGAATTTTGGGGGAAAATTTGGGGAAATTCCAGAAAATTCTGGAAAATTTGGGACTTTTTGGGGAAATTCTGGGAAAATTCCAGAAAATTTGGGAATTCTGGGGGAAATTTTGGGAAAATTTGGGGAATTTTTGCCAAAAAATTTCCAAATTTCGTGAATCTCTTTGGGAGAAATTTTGGGAAATTTGGGAGTTTTGAGGGAAATTTGGGGGAAAATTGGAATTTTAGGGAAAAATCAGGAATCTTGGAGAAATTTGGGAAAATTCCAGAAAATTTGGGAATTTTGGGGAAAATTTGGCAAAATTTGGGGGAATTTTGGGATAAATTTGGGAATTTTTGGGGCGAATTTGAGGAAATTTTGGGAAAATTTGGGGAAAATTCCAGAAAATTGGGGAATTTTGGGAAAAAATTTGGGAAAATTCTGGAAAAATTTGGGAATAGTGGGAGAAAATTTGAGAAATTTCCAGAAAATTGGGGAATTTTGGGATAATTTGGGGGAATTTTTGCCCCAAAAATCCGAATTTTCTTAATATTTTTAGGAGAATTTTGGGGAAATTTGGGGGGAAATTTGGGGGGAAATTTGGGAGAATTCCAGAAAATTGGGGAATTTTGGGAGGAAATTTTGCAAAATTTGGGGGAATTTTGGGATAAATTTGGGGAATTTTTGCCCCAAAATTTCCAAATTTCCTGAATCTCTTTAAGAGAATTTTTGGGAATATTTGGGAATTTTGGGGGAAAATTTGGGAAAATTCTGGAAAATTTGGGAATTTTGGAGAAAATTCTGGAATTTTTTTGAGTTTTGGGTGGAAATTTGGGGGAATTTTGGCCAAAAAATCCAAACGTGCCGGGAATTCTGGGGGGAATCTGATGGAATTTTCTGGGAAAATTTGGGAATTTGGGGAATTTTGGGGGAATTTTGGGTGATTTTGGGATAATTTGGATGCTTTGGGTGATTTTGGGTGAATTTTGGACAATTTTGTAAAATTTTGGGAGATTTTTGGGTGAATTTTTGGGTGGATTTTGGTTGGTTTTGGGTGAATTTTGGGTGGATTTTGGGTGGATTTTTGGGTAAATTTTTGGAGATTTTTGGGTGGATTTTGGGAGAATTTTGGGTAATTTTTGGGTGAATTTGGGGTGAATTTGGGGCGATTTTTGGGGTGAGTTTTAGGAGATTTTTTTTGTGATTTTTGGGTGATTTTTGGGAGATTTTTGGAATATTTTGGGTGAATTTTGGTTGACTTTTGGGAGATTTTTTGGTGAATTTTGGTTGATTTTTGGGTGAATTTTGGTTGATTTTTGGGTGTTTTTTTGGGAGATTTTTGGGGGATTTTTTGGAGATTTTTGGTTGAATTTTGGTTGAATTTTGGGTGAATTTTAGGAGGTTTTGGAGTGAATTTTGGATGATTTTTGGGAGATTTTTTGGAGATTTTTGGGTGGTTTTTGGGTGAATTTGGGGTGATTTTTGGTTGAATTTTGGGTGAATTTTGGGTGATTTTTGGGTGAATTTTGGGTGAATTTTGGGTGATTTTTGGGTGAATTTTGGGTGAATTTTGGGTGATTTTGGCCAAAATGGCCCCAAAATGACCCTGAGGTGTGAGGACATCCACGGGTGACAGTTCCCAAACCTCAAGGAATGGCTTCCGGGTGAAAATGACCCCTGAGTGACCCCGGAGTGACCCCCTGAGTGACCCCCCAAAATGACCCCTGAGTGACCCCGAATGACCCCGGAGTGACCCTGAGTGACCCCTGATTTACCCAGAGTGACCCCTGAGTGACCACCCCCCAAGTGACCGGTGAAAAATGCCCCTGGCCAAAAAATGACCCTGAGTGACCCCTGAGTGACCCCAGAGTGACCCCCCCCAATGACCCCGGAGGACCCTGAAATGGCCCAAAATGGGTGTGACCCAAAATGACCCCGGAGTGACCCCGGAGGACCAGTGAGTGACCCCAAATGCAGGTGACCCAAAATGGACCCCGGAGTGACCCCTAATGACCCCTGAGTGACCCCGGAGTGACCCCGAGTGACCCTGAGTGACCCCGAGTGACCCCTGAGTGACCCCGACTGACCCCTGAGTGACCCCCGAGTGACCCTGAGTGACCCCGAGAGACCCTGAGTGACCCCAGAGTGACCCCGAGTGACCCCAATGACCCCGGAGTGACCTCGAGTGACCCCGGAGTGACCCAAAGTGACCCAGAGTGACCCCGGAGTGACCCATGAGTGACCACTGACCCAAAATGGCTCAAAAATGGCCCAAAATGGCCCAAAATGGCCCAAAATGGGCCAAAATGACCCCTGAGTGACCAATGTGTGACCACAGAGTGACCACTGACCCAAAATGGCCAAAAATGGCCCAAAAATGGCCCAAAATGGCCCAAAAATGGCTCAAAAATGGCCCAAAATGGGCAAAAAATGGCCCAAAATGACCCCGGAGTGATCCTGGAGTGACCAATGAGTGGCCACTGACCCGAAAATGCCCAAAAATGGCCCAAAATGGCTCAAAAATGGCCAAAAATGGCCCAAAATGACCCTGGAGTGACCCTAGAGTGACCAATGAGTGACCAATGACCCAAAATGCTCAAAAATGGCTCAAAAATGGCCCAAAAATGCCCCAAAATGGCCCAAAATGGGCCAAAAATGACCCCTGAGTGACCCCTGGGTGAGCAGTGAGTGACCAGTGACCCAAAAATGGCCAAAATGGCCCAAAAACGGCCAAAAATGGCCCAAAAATGGCCGAAAATGACCCCTGAGTGATCAGTGAGTGGCCACTGACCCAAAAATGGGCAAAAATGCCTCAAAAATGGCTCAAAATTACCCCGGAGTGACCAATGAGTGACCACTGACAACTGACACCAAAACGTCCCAAAAATTAGCAAAAATGACCCAAAAATGGCCCAAAATGACCGAAAATTACCCCAGAGTGGCCAGTGAGTGACCACTGACCCAAAAATGGCTAAAAATGGCTCAAAAATGGCCCAAAAATGGCCAAGAATGGCCCAAAATGGCCCCAAAATGACCCCTGAGTGACCTCACCTGTCCCTCACCTGTCCCTCACCTGTCCCTCACCTGTTCCCAATTCAGGGAATTTTTAAGTGAATTTCGCTGATTTTTGGGGCCATTTTGGTGAATTTTGGGGTAAAATCTTGGGATTTTGGGGATTTTTGGGGATTTTTTGGGGGTTTTGGTGTCCCTCACCTGTCGGATCTCACCTGCGCAGGTGGGCGGGGATGTCCCAGAGACCAATTACCTGTTCATGGGCGACTTCGTGGACCGCGGCTTCTACAGCGTGGAGACCTTCCTGCTGCTGCTGGCCCTAAAGGTGAGCTCACCTGGGCAGGTGTGACACACCTGAGACAGGTGTGCACAGGTGTGATACACCTGGGATAGGTGTGCACAGGTGTGAGACCTTCCTGCTGCTGCTGGCCTTAAAGGTGAGCTCACCTGGGCAGGTGTGACACACCTGAGACAGGTGAGACAGGTGTGACACACCTGGGATAGGTGTGCACAGGTGTGAGACCTTCCTGCTGCTGCTGGCCTTAAAGGTGAGCTCACCTGGGCAGGTGTGACACACCTGGGACAGGTATGGACAGGTGTGCACAGGTGTGAGACCTTCCTGCTGCTGCTGGCCTTAAAGGTGAGCTCACCTGGGCAGGTGTGACACACCTGAGATAGGTGTGCACAGGTGTGAGACCTTCCTGCTGCTGCTGGCCTTAAAGGTGAGCTCACCTGGGCAGGTGGGACACACCTGGGACAGGTATGGACAGGTACAGACAGGTGAGACAGGTATGGACAGGTACAGACAGGTGTGACACACCTGAGACAGGTGAGACAGGTGTGACACACCTGGGATAGGTGTGCACAGGTGTGAGACCTTCCTGCTGCTGCTGGCTCTAAAGGTGAGCTCACCTGGGCAGGTGGGACACACCTGGGACAGGTACGGACAGGTGAGACACACCTGGGATAGGTGTGCACAGGTGTGAGACCTTCCTGCTGCTGCTGGCCTTAAAGGTGAGACAGGTGGGACAGGTGAGCTCACCTGGACAGGTGTGCACAGGTGTGAGACCTTCCTGCTGCTGCTGGCCCTGAAGGTGAGCTCACCTGGGCAGGTGGGACACACCTGAGATAGGTGAGACAGGTGTGAGACCTTCCTGCTGCTGCTGGCCCTGAAGGTGAGACAGGTGGGACAGGTGTGACACACCTGGGACAGGTACAGACAGGTGTGCACAGGTGTGAGACCTTCCTGCTGCTGCTGGCCCTGAAGGTGAGCTCACCTGGACAGGTGGGACACACCTGAGATAGGTGTGCACAGGTGTGAGACCTTCCTGCTGCTGCTGGCCTTAAAGGTGAGCTCACCTGGACAGGTGTGACACACCTGAGATACCTGGGGCAGGTGTAATACCTTCCTGCTGCTGCTGGCCCTAAAGGTGAGACAGGTGTGACACACCTGGGCAGGTGTGCACAGGTGTGATGGGTGTGAGACCTTCCTGCTGCTGCTGGCCCTGAAGGTGAGCTCACCTGGACAGGTGTGACATACCTGAGATAGGTACAGACAGGTGTGATGGGTGTGAGACCTTCCTGCTGCTGCTGGCCCTAAAGGTGAGACAGGTGGGACAGGTACAGACAGGTGTGACACACCTGGGACAGGTACAGACAGGTACGGACAGGTGTGACACACCTGGGATAGGTGTGCACAGGTGTGAGACCTTCCTGCTGCTGCTGGCCCTGAAGGTGAGACAGGTGTGACAGGTGAGCTCACCTGGGCAGGTGGGACACACCTGGGACAGGTACAGACAGGTGTGATACACCTGGGATAGGTGTGCACAGGTGTGAGACCTTCCTGCTGCTGCTGGCTCTAAAGGTGAGCTCACCTGGACAGGTGGGACACACCTGGGACAGGTACAGACAGGTGTGAGACCTTCCTGCTGCTGCTGGCCCTGAAGGTGAGACAGGTGTGACACACCTGAGACAGGTGAGACAGGTGTGACACACCTGGGACAGGTACAGACAGGTACAGACAGGTGTGACACACCTGGGATAGGTGTGCACAGGTGTGAGACCTTCCTGCTGCTGCTGGCTCTAAAGGTGAGCTCACCTGGACAGGTGGGACACACCTGGGACAGGTATAGACAGGTGTGCACAGGTGTGAGACCTTCCTGCTGCTGCTGGCCCTGAAGGTGAGACAGGTGTGACACACCTGAGACAGGTACAGACAGGTGTGACACACCTGGGATAGGTGTGCACAGGTGTGAGACCTTCCTGCTGCTGCTGGCCCTGAAGGTGAGCTCACCTGGGCAGGTGGGACACACCTGAGACAGGTACAGACAGGTGGGACAGGTACAGACATGTACAGACAGGTGTGAGACCTTCCTGCTGCTGCTGGCCCTAAAGGTGAGCTCACCTGGGCAGGTGGGACACACCTGAGATACCTGGGACAGGTGTGAGACCTTCCTGCTGCTGCTGGCGCTGAAGGTGAGACAGGTGGGACACACCTGGGCAGGTGTGACACACCTGAGACAGGTACAGACAGGTGAGACAGGTGGGACAGGCACAGACAGGTGGGACACACCTGAGATACCTGGGACAGGTGTGTTTCACCTTCCTGCTGCTGCTGGCCCTGAAGGTGGGACAGGTGGGACACACCTGGGCAGGTGAGGGACAGGTGTGACCCAGGTGTGTCACCTGTGCCCAGGTGCGGTACCTGGGAGATCACGCAGGTGTGGCACACCTGGCACAGGTGATGCCATGGCTGTGTTTATCAATGGTTACCTGTCTCAGGTGTGCACAGGTGTGTTATACCTGACCCAGGTGTGTCTCACCTGTGCCCAGGTGCGCTACCCGGACCGGATCACGCTGATCCGGGGCAACCACGAGTCCCGGCAGATCACGCAGGTGTGGCACACCTGGCACAGGTGATGCCATAGGTGTGTCACACATAGCACAGGTGTGCTGTACCTGATCCAGGTGTGACCCAGGTGTGTCTCACCTGTGCCCAGGTGCGCTACCCGGACCGGATCACGCTGATCCGCGGCAATCACGAGTCCCGGCAGATCAGGCAGGTGTGGCACACCTGGCACAGGTGATGCCATAGGTGTGCCATACACAGCCCAGGTGTGTTATACCTGACCCAGGTGTGTCTCACCTGTGCCCAGGTGCGCTACCCGGACCGGATCACGCTGATCCGGGGCAACCACGAGTCCCGGCAGATCAGGCAGGTGTGGCACACCTGGCACAGGTGATGCCATAGGTGTGCCATACACAGCCCAGGTGTGTTATACCTGACCCAGGTGTGTCTCACCTGTGCCCAGGTGCGCTACCCGGACCGGATCACGCTGATCCGGGGAACCACGAGTCCCGGCAGATCACGCAGGTGTGGCACACCTGGCACAGGTGATGCCATGGATAGGTTATACCTGGTACAGGTGTGCCATACACAGCACAGGTGTGCTATACCTGACCCAGGTGTGTCTCACCTGTGCCCAGGTGCGGTACCTGGGAGATCACGCAGGTGTGGCACACCTGGCACAGGTGATGCCATGGATCGGTTTATCAATGATTACCTGTCTCAGGTGTGTCTCAGGTGTGCCCAGGTGTGCTATACCTGACCCAGGTGTGTCTCACCTGTGCCCAGGTGCGCTACCCGGACCGGATCACGCTGATCCGCGGCAATCACGAGTCCCGGCAGATCACGCAGGTTTGGGGATTTTTCTGACGGTGAGTGCCCTGCGGTTTAAATTGCGGCTCGGTCACCGTGGTGGAAATCTACTGCACCCATCTTGACATACCTGAGCCTGTCGTATCATCATCGACGGCAAGGTGAGCGCACCTGGGCACACCTGGGCACACCTGGGGGCACCTGGGAGGGGAAAATGGCGAAAATTGGGGGGAAATCGGTGAAAATTGGGGGAAAATCGGTGAAAATTGGGGGGAAATCGGTGAAAATTGGGGGGAAATCGGTGAAAATTGGGGGTTTAGGGACACCTGGGCGCAGCTGGGCACACCTGGGATACACCTGGGGGCAGGGAAACACGTCTGGGCACACCTGGGCACACCTGGGGGGGAAAAATGGCAAAAATTGGGAAAAAATTGGTGGAAATTGGGAAAAAATCGGGGAAAATTAGGGGAAATGGGTGAAAATTGGGGATTTAGGCACAGCTGGGCACACCTGGGGCACCTGGGAAGGAAAAATGGCAAAAATTGGGGAAAAATCGGTGAAAATTGGGGAAAAATCAGTGAAAATTGGGGGTTTAGGGGCACCTGGGGGCACCTGGGATACACCTGGGGGCACCTGGGGGGAAAAGTGGTGAAAATTGGGGAAAAATCGGTGAAAATTGGGGGGAAATTTGTGAAAATTTGGGGTTTTAGGTACACCTGGGCACAACTGGGGGCACCTGGGCACAAAAATGGCAAAAATTGGGAAAGCATCAGTGAAAATTGGGGTGAAATCGGTGAAAATTTGGGGATTTAGGGACACCTGGGCACACCTGGGCACACCTGGGGGAGAAAAATGGCGAAAATTGGGAAAAAATGGGTGAAAATTGGGGGGAAATTGGTGAAAATTGGGGGGAAATCGGTGAAAATTGGGGGTTTAGGGACACCTGGGGCACCTGGGGGGGGACCTGGGGGAAAATGGTGAAAATTTGGGGGGAAATTGGTGAAATTTGGGGGAAAATCAGTGAAAGTTGGGGGAAAATCGGTGAAAATTGGGGATTTAGGAGCACCTGGGCACAGCTGGGCACAGCTGGGATACACCTGGGGGGGAAAAATGGCAAAAATTGGGGGGAAATCGGTGAAAATTGGGGGGAAAATGGGTGAAAATTGGGGATTTAGGGACACCTGGGCACACCTGGGGGCACCTGGGCACAAAAATGGCAAAAATTGGGAAAGCATCAGTGAAAATTGGGGTGAAATCAGTGAAAATTGGGGGGAAATCGGTGAAAATTGGGGGTTTAGGGATACCTGGGCACACCTGGGGGCACCTGGGAGGGAGAAATGGTGAAAATTGGGGGAAAATCGGTGAGAATTGGGGAAAATCGGTGAAAATTGGGCTTTTCGGGGCACCTGGGGGCACCTGGGGATGGGTAACACACCTGGGGGCACACCTGGGGGCAGGGAAACACACCTGGGCACACCTGGGCACACCTGGGGGGGAAAAATGGCAAAAATTGGGAAAAATCGGTGAAAATTGGGAGGAAATTGGTGAAAATTGGGGTTTAGGGACACCTGGGCACAGCTGGGGGCACCTGGGATACACCTGGGGGGGAAAAATGGCAAAAATTGGGAAAATATTGGTGAAAATTGGGGGGAAATCGGTGAAAATTGGGGGTTTAGGGGCACCTGGGGGCACCTGGGATACACCTGGGGGCACCTGGGGGGAAAAGTGGTGAAAATTGGGGAAAAATCGGTGAAAATTGGGGGGAAATTTGTGAAAATTTGGGGTTTTAGGTACACCTGGGCACAACTGGGGGCACCTGGGCACAAAAATGGCAAAAATTGGGAAAGCATCAGTGAAAATTGGGGTGAAATCGGTGAAAATTTGGGGATTTAGGGACACCTGGGCACACCTGGGCACACCTGGGGACAGAAAATGGCAAAAATTGGGGAAAATCGGTGAAAATTGGGGGTTTTAGGGACACCTGGGCACAGCTGGGGGCACCTGGGGGGGGAAATGGTGAAAATTTGGGGGAAATCGGTGAAAATTGGTCAAAATGGGTGAAAATTCGGGATTTTAGGGACACCTGGGCACAGCTGGGCTGCACCAAACTCCCCAAATATCTGCAAAATGTCCCCAAATATTCCAAATGTCCTCAAATATTCCAAATGTCCCCAAATGTCCCAAAAATCTAAAGTGTCCCAAATACCCCAAAATGATCAAAACACCCCAAATAATCCCAAACATTTTAAACATCCCAAACGTCCCCAAATACCCAAAATGTTCCAAATATCCCAAATGCCCAAAATATCCAAATATCCCAAATACCCCAAAATACCCCAAAATGTCCCCTAAAATCCTGGGGAAAATATCCTAAAATACCCCCTAATATTTTAAATCCCATTTTCCCAAATGGGGGAAAAGTCTCAAAATATCCTAAATATTCTCAAATATTTTAAATGTCCCAAATCCCCCAAACATCCTAAAATACCCCAAAATATCCCAAATATTGAAAATATCCCAAATCCGCCACATGACCACGAAATGCCCCAAATATTTGAAATATCCCAAATACCCCAAATAGTCCCAAATATTATAAATGTCCCAAATGCCCCAAATGTCCCAAATATCCCAAAATGTCCCAAAATTCCTCAAATACTTCCAATATCCCAAAAGTCCCAAATATCCCAAATATCCCAAATATCCCAAATTCCCCAAATATCCCAAATATCCCAAAATATCCCAAATATCCCAAATACCCCAAACATCCCAAATGTCCCCAAATATCCCAAATACCCCAAATACCCCAAATTGGGATCCCAAATATTTCCAAATGTCCCCAAAAATATCCCAAATATCCCCAAAATATCCCCCAAATATCCCCAAATATCCCAAATATCCCAAATATCCCCAAATGTCCCAAATATCCCCAAATATCCCCAAATATCCCAAATATCCCAAATATCCCAAATACCCCAAATATCCCAAATATCCCAAATATCCCAAATATCCCAAATACCCCAAATATCCCAAATATCCCCAAATATCCCAAATATCCCAAATATCCCAAATACCCCAAATATCCCAAATATCCCCAAATATTCCAAATATCCCAAATATCCCAAATGTCCCCAAAAATCCCCAAATACCCCAAATACCCCAAATATCCCAAATATCCCCAAATACCCCAAATATCCCAAATGTCCCAAACATCCCAAATATCCCAAATGTCCCCAAATACCCCAAATATCCCCAAATATCCCAAATACCCCAAATATCCCAAATACCCCAAATATCCCAAATATCCCCAAATACCCCAAATGTCCCAAATATCCCAAATACCCCAAATACCCCAAATACCCCAAATATCCCAAATACCCCAAATATCCCAAATATCCCAAATACCCCAAATACCCCAAATACCCCAAATATCCCAAATATCCCAAATACCCCAAATGTCCCCAAATGTCCCAAAAAGCCCCAAAATGACCCAAAATGCCCCAAATTTTCAGATTTTCTGCGTCCACGGGGGCCTCTCGCCGTCCATCCAGACCCTGGACCAGATCCGCACCATCGACCGCAAGCAGGAGGTGCCGCACGACGGCCCCATGTGCGACCTGCTCTGGTCGGACCCCGAAGGTACCTGGGCACACCTGGGCACACCTGGGCACAGCTGGGGGCACCAAAAATCCCCAAAAAATCAAAAAAATCCCCAAGGTTTTACCCCAAAATTCACCAAAATGGCCCCAAAAATCAGCGAAATTCAGTTAAAATTCAGTGAATTGGGCACGGCTCTGGTCGGACCCCGAAGTTACCTGGGCACACCTGGGCACACCTGGGCACAGCTGGGCACAGCTGGGGGCACCCAAAATCCCCAAAAAATCAAAAAAATCCCGAAGGTTTTACCCCAAAATTCACAAAATTGGCCCCAAAAATCAGCAAAATTCAGTTAAAAATTCACTGGGTTGGGCACGGCTCTGGTCGGACCCTGAAGGTACCTGGGCACACCTGGGCACACCTGGGCACACCTGGGCACACCTGGGGGCACCAAAAATCCCCCAAAAATCAAAAAAATCCCGAAGATTTTACCCCAAAATTCACCAAAATGGCCCCAAAAATCAGCAAAATTCAGTTAAAAATTCACTGAGTTGGGCACGGCTCTGGTCTGACCCCGAAGGTACCTGGGCACACCTGGGCACACCTGGGCACACCTGGGCACACCTGGGGATGCCAAAAATCCCCAAAAACCCCCAAAAAATAAAAAAAATCCCTAAGGTATTACCCCAAAATTCACCAAAATGGCCCCAAAAATCAGCGAAATTCAGTTAAAAATTCCCTGAATTGGGCACAGTGAGGGACAGGGGAGGGACACCAAAAACCCCCAAAAAATCCTAAAAAAATCCCCAAAATTTTGAAGATTTTACCCCAAAATTCACTGAATTGATCACAGTGAGGGACAGGTGTGGGATGCAAAAATAACCCAAAAAATCCTAAAAAAAATCCTAAAAAATTCCCCAAAATCCCAAAGATTTTACCCCAAAATTCACAAAATTGGCCCCAAAAATCAGCAAAATTCACTCAAAAAATCCTTAAATTATTCACAGTGAGGGACACCAAAATCCCCAAAAAATCTCCCCAAAAAAACCCCAAAATCCCAAAGATTTGACCCCAAAATTCACTAAATTGACCCCAAAAATTCCCATAAAAATTCACTGAATTGGACCCAGTGAGGGACAGCTGAGGGACACAAAAACCCCCAAAAATTCCCAAAATCCCAAAGATTTGACCCCAAAATTCATTAAATTGACCCCAAAAATCCGTGATTAATTCAGGGAATTTTTAAGTGAATTTCGCTGATTTTTGGGGCCAATTTGGTGAATTTTGGGGTAAAATCCCAAAAATTTTGGGGATTTTTTTAGGGATTTTTCCCAATTTTTGGGGAATTTTTTGATTTTTGGGGAATTTTTGGGATTTTTTTGGAATTTTTGGGGATTTTTTGGGGATTTTTTTTTGGTTTTGGGGATTTTTGGTGTCCCTCCCCTGTCCCTCACCGTGCCCAATTCAGTGAATTTTTAAGTGAATTTTTGGGGCCAATTTCGTGAATTTTGTGATAAAATCCTAAATTTTTTTCCAATTTTTTGGTTTTTTTTCCCAAATCCCCCTGTCCTTGGCGTGTCCTTGGCATGTCCTTGGCGTGTCCTTGGCGTGTCCTTGGCGTGTCAGACACCACGGGCTGGGGCGTGTCCCCGCGCGGCGCCGGGTACCTGTTTGGGTTGGACAGGTGAGGGACACCAAAAACCCCCCAAAAAATCCTAAAAGAATCCCCAAGATTTTATCCCAAAATTCATTAAATTGACCCTAAAAAAATCCTAAAAAAAATCCCAAAAAACTCAAAGGTTTTACCCCAAAATTCACTGAATTGACCCCAAAAATTCCCTTAAAAATTCAATGAATTGGACCCAGTGAGGGACAGGGGAGGGACACCAAAAACCCCAAAAAATCCCCAAAATCCCAAAGATTTTACTCCAAAATTCATTAAATTGACCCCAAAAATTCCCATAAAAATTCACTGAATTGGTCCCGGTGAGGGACAGAAAAACCCTGAAGAATTAAAAAAAATCCCAAATATTTGACCCCAAAATTCACCAAATTGGCCCCAAAAATCAGCGAAATTCACTCAAAAAATCCTTAAATTATTCACAGTGAGGGACACCAAAAACCCCCAAAAAATCTCCCCAAAAAAACCCCAAAATCCCAAAGATTTGACCCCAAAATTCACCAAATTGGCCCCAAAAATTCAGTTAAAAATTCCCTGAATTGGGCACAGTGAGGGACAGGGGAGGGACACCAAAAACCCCAAAAAATCCTAAAAAAATCCCCAAAATCCCAAAGATTTGACCCCAAAATTCATTAAATTGACCCCAAAAATCCGTGATTAATTCAGGGATTTTTTAAGTGAATTTTGCTGATTTTTGGGGTCAATTTGGTGAATTTTGGGGTAAAATCTTTGGGATTTTTTTAGGATTTTTTGGGGGGTTTTTGGTGTCCCTCACTGTGATCAATTCAGTGAATTTTGGGGTCAAATCTTTGGGATTTTGGGGATTTTTTTAGGATTTTTTGGGGGTTTTTGGTGTCCCTCCCCTGTCCCTCACTGTGCCCAATCCAGGGAATTTTTAAGTGAATTTTTGGGGCCAATTTGGTGAATTTTGGGGTAAAATCTTTGGGGTTTTTGGGATTTTTTTTAGGGTCAATTTAATGAATTTTGGGGTAAAATCTTTGGGATTTTTGGGATTTTTTTTAGGATTTTTTTAGGGTCAATTTAATGAATTTTGGGATAAAATCTTTGGGATTTTTGGGATTTTTTTTAGGAATTTTTTGAGTTTTTGGTGTCCCTCCCCTGTCCCTCACTGGGATCAATTAAGTGAATTTTTAAGGGAATTTTTGGGGTCAATTTAGTCAATTTTGGGATAAAATCTTCGGGGTTTTTGGGCTTATTTTAGGATTTTTTTAGGGTCAATTTAATGAATTTTGGGGTAAAATCTTTGGGATTTTTTGGGGTTTGTGGTGTCCCTCCCCTGTCCCTCACTGTGCCCAATTCAGGGAATTTTTAAGTGAATTTCGCTGATTTTTGGGGCCAATTTGGTGAATTTTGGGGTAAAATCTTTGGGATTTTGGGGATTTTTTAAGGATTTTTTGGGTTTTTTGGTGTCCCTCCCCTGTCCCTCACTGTGCCCAATTCAGGGAATTTTTAAGGGAATTTTTGGGGCCAATTTGGTGAATTTTGGGATAAAATCTTCAGATATTTTGGGATTATTTTTAGGATTTTTTTAGGGTCAATGTAATGAATTTTGGGGTAAAATCTTTGGGATTTCTTGGGGTTTTGGTGTCCCTCACTGTGCCAAATTCAGGGAATTTTTAAGTGAATTTCGCTGATTTTTGGGGCCAATTTGGTGAATTTTGGGGTAAAATCTTTGGAATTTGGGTTTTTTTTCAGGATTTTTTGGGGTTTTTGGTGTCCCTCACCTTAAATAATTTAAGGATTTTTTGAGTGCATTCAGGTGATTTTTGGGGTCAATTTAGTGAATTTTGGGGTCAAATCTTTGGGATTTTTGGGATTTTTTTAGAATTTTTTGGGGTTTTTTGTGTCCCTCACTGTGCCCAATTCAGGGAATTTTTAAGTGAATTTTTGGTGTCAATTTAGTGAATTTTGGGATAAAATCTTCGAGTTTTTTGGGATTTTTTTTAGGATTTTTTTAGGGTCAATTTAATGAATTTTGGGGTAAAATCTTTGGGTTTTTTGGGATTTTGTTTAGGATTTTTTTAGGGTCAATTTAATGAATTTTGGGATAAAATCTTTGGGATTTTTGGGATTTTTTTTAGGAATTTTTTGAGTTTTTGGTGTCCCTCCCCTGTCCCTCACTGGGACCAATTCAGGGAATTTTTAAGTGAATTTTTGGGGTCAAATCTTTGGGATTTTGGGGATTTTTTTAGGATTTTTTGGGGTTTTTGGTGTCCCTCACCGTGAATAATTTAAGGATTTTTTGGAGTAGATTCGGGTCATTTTTGGTGTCAATTTATTGAATTTTGGGGTCAAATCTTTGGGATTTGGGGTTTTTTTTAGGATTTTTTGGGGTTTTTGGTGTCCCTCCCCTGTCCCTCACTGTGCCCAATTCAGGGAATTTTTAAGTGAATTTTGCTGATTTTTGGGGCCAATTTGGTGAATTTTGTGGTAAAACCTTTGGGATTTTGGGGATTTTTTAAGGATTTTTTGGGGTTTTTGGTGTCCCTCACCGTGAATAATTTAAGGATTTTTTTGAGTGCATTCAGGTCATTTTTGGGGTCAATTTAGTGAATTTTGGGGTAAAATCTTTGGGATTTGGGGGATTTTTTTAGGATTTTTTTGGGGTTTTTTGTGTCCCTCACTGGGATCAATTCAGGGAATTTTTAAGTGAATTTTTGGGGTCAATTTAGGGAATTTTGGGGTAAACCCTTCGAGTTTTTGGGGATTTTTTTTAGTATTTTTTTAGGGTCAATGTAATGAATTTTGGGGTGAAATATTTGGGATTTTCGGGATTTTTTAAGGATTTTTTGGGGTTTTTGGTGTCCCTCACCGTGAATAATTTAAGGATTTTTTGGAGTGCATTCAGGTCATTTTTGGTGTCAATTTATTGAATTTTGGGGTAAAATCTTTGGGATTTTGGGGATTTTTTTAGGATTTTTTGGGGTTTTTGGTGTCCCTCCCCTGTCCCTCACTGTGCCCAATTCAGGGAATTTTTAAGGGAATTTTTGGGGTCAATTTAGGGAATTTTGGGGTCAAATCTTTGGGTTTTTTGGGATTTTTTTTAGGATTTTTTAGGGTAAATTTAATGAATTTTGGGGTAAAATCTTTGGGATTTTTGGGTTTTTGGTGTCCTTCACTGTGCCCAATTCAGGGAATTTTTAAGTGAATTTCGCTGATTTTTGGGGCCAATTTGGTGAATTTTGGGGTAAAATCTTTGGGATTTTGGGGATTTTTTAAGGATTTTTTGGGGTTTTTGGTGTCCCTCACCGTGAATAATTTAAGGATTTTTTGAGTGCATTCAGGTCATTTTTGGGGCCAATTTAGTGAATTTTGGGCTAAAATCTTTGGGATTTTGGGGATTTTTTTAGGATTTTTTGGGGTTTTTGGTGTCCCTCCCCTGTCCCTCACTGTGCCCAATTCAGGGAATTTTTAAGGGATTTTTTGGGGTCAATTTAGTGAATTTTGGGGTCAAATCTTTGGGATTTTGGGGATTTTTTAGGATTTTTTGGGGGGGAATTTTTTGGGATTTTTGGGGGAATTTTTTGGGATTTTTTTGGAATTTTTGGGGATTTTTTGGGGATTTTTTTTTGGTTTTGGGGATTTTTGGTGTCCCTCCCCTGTCCCTCACCGTGCCCAATCCAGGGAATTTTTAAGTGAATTTTTGGGGTCAATTTAGTGAATTTTGTGATAAAATCTCGGGGTTTTTTCCAATTTTTTTTGGTTTTTTCCACCTCCCCTGTCCTTGGCGTGTCCTTGGCGTGTCCTTGGCGTGTCCTTGGCGTGTCAGACACCACGGGCTGGGGCGTGTCCCCGCGTGGCGCCGGGTACCTGTTCGGCTCGGACGTGGTGGCGCAGTTCAACGCGGCCAACGAGGTCTCCATGATCTGCCGCGCCCACCAGCTCGTCATGGAGGGCTAAAATTTTACCTGAGACCGTGCTCACCGTTGGTCCGCGCCCAGTTTTGGGTCAATTTAGTGAATTTTGGGCTGGTAATTTTTGGGATTTTTGGGGTTTTTGAGGATTTTTGGGGTTTTTCACGCCTGTACAGGCAGCTGATGGGCTCAATTGAGGGGCTTTGGACAGAGATGGGAGGGTGGATTTTGGGCCCAATTTTGGGTTTCTGGTTTAATGGGATTTTTTTAGGAATTTAATTACGCAGGTTTTATGCAGGGTAGGTGTGTGAGGGGCAATGGGGGTTGGTCACACCCCTGTACAGGCACTGATGGGCTCCAGGTGAGGGCTCTGGACAGAGATGGGAGGGTTTTGGGATTTTTTTTAGGTTTTTTTGTTTTTGGTATGCTAATGAGATTTTTGCTAAAATAGGGGATTTTTAGAATTTTTTTAGGAACAGGTTTTGGTTTTGGTCCTCACCTGTACAGGCACTGATGGGCTCCAGGGGAGGGGCTCTGGACAGAGATGGGAGGGTGGAAATGGGGCCCGGTTACTGTTTCTGGTATGCTAATGAGATGCTAATTAGGGGGGAATTACGCGGGTATTATGCGGTAGGTGTGTGAGGGGCAATGGGGGTTGGTCACACCTGGACAGGCACTGATGGGCTCCAGGTGAGGGGCTCTGGAGATGGATGGGAGGGTGGAAATGGGGCCCAATTACTGTTTCTGGTATGCTAATGAGATGCTAATTAGGGGGGAATTATAGTGGGGAATTAATTAGGGACAGGTGGGGTTTGGTCGCACCTGTGCAGGCACTGATGGGCTCCAGGTGAGGGGCTCTGGACAGAGATGGGAGGGTGGAAATGGGGCCCAATTACTGATTTTAGTATGCTAATGAGATGCTAATTAGGGGGAATTATAGTGGGGAATTAATTAGGGACAGGTGGGGTTTGGTCACACCTGGACAGGCACTGATGGGCTCCAGGTGAGGGACTCTGGAGATGGATGGGAGGGTGGAAATGGGGCCTAATTACTGTTTCTAGTATGCTAATGAGATGCTAATGAGCTGGTAATTTTTGGGGGGTATTTGGGGTTTTAGGTGTGTTTTAGGGTACAATGGGGGTTGGTCACACCTTTTGGGCACTTTTGGGCTCAGGTGAGGGGCTCTGGACAGAGATGGGAGGGTGGAAATGGGGCCTGATTACTGTTTCTAGTATGCTAATGAGATGCTAATTAGGGGGGGAATTATGGGGGAATTAATTGGGACAGGTGGGGTTTGGTCACACCTGTACAGGCACTGATGGGCGCCAGGTGAGGGGCTCTGGACAGAGATGGGAGGGTGGAAATGGGGCCCAATTACTGTTTCTGGTATGCTAATGAGATGCTAATGACCTGGTAATTATGTGGGTATTATGCGGTAGTTGTGTGAGGGGCAATGGGGGTTGGTCACACCTGGACAGGCACCGATGGGCTCCAGGTGAGGGGCTCTGGACAGAGATGGGAGGGTGGAAATGGGGCCCAATTACTGAGTTTAGTATGCTAATGAGATGCTAATTTTGGGATTAGTGGGGGTTTTAGGGACAGGTGCGGTTTGGTCACACCTGTACAGGCACTGATGGGCTCCAGGTGAGGGGCTCTGGACAGAGATGGGAGGGTGGAAATGGGGCCCAATTACTGTTTCTAGTATGCTAATGAGATGCTAATTAGGGGGAATTATAGTGGGGAATTAATTAGGGACAGGTGCGGTTTGGTCAAACCTGTACAGGCACTGATGGGCTCCAGGTGAGGGGCTCTGGACAGGGATGGGAGGGTGGAAATGGGGCCCAATTGCTGTTTCTAGTATGCTAATGAGATGCTAATGACCTGGTAATTATGCGGGTATTATGCGGTAGGTGTGTGAGGTACAATGGGGGTTGGTCACACCTGTGCAGGCACTGATGGGCTCCAGGTGAGGGGCTCTGGAGATGGCTAGGAGAGTAGAAATGGGGCCCAATTACTGTTTTTAGTATGCTAATGAGATGCTAATGAGCTGGTAATTACACGGGGATTATGCGGTAGGTGTGTGAGGTGCAATGGGGGTTGGTCACACCTGTGCAGGCACTGATGGGCTCCAGGTGAGGGGCTCTGGACTGAGATGGGAGGGTGGAAATGGGGCCCAATTGCTGTTTCTAATATGCTAATGAGATGCTAATTAAGGGGGATTTATGGGGGAATTAATTAGGGACAGGTGGGGTTTGGTCACACCTGTACAGGCACTGATGGGCTCCAGGAGAGGGGCTCTGGAGATGGATGGGAGGGTGGAAATGGGACCAAATTACTGTTTCTAGTATGCTAATGAGATGCTAATGAGCTGGTAATTACGCGGGTATTATGCAGTAGGTGTGTGAGGGGCAATGGGGGTTGGTCACACCTGTACAGGCACTGATGGGCTCCAGGTGAGGGGCTCTGGACAGAGATGGGAGGGTGGAAATGGGGCCCAATTACAGTTTCTGGTATGCTAATGAGATGCTAATGAGCTGGTAATTACGCGGGTATTATGCAGTAGGCGTGTGAGCTACAATGGGGGTTGGTCACACCTGGACAGGCACCGATGGGCTCCAGGTGAGGGGCTCTGGAGATGGATGGGAGGCTGGAAATTGGGCCCAATTACTGTTTCTAATATGCTAATGAGATGCTAATTAGGGGGAATTATAGTGGAGAATTAATTAGGGACAGGTGGGGTTTGGTCACACCTGTACAGGCACTGATGGGCTCCAGGTGAGGGGCTCTGGGCAGAGATGGGAGGGTGGAAATGGGGCCCGATTCCTGTTTCTAGTATGCTAATGAGATGCTAATTAGGGGGGAATTATAGTGGGGAATTAATTAGGGACAGGTGGGGTTGGGGGACACCAGCTCGTCATGGAGGGCTACAAGTGGCACTTCGGGGAGACCGTGCTCACCGTCTGGTCCGCGCCCAACTACTGCTACCGGTATGCTAATGAGATGCTAATGAGCTGGTAATTACGCGGGGATTATGCGGTAGGTGTGTGAGGGGCAATGGGGGTTGGTCACACCTGTACAGGCACTGATGGGCTCCAGGTGAGGGGCTCTGGAAATGGATGGGAGGGTGGAAATGGGGCCCGATTGCTGTTTCTGATATGCTAATGAGATGCTAATTAGGGGGAATTATAGTGGGGAATTAATTAGGGACAGGTGGGGTTTGGTCACACCTGTACAGGCACTGATGGGCTCCAGGTGAGGGGCTCTGGACAGAGATGGGAGGGTGAAAATGGGGCCTGATTGCTGTTTGTAATATGCTAATGAGATGCTAATGAGCTGGTAATTACGCGGGGATTATGCGGTAGGTGTGTGAGGTGCAATGGGGGTTGGTCGCACCTGTACAGGCACCGATGGGCTCCAGGTGAGGGGCTCTGGGCAGAGATGGGGGGGTGGAAATGGGACCCAATTACTGTTTCTGGTATGCTAATGAGATGCTAATTAGGGGGGAATTATGGGGGAATTAATTAGGGACAGGTGGGGTTTGGTCACACCTGTAGAGAAGGAGATGGGCTCCAGGTGAGGGGCTCTGGACAGAGATGGGAGGGTGGAAATGGGGCCCAATTACTGTTTCTGATATGCTAATGAGGTGCTAATTAGGGGGGAATTATGGGGGAATTAATTGGGGACAGGTTGGGGTTTGGTCACACCTGTGCAGGCACTGATGGGCTCCAGGTGAGGGGCTCTGGGCAGAGATGGGAGGGTGAAAATGGGGCCCGATTGCTGTTTCTGGTATGCTAATGAGATGCTAATGAGCTGGTAATTACGCGGGTATTATGCGGTAGGTGTGTGAGGGGCAATGGGGGTTGGTCACACCTGGACAGGCACTGATGGGCTCCAGGTGAGGGGCTCTGGACAGAGATGGGAGGGTGGAAATGGGGCCCAATTACTGTTTGTAATATGCTAATGAGATGCTAATTAGGGGGAATTATAGTGGGAAATTAATTAGGGACAGGTGGGGTTGGGGGACACCAGCTCGTCATGGAGGGCTACAAGTGGCACTTCGGGGAGACCGTGCTCACCGTCTGGTCCGCGCCCAACTACTGCTACCGGCATGCTAATGAGATGCTAATGAGCTGGTAATTACGCGGGTATTATGCAGTAGGTGTGTGAGGTACAATGGTGGTTGGTCACACCTGTACAGGCACTGATGGGCTCCAGGTGAGGGGCTCTGGACAGAGATGGGAGGGTGGAAATGGGGCCCAATTACTGTTTGTAATATGCTAATGAGATGCTAATTAAGGGGGAATTATGGGGGAATTAATTAGGGACAGGTGGGGTTTGGTCACACCTGTACAGGCACTGATGGGCTCCAGGTGAGGGGCTCTGGACAGGGATGGGAGGGTGGAAATGGGGCCCAATTGCTGTTTGTAATATGCTAATGAGATGCTAATTAAGGGAGAATTATGGGGGAATTAATTAGGGACAGGTGGGGTTTGGTCACACCTGTACAGGCAAGGTGAGGGATCAAATGGATGGGAGGGTGGAAATGGGGCCCAATTGCTGTTTCTGGTATGCTAATGAGATGCTAATTAGGGGGATGGGGGGGGTGGGGACAGGTGGGGTTTGGTCACACCTGTACAGGCACTGATGGGCTCCAGGTGAGGGGCTCTGGACAGAGATGGGAAGGTGGAAATGGGGCCAAATTATGCTACTGGTATGCAAATGAGATGCTAATGAAGTGTTAATTAGATGCAAATTACACGCAGTTCTGTGAGGAGCAGGTGGGTGTGGCTCGGAGCCAGGCTCTACCTGCGGCTCCAGGTGAGCTGAAATCCGGCTCCAATTATGCAAATGAGATTAGATTCTATGCAAATGAGGGCTGAGACACAAAGGGGGCGGAGCTTGGGGCAGACAGGTGGGGCTGGGGTGCCCAGGTGAGCCGGGCAGGTGTGAACTCCCTAAAATCAACTAATGAGATGCAAATTAGGCACAAATAACATGCAAATGAGATGCAAATGAGGGGTGAGACTCAAAGTGGGTGGAGCTTGGGGCAGTCAGGCGGGGCTGGGTTGGGCAGGTGAGAACTCAGGTAAAATCAACTAAAATGCTAAGGAAATGCAAATTAGGCACAAACAACATGCAAATGAGATGCAAATGAGGGGTGAGACTCAAAGTGGGCGGAGCTTGGAGCAGTCAGGCGGGGCTGGGTTGGGCAGGTGAGAACTCCCTAAAATCAACTAATGAGATGCAAATTAGGCACAAACAACATGCAAATGAGATGCAAATGAGGGGTGAGACTCAAAGGGGGCGGAGCTTGGGGCAATCAGGTGGGGCTGGGGTGTCCAGGTGAGCTGGGCAGGTGGGAGCCCGCTAAAAACCAAAGAATGAGATGCAAATGAGGTCAAAATGCAATGCAAACGAGATGCAAATGAGGTGTCAACGCCCCCCGGGCAGGTGCGGGAACGTGGCGGCCATCTTGGAGCTGGACGAGCACCTGCAGAAGGAGTTCATCATCTTCGAGGCGGCGCCGCAGGAGACGCGCGGGATCCCCGCCAAGAAACCCGTGGCGGATTATTTCCTGTGACACACCCGGGCACACCTGGGCACACCTGGGCGCACCTGGGTATGGCTAGGGTACACCTGGGCACACCTGGGTATGGCTGGGGTACACCTGTGACACACCTGGGGGCACCTGGGCGCACCTGGGGGCACCTGGGTACACCTGGGTATGGCTGGGGGCACCTGGGCACACCTGGGTATGGCTAGGGTACACCTGTGACACACCTGGGGCTACCTGGGCACACCTGGGTATGGCTGGGGCACACCTGGGTATGGCTAGGGTACACCTGGGCGCACCTGGGGGTACCTGGGCACACCTGGGGGCACCTGGGTATGTCTAGGGTATACCTGGGCACACCTGGGGGTACCTGGGATAGACCTGGGGATACACCTGGGGGCACCTGGGGGTATCTCGGATAGACCTGGGGGCACCTGGGGGTATCTGAGATACACCTGGGTACACCTGGGCACACCTGGGGGCACCTTGGGGTACCTGGGGTACACCTGGGTATGGCTGGGGTACACCTGAGGGTACCTGGGGTACACCTGGGTATGGCTAGGGTACACCTGTGACACACCTGGGGGCACCTGGGCACACCTGGGGGCACCTGGGCACACCTGGGTATGGCTAGGGCACACCTGGGAGCACCTGGGCACACCTGGGATAGACCTGGGCACACCTGGGGGCTCCTGGGGATACATCTGGGCGTACCCGGGCACACCTGGGTACACCTGGGGGTAGCTGGGTATGTCTAGGGTACACCTGGGACACACCTGGGGGTTCCTGGGGGCAACTGTAAGACACCTGGGGGTATCTGGGCACAGCTGGGGGCACCTGGGTTCACCTGGGCACACCTAGGGGTACCTGGGTACACCTGGGCACACCTGAGGGCATTTGGGCACACCTGGGGGTACCTCGGATAGGCCTGGGCACACCTGGGGGCACACCTGGGTATGGCTGGGGTACACCTGGGCACACCTGGGGGTACCTCGAATACACCTGGGGGTACCTGGGGGGTACCTGGGGAACATCTGTGAGATCCCGAGGTCAGCATAGGGGTACCTGGGCACACCTGGGGGTTCCTGGGCACACCTGGGTGCTCTTAAAGACAAAATTGGGGACACCTGGGAGCTCCAAGGGTTACCTGGGACACACCTGGGCACACCTGGGACACACCTGGGCACACCCAGTGGTACCTGGGATACACCTGGGCACACCTGGGATACACCTGGGGGTACCTGGGCACACCTGGGGGTACCTGGACACAGCTGGGCACACCTGGCATCACACCTGAGCTCACCTGGGGCATGGGGGAGGCCCAGGGACCCCCCGTGACCTTTGGGGCGACCCCAGGTGTGCCCAGGTGACCTTTGGTGTCCGTCCCCCTCCCCCCCCCGTGCGCGTTTTGGGGCCAAAAGGGGAATTTTTTGTGTTTCTGCTCCGTTTTGGCTCCGTTTGGATAAAAAAAAGTTCAAAAATCCCAAAAAAGTTTCCCGGGAATTTTGGGGGATGGGGGGATGGGTGGGGGGTGGATCCCATCATCCTCCGCGGCTCGGCCAAGATGGCGGCGCCCACGGGCCAAGATGGCGGCGCGCACGGGGTCCCGCGTGGCCGTGGGTCCAAGATGGCGGCCTGTGCACCGGAAGTGTTGGTGCAGAGCGGAAGTGGGGACAAGCGGATGACGTCGCTCCTTGGCCACGCCTTCTCTGCTGAAGACACGCCCACAAATGGGCGTGGTCAAAGGCGGTCTAGAGCTGGCTGCCTCTAGTCACTAAATCTCGCGAGATCTCGCGGGGGAGGTGGGGAAGGGCCGGTGGGGGAACAGCGGAATCTCGCGACAGTTTCCCTATAGAAGCTTTGAGGATCTCGCGAGACTCAGGAAGGCGCGGAAAAGGGGGGGGGGTTTAAAATCGCGCGAGAACTCGCAGGGAGACGTCCTGCGGTCTCGCGAGATTTGGAGCGGCGGGAAGAGTGACGAGGAGGGGAAAGGAGGGGGGTAAAACTCGCGAGAACACCCATTGATACGGACAGCAATCTCGCGAGACTTGCACACACAGCGGGAAGGAGGCGGGATTGAGTGAAAAGCCTCAGCTTGTGGGGTGTTCAAATCTCGCGAGAGAGCCCGCCGAGAAGCGGTACGATCTCGCGAGATTTCGCGTGGCGGGAGAGGGATGAGGGCGGCGGAGGAAGGCCTGAAGGAGGCGGGAGGGAGCGGGGAAGGCGGGGGCTAAAACAGCGCCATAGCGCACATAGAGAAGCGTCACAATCTCGCGAGACTTGGCGTGAGGGGAGAGCGTGAAAGGTGGAAGGCAGAGAGAGGTCTCGCGAGATCGCAGTGCGACTCAATGGGAGATCTCGCGACTTTTGGCGTGGCGGGAGGGCGGGAAGGAGGAGGAGGGCGTGGAGGGGGAGGGAAAAAGAAAGGGAATCCCGCGAGATCGCAATGCGTCTGAATGGGAGCTATCGGGAGATTTTTCCGTGGCGGGAGGGATGGAAGGCGGAGCTAGGCGAGGGGGCGGGGAACTTGATCTCGCGAGATCCCCGCTCGTTTCAATTGGAGCTCTCGCGAGATTTGAGGAGGGGCGGGTAAAGAGGGGCGGGAGAGGCGTAAGGCGCTGAGGGCGGGGGGGAAGGCTGCGTGCGAGATCTCGCGAGATCACCTATAGGAGGAGCGTTGCGCTCTCGCGAGAGCTGGGCGGGCGCGCCATTTGCCGGCGTCTCCCCTCAGGCGGCGCGGACTCCATTTCCCGTCAACCCTGAGGGACACTGGGGGGAAGGAAGGCCCGAGGGGGGCGTGGGTAATAAAAGAAAGGAGATCTCGTGAGATCACAATGCGTCTGAATGGGAGACATCGCGAGATTTTTCCGTGGCGGGAGGGCTGGAAGGCGGAGCTCGGCGCGGGGAGGAGCTTGATCTCCCGAGCGCTCCCATTGAAACGAGCGGAGATCTCGCGATATTTGAAGGGGGGCGGGTAAAGAAGGGCGGGAAAGGCGAAAGGCGGGAGGAGCTGAGGGCCGGGGGGAAGGCGGTGTGCGAGATCTCGCGAGATCTCCCATTGAGTGGAATTGCGCTCTCGCGAGAGTTGGGCAGGCGCGCTCGCGGCCGCCGCCATTTGCCGGCGTCTCCCCTCAGAGTCGCGGACTCCATTTCCCGTGAGCCCTGAGGGAGAAGAGGGGGGAGGAAGGCCCGGGGGGGGCCTCTGGGGGGGGTTCAGGGGTGCTGAGGGGGGGGGTCTCGGTTAAAGGGGGAGGGGGAACCCGGCCGCCATTTGGCGGTGGAGGCGGAGCGGGCGGCGGAGGCGCCTCCCCGGGGCTCCCCTCCCTCCCCTCACGGCTCCGTCCCGTCCTTCCGCCTCCTCCTCATCCTCCTCATCCTCATCCCGTGAGGCGGCGGGGAGCGAGCGGTAATGGGGGAGCGGGCAAGGTGTGGGGGGAGGGGGCCGTAAGGGGTTTGGGGTCCCAGGTTTGGAATTTGGGGTCCCAGGTTTGGAATTTGGGGTCCCTGGTATGGGGTCTGGGGCTGTGAGGGGTTTGGGGTCCCTGGTTTGGAATTTGGGGTCCCTGGTTTGGGGTTCCTGATCTGGGTTCAGGGGCTCTGAGGGGTTTGGGGTCCCAGGTTTGGGGTTTGGGGTCCCACGTTTGGGGTCTGGGGCTGTGAGGGGTTTGGGGTCTCAGGTTTGGAATTTGGGGTCCCAGGTATGGGGTCTGGGGCTGTGAGGAGTTTGGGGTCCCAGGTTTGGGATTTGGGGTCCCAGGTTTGGGGTCAGGAGCTGTGAGGGTTTGGGGTCCCCTGATTTGGGGTTTGGGGTCCCAGGTTTGGGGTCAGGGGCTGTGAGGGGTTTGGGGTCCCAGGTTTGGAATTTGGGGTCCCTGATGTGGGGTCAGGGCCTGTGAGGGGTTTGGGGTCCCTGATTTGGGATTTGGGGTCCCAGGTTTGGGGTCCCTGATGTGGGATTTGGGGCCTGTGAGGGGTTTGGGGTCCCTGATTTGGGATTTGGGGTCCCAGGTTTGGGGTCAGGGGCTCTGAGGGGTTTGGGATCCCTGGTTTGGGGTCCCTGGTTTGGGGTTTGGGGTCCCAGGTTTGGGGTCAGGGGCTGTGAGGGGTTTGGGGTCCTTGATTTGGGGTTTGGGGTCCCTGATGTAGGTTCAGGGCCTGTGAGGGGTTTGGGGTCCCTGGTTTGGGGTTTGGGGCTCTGAGGGGTTTGGGGTCCCTGGTTTGGGGTCCCTGGTTTGGGGTCAGGGGCTGTGAGGGGTTTGGGGTCCCTGGTTTGGGATTTGGGGTCCCTGGTTTGGGGTCAGGGGCTGTGAGGGGTCTGGGGTCCCGGGTTTGGGGTTTGGGGTCCAGGAGCTATGAGGGGTTTGGGGTCCTCAGTTCAGTGTTCCTGGTTTGGGGTCCTTGGTTTGGGGACCCAGTTGTGGGGTCAGGGGCTGTGAGGGGTCTGGGGTTCCTGGTTTTGGGTCAGGGGCTGTGAGGGGTTTGGGGTCCCTGGTTTGGGGTCCCTGGTTTGGGGTTTGGGGTTCCTGGTTTTGGGTCAGGGGCTCTGAGGGGTTTGGGGTTTGGGGTCCCTGGTTTGGGGTCAGGGGCTCTGAGGGGCTTGGGTTCCCTAATTTGGGGTCAGGGGTTTGGGGTCCCTGGTGTGGGTTCAGGGGCTGGGAGGGGTTTGGGGGTCCCTGATTTGGGATTTGGGGGTCCTTGGTTTGGGATTTGGGGTCCCACGTTTGGGCCTGTGAGGGGTTTGGGGTCCCTAATTTGGGGTCCCTGGTTTGGGGTCCCTGATGTAGGTTCAGGGCCTGTGAGGGGTTTGGGGTCCCTGGTTTGGGGTCCCTGATCTGGGGTCTCTGGTTTGGGGTCCCTGGTTTGGGGTCAGAGGCTGTGAGGGGTTTGGGGTGCCTGGTTTGGGGTCCCTGGTTTGAGGTTTGGGGTCCCTGATTTGGGGTCAGGGGCTCTGAGGGGTTTGGGGTCCCAGGTTTGGGGTCAGGAGCTGTGAGGAGTTTGGGGTCCCTGGTTTGGGGTTTGGGGTCCCTGATGTGGGGTCAGGGGCTGTGAGGGGTCTGAGGTCTCTGGTTTGGGGTCTGAGGTCCCTGGTTTGGGGTCAGGGGCTGTGGGGGGTCTGGGGCCCCGGGTTTGGGGTCCCTGGTGTGGGGTTTGGGGACCCAGGTGTGGGTTCAGGGGCTGTGAGGGGTTTGGGGGTCCCTGGTTTGGGATTTGGGGTCCCGGGTTTGGGGCTGTGAGGGGTTTGGGCTCCCTAATTTGGGGTCCCTGGTTTGGGGTCCCTGCTGTGGGTTCAGGGCCTGTGAGGGGTTTGGGGTCCCTGATTTGGGATTTGGGGTCCCTGGTTTGTGGTTTGGGGTCCCTGATTTGTGGTCAGGGGCTGTGAGGGGTTTGGGGTCTCTGATTTGGGGTTTGGGGTCCCTGGTTTGGGGTCAGGGCCTGTGAGGGGTTTGGGGTCTCTGATTTGGGGTCTCTGGTTTGGGGTCTCTAATGTGGGATTTGGGGCCTGTGAGGGGTTTGGGGTCCCTAATTTGGGGTCCCTGGTTTGGGGTCTCTGGTTTGGGGACCCAGGTGTGGGTTCAGGGCCTGTGAGGGGTTTGGGGTCCCTGATTTGGGATTCCTGGTTTGTGGTTTGGGGTCCCTGATCTGGGGTCTCTGGTTTGGGGTCAGGTGCTGTGGGGGTTTGGGGTCCTTGATTTGGGGTTTGGGGTCCCTGGTTTGGGGTTTGGGGCTCTGAGGGGTTTGGGGTCCCAGGTTTGAGGTCCCTGGTTTGAGGTTTGGGGTCCCTGATGTGGGGTCAGGGGCTGTGAGGGGTTTGGGGTCCCTGATTTGGGGTCTCTGGTTTGGGGTCCCTGGTTTGGGGTCCCTGGTTTGGGGTTTGGGGCTCTGAGGGGTTTGGGGTCCCTGATTTGGGGTCTCTGGTTTGGGGTCAGGGGCTGTGAGGGGTCTGGGGCCCCGGGTTTGGGGTCCCTGGTGTGGGGTTTGGGGACCCAGGTGTGGGTTCAGGGGCTGTGAGGGGTTTGGGGTCCCTGGTTTGGGGTCTCTGGTTTGGGGTCAGCGGCTGTGGGGGGTCTGGGGCCCCGGGTTTGGGGTCCCTGGTGTGGGGTTTGGGGACCCAGGTGTGGGTTCAGGGGCTGTGAGGGGTTTGGGGTCCCTGGTTTGGGATTTGGGGTCCCTGGTTTGGGGTTGTGAGGGGTTTGGGCTCCCTGATTTGGGGTCCCTGGTTTGGGGTCCCTGGTTTGGGGTCCCTGCTGTGGGTTCAGGGGCTGTGAGGGGTTTGGGGTCCCGGTTTTGGGGTTTGGGGTCCCTGGTTTGTGGTTTGGGCCCCCTGATCTGGGGTCCCTGCTGTGGGTTCAGGGGCTGTGAGGGGTTTGGGGTCCCGGTTTTGGGGTTTGGGGTCCCTGGTTTGTGGTTTGGGCCCCCTGATCTGGGGTCCCTGCTGTGGGTTCAGGGGCTGTGAGGGGTTTGGGGTCCCGGGTTTGGGATTTGGGGTCCCGGGTTTGGGGTCCAGGAGCTCTGAGGGGTTTGGGGTCCTCAGTTCAGTGTTCCTGGTTTGGGGTCTGGGCTTTGGGGTCCCTGGTTTGGGGTCCCTGATGTGGGTTCAGGGGCTGGGAGGGGTTTGGGGTCCCTGGTTTGGGATTTGGGGTCCCAGGTTTAGGGTCCCTCGTTTGGGGGCCCTGGTTTGGGGTTTGGGGCTGTGAGGGGTCTGGGGTCCTGGGTTTGGGGTCCCTGATTTGGGGTCAGGGGTTTGGGGTCCCTGATGTGGGGTCAGGGGCTGTGAGGGGTTTGGGGTCCCAGGTTTGGGATTAGGGGTCCCTGAGTTGAGGTTTGGGGTCCCTAATTTGGGTTCAGGGGCTGGGAGGGGTTTGGGGTCCCAGTTCAGGGTTTGGGGTCAGTTTGTCGTCCCAGTTTGGGGTTTGGGGTCCCAGTTTGGGGCTTGGGGTCCCAGTTTGGGGTTTGGGGTCCCAGTTCGGGGTTTTGGGAGGTCCCAGTTCAGAATTTAGGGGGTCCCAGTTTGGGGCTGGGGGTCTCAATTTGGGGTTTGGGGTCCCAGTTTGGGGCTTGGGGTCCCAGTTTGGGGTTTTGGGAGGTCCCAGTTTAGGATTTTGGGGTCTCAGTTTGGTTTTTGGGGTCACTTTGGGGTTTTGGGGTCCCAGTTTGGGGTTTTTGGGGTCACTTTGTGGTTTTGGGAGGTCCCAGTTTGGATTTTGGGGTCCCGGTTTGGGGTCCCAGTTCAAAATTTTGGGGGTCCCAGTTCAGAATTTTAGGGGTCCCAGTTTGGGGCTTGGGGTCCCAGTTTGAGGTTTGAGGTTCCAGTTTGAGGTTTGGGGTCCCAGTTTGGGGTTGGAGGTCAGTTTGGGGTCCCAGTTTGGGATTTGGGGTCCCAGTTTGGGGTTTTGGGAGGTCCCAGTTTGGGGTTTGGGGTCCCAGTTCAGGATTTTGGGGTCCCAGTTTGGGGTCCCAGTTTGGAGTTTGAGGTCCCAGTTCAGAATTTTGGGGGTCCCAGTTTGGATTTTGGGGTCCCAGTTTGGGGTTTGGGGTCCCAGTTTGGGGTTTTGGGAGGTCCCAGTTCAGAATTTTAGGGGTCCCAGTTTGGGGTTTGGGGTCCCAGTTTGGGGTTTGGGGTCCCAGTTTGGGGTTTGGGGTCCCAGTCTGGGGTTTGGGGTCCCAGTTTGGGGTTTGAGGTCCCAGTTTGGGGTTTTTGGGGTCCCAGTTCAGGATTTTGGGGTGCCAGTTTGGGGTTTTGGGGTCCCAGTTTGGGGTTTTAGGGTCCCAGTTCGGGAGTTTGGGGTCACTTTGGTGTTTGGGGGGTCTCACTTTGGGGTTTGGGGTCCCAGTTTGAATTTTGCGGTCCCAGTTTGGGGGTTTTGGGGTCACTTTGGGGTTTTGGGGTCAATTTAGGATTTTTGGGGTCCCAATTTGGATTTTGGGGTCCCAGTTTGGGGTTTTGGGTCCCAGTTTTGGATTTTGGGGTCCCAGTTTGGGGATTTTGGGGTCCCCTCGTGGAGTTTTTGGGTCATTTTGTGGGATTTGGGATTTTGGGGTCCCAGTTTGGGGTTTCGGGTCCCAGTTTGGATTTTGGGGTCCCAGTTTGGGGTTTTTGGGGTCCCCTCGTGGAGTTTTTGGGTCATTTTGTGGGATTTGGGATTTTGTGGTCCCAGTTTGGGGTTTTTGGGGTCCCCTCGTGGAGTTTTTGGGTCGTTTTGTGGGATTTGGGATTTTGGGGTCCCAGTTTGGGGTTTTTGGGGTCCCAGTTTGGGGTTTTGGTGTCACTTTTGGGTTTTTTGGGGCTCCCAGTTTGGATTTTGGGGTCCCAATTTGGGTTTTTGGTTTTTGGGGTCACTCTGGGGTTTTGGGGGGTCCCAGTTTGGATTTTAGGGTCCCACTTTGGGGATTTTGGGGTCCCTTTGGGGGTTTGGGGTCAGTTTAGGATTTTTGGGATCCCAATTTGGATTTTGGGGTCCCAGTTTGGGGTTTTTGGGGTCCCAGTTTGGGGTTTTGGGGTCAGTTTAGGATTTTTGGGGTCCCTGTGTGGAGTTTTGGGGTCGTTTTGTGCTCTGGGGTCCCTGTGTGGGACAGGTGTGCCCAGCTGTGCCCAGGTGTGCCCAGGTACCCCCAGCTGTACCCAGGTGTGCCCAGGTACCCCCAGGTGTGCCCAGGTACCCCCAGCTGTACCCAGGTGTGCCCAGGTACCCCCAGGTGTGCCCGGGTACCCCCAGGTGTGCCCAGCTGTGCCCAGGTGTGCCCAGGTGTGCCCAGGTGTGCCCAGGTACCCCCAGGTGTACCCAGGTACCCCCAGGTGTGCCCAGGTGTGCCCAGGTACCCCCAGGTGTGCCCAGCTGTGCCCAGGTGTGCCGAACCCCCCGGTTTTCAAGGATTTCCCCCCAGTTCTGACCCTTTGCCCCCCTCAGGTGTCCCAGGTGCGTCCCCGTCCCTGCTCACCTGCTCTGCTCCCCCCAGGTGTGCCCAGGTGTGCCCAGGTGTGCCCAGGAGCTGCTCCAGGTGTGTGCAGAACCCCCCAGGTGTGTCCCAGGTGTGTCCAGGTGTGTTTAACCCATCCCAAGTGTGTCCCAGGTGTGTCCCAGGTGTGTCCCAGGTGTGTTTAACCCCTCCCAGGTGTGTCCCAGGTGTGTTTAACCCCTCCCAGGTGTGTCCAGGTGTGTTTAACCCATCCCAGGTGTGTCCCAGGTGTGTCCCAGGTGTGTTTAACCCCTCCCAGGTGTGTCCCAGGTGTGTCCCAGGTGTGTTTAACCCATCCCAGGTGTGTCTGACCTCCCCCAGGTGTGTCCCAGGTGTGTCCCAGGTGTGTCCCAGGTGTGTGCAGAACCCCCCAGGTGTGTCCCAGGTGTGTCCCAGGTGTGTTTAACCCTTCCCTCACCTGTCCCAGGTGTGTCCAGGTGTGTCCAGGTGTGTTTATCGCCCCCCAGGTGTGTCCCAGGTGTGTTTAACCCCTTCCTCCCCTCCCTCCCCTGTCCCAGGTGTGTTTAATCCCTCCCTCACCTGTCCCAGGTGTGTTTAACCCCTTCCTCCCCTGTCCCAGGTGTGTTTAACCCCTTCCTGCCCTCTCTCCCCTGTCCCAGGTGTGTTTAACCCCTTCCTCCCCTGTCCCAGGTGTGTTTAACCCCTTCCTCACCTGTCCCAGGTGTGTTTAACCCCTCCCTCACCTGTCCCAGGTGTGTTTAACCCCTTCCTCCCCTCTCTCCCCTGTCCCAGGTGTGTTTAACCCCTTCCTCCCCTTCCTCACCTGTCCCAGGTGTGTTTAACCCCTCCTCCCCTGTCCCAGGTGTGTTTAACCCTTCCCTCCCCTGTCCCAGGTGTGTTTAACCCCTTCCTCCCCTCTCTCCCCTGTCCCAGGACGCCCCCCCGGCCTCACCGGCACCGTGGAAGTGGAGTGTGAGGAGGAGGAGGAGGGCCCCGCGCACACAGGTGAGAGGGGACAGGTGGGGACACCTGAGGGACGCCAAAAACCCCCAAAAATCCTAAAAAAATCCCCAAAATTTGACCCCAAAAGTCACCAAATTGGCCCCAAAAATCAGCGAAATTCACTTAAAAATTCCCTGAATTGGGCACAGTGAGGGACAGGTGAGGGACACCAAAAACCCCCAAAAATCCTAAAAAAATCCCCCAAATCCCAAAGATTTTACCACAAAATTCACCGAATTGACCCCAAAAATCAGCGAAATTCACTTAAAAATTCACTGGATTGGGCACAGTGAGGGACAGGGGAGGGACACCAAAAACCCCAAAAAATCCCCCCAAAAAATCCCCAAATCCTGAAGATTTTACCCCAAAATTCACTAAAATTGATCCCAGTGAGGGACAGGTGAGGGGACACCAAAAACCCCCAAAAAATCCTAAAAAAATCCCCAAAATAGGAAAGATTTTACCCCAAAAATCAGCGAAATTCACTTAAAAATTCCCTGAATTGGGCACAGTGAGGGACAGGGGAGGGACACCAAAAATCCCAAAAATTCCCCCAAGAATTCCCCAAAACCCCAAAGATTTTACCCCAAAATTCACTAAAATTGATCCCAGGGAGGGACAGGTGAGGGACACCAAAAACTCCCAAAAATCCCCAAAAAATCCCAAAATTGTGAAGATTTTACCCCAAAAATCAGCAAAATTCACTTAAAAATTCACTGATTTGGGACAGGTGAGGGATACAAAAAACCCCAAAAAATTCCCCCGAAAAACCCCAAAATTGTGAAGATTTAACCCCAAAATTTTTAAAATTCTTTTAAAAGGTCAGTGAATTGGTTATGGTGAGGGACAGGTGAGAAACACCAAAAACCCTAAAAAAATCCTCAAAAAAATCCCTAAATTTGGAAAAAATTTTACCCCAAAAATCTCCTGAATGCACTCAAAACATCCTTGAATTATTCACAGTGAGGGACAGGGGAGGGACACAAAAAGACCCTAAAAAAATCCCCAAAAAATCCCAAAATTGGAAAGATTTTACCCCAAAAATCAGCAAAATTCACTTAAAAATTCACTGAATTGGGCACAGTGAGGGACATCAAAAACCCCCAAAAATCCTAAAAAAATCCTCAAAATCCCAAATATTTTACCCCAAAATTCACTAAATTGACCCTAAAAAATCCTAAAATTATTCCAAAAACCTGAAGTTTTTATCCCCAAAATTCGCTAAATTGACCCCAAAAATTCACTTAAAAATTCCCTGAATTGGGCACAGTGAGGGACAGGGGAGGGACACCAAAAACCCAAAAAATCCCCCCCCCAAATCCCCCAAATCCCAAAGATTTGACCCCAAAATTCACTGAAATTGATCCCATTGAGGGACAGGTGAGGGGACACCAAAAACCCCAAAAAATCCTAAAAAAATCCCCAAAATCCCAAAGATTTTACCTCAAAATTCACTAAAATTGACCCCAAAAATCAGCGAAATTCACTTAAAAATTCCCTGAATTGGGCACAGTGAGGGACAGGGGAGGGACACCAAAAACCCCAAGAAATCCCCAAATCCCAAAGATTTTACCCCGAAATTCATTAAATTGACCCTAAAAAATCTTAAAACAATCCCAAGAAACCCGAAGATTTTATCCCCAAAATTCACTAAATTGACCCCAAAAATTCACTTAAAAATTCCCTGAATTGGTCACAGTGAGGGACAGGGGAGGGACACCAAAAACCTCCCAAAAAATCCTTAAAAAAATCCCCAAAATCCCCAAGATTTTACCCCAAAATTCATTAATTAGACCCCAAAATTTACCTGAATCTACTAAAAAAATCCTTAAATTATTCCCAGTGAGGGACAGCAAAAAAATCCTAAAAAAATCCCCCGAAACTCCCAAAGATTTTACCCCAAAATTCAGCAAATTGACCCCAAAAATCAGCGAAATTCACTCAAAAATTCATTGAATTGGGCACAGTGAGGGACAGGGGAGGGACACCAAAAACCCCAAAAAAATCCTAAAAAAATCCCCAAAATCCCAAAGATTTTACCTCAAAATTCACCAAATTGACCCCAAAAATCAGCGAAATTCTCTTAAAAATTCCCTGAGTTGGGCACAGTGAGGGACAGGGGAGGGACGGGGACAGGTGACTCAGGTGAGGGGACAGGTGAGACGGGTGGGACACAGGGGACAGGTGAGACAGGTGGGACACAGGTGGGACACAGGTGGGACGCAGGTGGGACAGGTGAGACTGAAAAACCAGGTGAGAGGTGAGAGACAGGTGAGCACAGGTGGGACAGGTGAGAAGTGAGAGACAGGTAAGGGAAAGTGAGAGACAGGTGAGACACAGGTGGGACAGGTGAGACAGAGGTGGGACAGGTGAGACACAGGTGGGACACAGGTGGGACACAGGTGGGACATACGGGACAGGTGAGACTCAGGTGGGACGGGTGAGACACAGGTGAGACGCAGAAGATCCAGGTGAGACACAGGTGAGCACAGGTGGGACAGGTGAGAAGCGAGAGACAGGTAAGGAAAGGTGAGAGACAGGGACAGGTGAGGGACAGGTGAGACATCACGGACAAGTGTGCTCAGACAGGTGAGTGAGACAGGTGAGTGAGACAGGTGAGGGGACAGGTGAGTGAGACAGGTGAGAGACACGTGAGAGACACGTGAGTGAGACAGGTGAGAGCAATGGGTGAGACATCATGGACAGGTGCGATCAGACAGGTGAGACATGGACAGGTGAGGGATTGGGGACAGGTGAGGCACAGGGACAGGGGGAGAGGTGACAGGTGAGACACAGGTGGGACAGGTGAGACACAGGTGAGGCAGGTGAGAAACAGGTGAGAGACAGGTGAGCACAGATGGAACAGGTGAGAAGTAAGACAGGTAAGGAAAGGTGAGAGGGGACAGGTGAGATACAGGTGAGACACAGGTGGTGCAGGTGAGACACAGAAGATCCAGGTGAGAGGTGAGAGACAGGTGGGACAGGTGAGAAGCGAGAGACAGGTAAGGGAAAGTGAGAGACAGGTGAGGGACAGGTGAGACATGTAATATTCAGGTGAGAGATGGACAGGTGCGATCAGACAGGTGAGACACAGACAGGGGGACAGGTGAGACACAGACAGGTGAGATACAGACAGGTGAGACACAGGTGAGAGTGAGGTGAGACACAGGTGAGACACAGGTGGGACAGGTGAGAAGTGAGACAGGTAAGGGAAAGGTGAGACACAGGGACAGGTGAGACAGGTGAGATACAGACAGGGGAGAGATGCAGGTGAGACATGGACAGGTGAGATCAGACAGGTGAGATGGAGGCAGGTGACACAGGTGAGACACAGGGATGCGTGAGGGATAGGGACAGGTGAGACACAGGTGAGACACAGGTGAGGCACATAAGATCCAGGTGAGCACAGGTGGGACAGGTGAGAAGTGAAAGACAGGTAAGGGAAAGTGGGAGACAGGTGAGGGACAGGTGCGATCAGACAGGTGAGCACAGGTGGGACACGTGAGACACAGGTGAGACACAGAAGATTCAGGTGAGACACAGGTGAGCACAGGTGGGACAGGTGAGAAGTGAGAGGTAAGGAAAGGTGAGACACAGGGACAGGGACAGGTGGGACACAGGTGGGACAAAGCGGGGACAGGTGAATGGAAGGGGCTCAGGTGAGGGGGGAGGGCTCAGGTGAGCTCAGGTGAGGTCCCAGGTGTGTCAAAGGTGTGTCTCAGGTGCGTCCCAAGTGTATCTCAGGTGTTCCAGGTGTGTCCCAGGTGTATCCCAGGTATCTCAGGTGTGTCTCAGGTGTGTCCCAGGTGTCTCAGGTGTGTCCCAGGTGTGTCTCAGGTGTGTCCCAGGTGTGTCCCAGGTGTGTCCCAGGTGTCCCAGGTGTCTCAGGTGTGTCTCAGGTGTTCCCCAGGTGTCTCAGGTGTGTCCCAGGTGTGTTTCACCTGTCCCAGGTGTGTCCCAGGTGTCTCAGGTGTGTCCCAGGTGTGTCCCAGGTGTATCCCAGGTGTCTCAGGTGTGTCCCAGGTGTCCCAGGTGTGTCTCAGGTGTGTCCCAGGTGTGTCTCACCTGTCCCAGGTGTATCCCAGGTGTATCTCACCTGTCCCAGGTGTCTCAGGTGTGTCCCAGGTGTGTCTCACCTGTCCCAGGTGTATCCCAGGTGTATCTCACCTGTCCCAGGTGTCTCAGGTGTGTCCCAGGTGTGTCCCAGGTGTGTCCCAGGTGTCTCAGGTGTGTCCCAGGTGTGTCCCAGGTGTGTCCCAGGTGTCCCAGGTGTGTCCCAGGTGTGTCTCAGGTGTCCCAGGTGTCTCAGGTGTGTCCCAGGTGTATCTCAGGTGTGTCTCAGGTGTGTCCCAGGTGTCTCAGGTGTATCCCAGGTGTCCCAGGTGTGTCCCAGGTGTCTCAGGTGTGTCCCAGGTGTCCCAGGTGTGTCTCAGGTGTCCCAGGTGTGTCCCAGGTGTCCCAGGTGTGTCCCAGGTGTGTCCCAGGTGTCTCAGGTGTGTCCCAGGTGTGTCTCACCTGTCCCAGGTGTATCCCAGGTGTATCTCACCTGTCCCAGGTGTCCCAGGTGTGTCCCAGGTGTGTCCCAGGTGTCTCAGGTGTGTCCCAGGTGTCCCAGGTGTGTCCCAGGTGTATCTCACCTGTCCCAGGTGTCTCGGGTGTGTCCCAGGTGTATCTCACCTGTCCCAGGTGTATCTCACCTGTCTCAGGTGTATCCCAGGTATCTCAGGTGTATCTCACCTGTCCCAGGTGTCTCAGGTGTGTTCTCACCTGCGCAGGTGCCGCAGCTCAGGTGAGGCTGGGGGGGCTCAGGTGTGTCCCAGGTGTGTCCCAGGTGTATCTCACCTGTCCCAGGTGTATCTCAGGTGTGTCCCAGGTGTCTCAGGTGTATCCCAGGTGTCTCAGGTGTATCTCAGGTGTGTCCCAGGTGTCTCAGGTGTGTCCCAGGTGTGTCTCACCTGTCCCAGGTGTATCCCAGGTGTATCCCAGGTGTATCCCAGGTGTCTCAGGTGTGTCATCCCAGGTGTCCCAGGTGTCTCAGGTGAGGCTGGGGGGGCTCAGGTGTGTCCCAGATGTGTCCCAGGTGTGTCCCAGGTGTGTCCCAGGTGTCTCAGGTGTGTCCCAGGTCTCAGGTGTGTCCCAGGTGTCTCAGGTGTATCCCAGGTGTGTCCCAGGTGTCTCAGGTGTGTCATTACCTGCGCAGGTGCCGCGGCTCAGGTGAGGCTGGGGGGGCTCAGGTGTGTCCCAGATGTGTCCCAGGTGTATCTCAGGTGTGTCTCACCTGTCCCAGGTGTGTCCCAGGTGTCTCAGGTGTGTCTCACCTGTCCCAGGTGTGCCCCAGGTGTGTCCCAGGTGTGTCTCAGGTGTATCCCAGGTGTCTCTCACCTGTCTCAGGTGTATCCCAGGTGTCTCTCACCTGTCTCAGGTGTATCCCAGGTGTCTCAGGTGTATCTCACCTGTCCCAGGTGTCTCAGGTGTGTTCTCACCTGCGCAGGTGCCGCGGCTCAGGTGAGGCTGGGGGGGCTCAGGTGTGTCCCAGGTGTCCCAGGTGTGTCCCAGATGTGTCCCAGGTGTATCTCGGGTGTATCTCACCTGTCCCAGGTGTATCTCACCTGTCCCAGGTGTATCTCAGGTGTATCCCAGGTGTCTCAGGTGTATCTCAGGTGTATCCCAGGTGTCTCAGGTGTGTCTCAGGTGTATCTCAGGTGGTCCCAGGTGTATCCCAGTGTGGGCTGGTGGGGGCTCAGGTGTGTCCCAGGTGTATCTCAGGTGTCCCAGGTGTGTCCCAGGTGTCTCAGGTGTCCCAGGTGTGTCCCAGGTGTATCTCACCTGTCCCAGGTGTATCTCAGGTGTATCCCAGGTATCTCAGGTGTACCTCACCTGTCCCAGGTGTATCCCAGGTGTATCCCAGGTGTCTCAGGTGTGTCATTACCTCCCCTGGTGCCAAAAATGGCCCCAAAAGGCTGGACCCCAAAATGCCCCCCAGCATGAGGGCCCCCAATCCCCAGCAGCCCCTGTGTCCCCAAAATGGGCCCAAAATCCCCAAAATGGCCCCAAAAAACCACCCCCAGGGTGAGTGGGGAGGGAGGGGGGGATGGGACCCGGGAATGACCCCAAAATCCCCCCCAAAAATGGCCCAAAATCCACAAAAAATGGCCCCAAAATGCCGCCAAAAATGACCCCAAAATGTCCCCAAAATGGCCCCAAAATCCCCAAAAATGGCCCCAAAATCCCCCCCCAAAATGCCCCAAAATGTCAACAAAATGGCCCCAAAATCCCCCCAAAAATGGCCCCAAAATCCCTCCAAAAATGGTCCCAAAATCTGCCAAAAATGACCCCAAAATCTGCCCAAAACCCCAAAAATCCCCCCAAAAACCCCCCAAAACAGCCCTCAAAATTACCCAAAAATCCCCCCTAAAACGGCCCCAAAATCCCAAAAAAATGACCCCAAAATCCCCCAAAAATGGCCCCAAAATCCCCCAAAAACGGCCCCAAATTCACAAAAAATGACCCAAAATCCCCCAAAATGGCTCCAAATCCCCAAAAAATGACCCAAAAATCCCCCCAAAAAGGCCCCAAAATCCCCCAAAATGGCTCCAAAATCCCCCCAAAATGGCCCCAAATTCACAAAAAAATTACCCAAAAAATCCCCCCAAAAACGGCCCCAAAATCCCCAAAAATGGCTCCAAAATCCCCCCAAAAATGGCCCCAAATTCATAAAAAATGACCCAAAATCCCCCCTAAAATGGCCCCAAAATCTGTCCAAAACTGCCCCAAAAAGCCCCAAAATGGCCCCAAAATCCCAAAACGGCCCCAAAACACAAAATGACCCAAAATCCCCCAAAAGGGCCCCAAATGGGACCAAAATGACCCAAAATGGCCCCTAAACGGCCCCAAAATCAGCCAAAAACCCCAAAATGACCCCAAAATCTGCCCAAAATGGCCCCAAAATCCTCCCAAAAAATGGCCCCAAAATCCCCCCAAAAATGGCCTAAAATCCCCCCAAAAATGGCCCAAAATCCCCCCAAAATTGCCCAAAATTCACAAAAAATGACCCCAAAATCCCCTCCAAAAAGGCCCCAAAATCTGCCAAAAAATGGCCCCAAATTCACAAAAAATGACCCAAAAATCCCCAAAATCCTCCCAAAAATGACCCAAAATCCCCCCAAAAAGGCCCCAAAATCTGGCCCCCAAAATGCCCCAAAATGGCCCCAAAAAAATGGCCCCCTCAAACGGGCCCAAATCCCCAAAATGACCCAAAAATGGTCCCCAAAACGGCCCAAAACCCCAAAATGGCCCCCAAAATCCACAAAATGTCCCCAAATACCCCCAAAATAACCCCAAATTCACCCAAAATGACCCAAAATCCCCCCCAAAAAGGGCCCAAAATCCCCCAAAATGGCCCCAAAAACCCCAATGACCCAAAATCCCCCCAAAAGGCCCCAAAATCTGTCCAAAAATGACCCCCAAACCCAAATCCCCCAAATGGCCCCAAATGCACAAAAATTACCCAAAATCCCAAAATGGCCCCAAAATCTCCCAAAATGGCCCCAAAATCCCCCAAAACGGCCCCAAAATCCCCCCCCCCTGTGGCCCCCAAAATCACCAAAAATGACCCAAAATCCTCCCCCCCCCCAAATGGCCCCAAAATTTCCCAAAATGGCCCCAAAAATGGTCCCAAAAATGCCCCAAAAATCCCCCAAAATGGCCCCAAAATCCCCCCAAAATGGCCCCTAAAATCCCCAAAAAATGCCCCAAAAAATCCCCCAAAATGTCCCCTAAAATCCCCAAAATGGCCCCAAATTGCCACAAAAATGACCCAAAAATGACCTGAAATGGCCAAAAATTCCCAAAGGCCCCAAAATCCCCCCAAAAATGGCCCCAAAATCCCCTAAAAATGGCCCCAAAATCCCCCCTAAATGGCCCCAAAATTCACAAAAACATCCCAAATATTGCCCCCTAAATGGCCCCAAAATTCACAAAATATGGCCCCAAAATGGCCCCAAAAATGGCCCCGAAAGTTCTCTAAAAACAGCCACAAAATCCACAAAAAATGGTCCCAAAAATTGCCTCAAAATTCTGTAAAAACAGCCCAAAAATCCCCCAAAAATGGCCCCAAAATCCACAAAAATGGCCCCAAAATCCATCCAAAAAGGTCCCAAAATCCCCCCAAAATGGCCCCAAAAGTCTCAAAAACACCCAAAATCCCCCAAAAATGGCCCCAAAATCCTCCCAAAATGGCCCTAAATCCCCCAAAATGACCCAAAAATCCCCAAAAAATGGCCCCAAATGTCCAAGAAATGGCTCCAAAATCCCCCCAAAATATCCCCAAAATCCCCCCGAAAATGGCTCCAAAATCCCTAAAAAATGGCCCCAAAATCCCCAAAAATGGCCCCAAAATTTTTCCTCAGTCACCTGAAACAGCCCCAAAATTCTCTAAAAACAGCCCCAAAATCCCCCCAAAAAGGCTCCAAAATCCCCACAAATGGCTCCAAAAAATCCCAAAATTCTCCCAAAATCCTCCCGAAAATGGCCCCAAAATCCCTAAAAAATGGCCCCAAAATCCCCCAAAAATGGCTTCAAAATCCCCCAAAATGGCCCCCCAAATCTGCCAAAATTGCCTCCAAAATCCCCCAAAAATGGCTCCAAAATCCCCTTTTCCCCAAAATGCCCCCAAAATGGCCCCAAAATGTCCCCAAAAAATCCCCAAAATGGCCCCAAAAAAATGACCCAAAATCCCCCAAAATGGCCCAAAATCCCCAAATCCCCCAAAATCCCCTGAAATTTTTTCCAAAATCCCCAAAATTTTCCCAAAAATCCCCAAATTTTTCCCCAAAAATCCCAAAACATCCCCAAATTCCAAATTTCCCCCTAAATCCCAAAATTCCCAAAATATCCCCAAATCCCCAAATTCCCTTCCAAAAAAGGTCCCAAAATCCCCCAAAACCCCAAAAATCCCCAAAAACCCTCAAAAATCCCCATTTTTGCCCTAAAATCTAAATTTTCACCCAAAAACCCCAAAATTTTTTCCAAAAAAATTTCTAATTTTCCCAAAATCCCCCAAAAGGTTCCCAAAATGGCCCCAAAATGCCCTCTAAAACAGCCCCCAAATCCCCAAAAAACGGCCCCTCAAAAATCCCCATTTTTTGCCCTAAAATCCCCAAATTTTCACCTAAAAATCCCAAATTTTCAAAAACCCCAAAAAAATTCCCAAAAAATTTTCCCCTAATTTTCCCAAAATCCCCCAAATTTCCCCAAATGTCCCGTGGTTTTTCCAATGGTGCCCTCAAAGGATGAGCAAAAAGCCCCACCCCCCTTGAAACCCCTCCAAAAATCCCAAATTTGCCCTAAAATCCCCAAAACAGCCCCAAAAATTCTAAAAATTTTCCCCAAATCCCCCAAAATTTCCCCCAAATCCCCAAAATTTCACCCCAAAAATCCCAAAATTTCACCCCCAAATGCCCCAAAGGATGAGGCCCAGCCCTAAAATCCCCCAAATGGCCCCAAAACCCCTCCAAAATGGCCATTTTTGCCCTAAAATCCCCAAATTTTCCCCAAAATCCCAAATTTTCACCCAAAATTCCCAAATTTTTCACCAAAATTTCCCCAAAATCCTTTCCAAAAGGTGCCCTCGGGCAGGATGAGCAGCTCCGAAAACCCCAAAATCCCCATTTTTTCAAAATCCCAAATTTTCCCCAAAATCCCCAAAATCCCAAAATTTTCCCCCAAAATTTCCCTAAAATTCCCAAAAATCCCCAATTTTTCCCAAAAAATCCCCAAATTTTTTCCCCAAAATCCCATTTTTTCCCCCCAAAACTCCAAATTTCCTCCTAAAATCCCAAAATTCCCAAATTTCTCCCCAAAATCCCCAACCTTCCCTTCCAAATCGTCCCTAAAATCCCCCCCAAAAACCCCAGAAAATCCCCTCAAAACCCCCTAAAAATCCCAAATTTTCACCCAAAAATCCCCAAATTTTCACCCAAAAACCCCAAATTTTTTCCCCCAAATCCCAAATTTTCTAATTTTCCCAAAATCCCGGGATTTCACCCCAAATTTCCCGTGTTTTTCCCCCAGGTGCCCTCGGGCAGGATGAGCGGCTCCAGCCCCGGGGTCCCCAAACCCCCTGAAACCCCTCAAAAAATCCCCATTTTTTGCCCTAAAATCCCCAAATTTTCACCCAAAAACCCCAAATTTTTTCCCCCAAAACCCCCAAATTTTCACCCAAAATTTCTAATTTTCCCAAAATCCCGGGATTTCACCCCAAATTTCCCGTGTTTTTCGCCCCCAGGTGCCCTCGGGCAGGATGAGATGCCTCAGCTCCAGGGTCCCCCCTGAAACCCCTCAAAAAATCCCCATTTTTTGCCCTAAAAATCCCAAATTTTCACCCAAAAATCCCAAATTTTCACCTAAAACCCCCAAATTTTTTCCCCCAAATCCCAAATTTTCTCAGATTTTCCCAAAATCCCGGGATTTCACCCCAAATTTCCCGTGTTTTTCCCCAGGTGCCCTCGGGCAGGATGAGCAGCTCCAGACCCCCCCTGAAACCCCTCAAAAATCCCCATTTTTTGCCCTAAAATCCCCAAATTTTCACCCAAAAATCCCAAATTTTCACTCAAAACCCCAAATTTTCACCCAAATTTTCTAATTTTCCCAAAATCCCGGATTTTCACCCCAAATTTCCCGTGTTTTTCTCCCCAGGTGCCCTCGGGCAGGATGAGCGGCTCCAGACCCCCTGGTCCCCTCCTCAAAATCCCCATTTTTTGCCCTAAAATCCCAAATTTTCACCCAAAAATCCCAAATTTTCACCCAAAAATCCCCAAATTTTCACCGAAATTTCTAATTTTCCCAAAATCCCGGGATTTCACCCCAAATTTCCCGTGTTTTTCCCCAGGTGCCCTCGGGCAGGATGAGCGGCTCCAGACCCCCCCTGAAACCCCTCAAAAAATCCCCATTTTTTGCCCTAAAATCCCCAAATTTTCACCCAAAAACCCCAAATTTTTTCCCCCAAATCCCAAATTTTCACCCAAAATTTCTAATTTTCCCAAAATCCCGGGATTTCACCCCAAATTTCCCGTGTTTTTCCCCCCAGGTGCCCTCGGGCAGGATGACCGGCTCCAGCCCCGGGTCCCCCTCATCCCCCCCTCAAAAAATCCCATTTTTGGCCCTAAAATTTCCCCCGAATTTCCCTCAAAAATCCCAAATATTCCCCAAAACCCCAAATTTCACCCAAAATTTCTAATTTTCCCAAAATCCCAAATTTTTGGGAAAATTTCCCCAGGTGGTTATACTGGGCAGGATGAGCCCCAGACCCCTGGCTGTGGGGAGGAAAAATCCCAAGGCCAAGCATGCCCTAAAATCCCCTGCCAACAAAAATCCCAAATTTTCACTGGGAATCCCAAATTTTTCATTGGGAAATGTATTTTCTCATTTCCCAAAATCCGGGGTTTCTGGGCTATACTGGGGCCCCCGTGTTTTGGGAGAGCGGAGCCCGGCCGAGATCCCTCGGCAGGATGATGTGAGGTGTTGTACTGGGATGTACTCCACTGGGAGGGACTGGGGTCCTCAGACCCTCAAAAATCCCCATTTTTTGCCCTAAAATCTCAAATTTTCACCCAAAAACCCCAAATTTTTCCCCCCAAATCCTAAATTTTCTCCCATTTTTCCCAAGCCAAAATCCCTGGTTTGTACTGGGAGGGACTTCAGTGCATTTGGAGTGTATTTCCCCCAAATTTTCCCCTAGGTGCCCTCGGGCAGGATGACCCTCCCGGCCCGAGAATCCAGGCAAAAGCCCTCCTCATCCTCCCCCCCAGGGAGCCCCTGGGAGGTTCCCTGGGCCCCCCCCCTTGAGGGCCCCCCTGAGGGGTTATGGCTGGCTGGGGAGGCGGAGCCCGCCGAGATCATGGAGCAGGCAAAGCATGTGAGTGTTGTACTGGTTTGTACTGGTTTGTACTGGTTTGTACTGGGAGGGACTGGGAGTGCACTGGGGTATAGGGGAAATGTATTGGGAATGGTTATACTGGGTTATACTGGGTTATACTGGGCCCCGAGCCGCCCTGGCTGTGGGAGCGGAGCCCGGCCGAGATCGCGGAGCAGGCAAAGCATGTAAGGGTTTATACTGGTTTGTACTGGTTTGTACTGGGAGTGCATTGGGAGTGTATTGGGGTATAGGGAAAATGTATTGGGAATGGTTATACTGGGTTATACTGGGTTATACTGGGTTATACTGGGCTATACTGGGCCCCCCGAGCCGCCCTGGCTGTGGGAGCGGAGCCCGGCCGAGATCGCAGAGCAAGCCAAACATGTAAGGGTTAATTTATACTGGTTTGTACTGGTTTGTACTGGGAGGGACTGGGATACCCGGGGATATAGGGGGAATGCACTGGGAATGGTTATACTGGGTTATACTGGGCTATACTGGGCTATACTGGGCTATACTGGGTTATACTGGGTTATACTGGGCTATACTGGGTTATACTGGGTTATACTGGGCTATACTGGGTTATACTGGGCTATACTGGGTTATACTGGGCTATACTGGGCCCCCCGAGCCGCCCTGGCTGTGGGAGCGGAGCCCGGCCGAGATCGCGGAACAGGCAAAGCATGTGAGTGTTGTACTGGTTTGTACTGGTTTGTACTGGGAGGGACTGGGAATGCACTGGGGTATAGGGGAAATGTATTGGGAATGGTTATACTGGGTTATACTGGGTTATACTGGGTTATACTGGGCCCCAGGCACGCCCTGGCTGTGGGTTATACTGACCCTGGGTTATACGGAGCCCGGGTTAAAGAGATTTTACTGGAACAGGTTAAAACATGTGGTTTGTACTGGGAGTGGCTCCCCCCCGCAGATCCTGGGGAGTTATTGGGATATGGTTTGTACTGGGAGGGATGGGAATGCACTGGGGTATAGCCGGGAAAAATACTGGGATATACCTGGGGGTTATACTGGGTTATACTGGGTTATACTGGGGTTATACTGGGCTATACTGGGCTATACTGGGCCCCGAGCTGCCCTGGCTGTGGGAGGCGAGCCCGTTCGCTGAACAATTTTGAGTTATACTGGTTTGTACTGGTTTGTACTGGGACTGGGGAGTGCACTGGGTTATAGTAATGGTATACTGGTTATACTGGGTTATACTGGGTTATACTGGGTTATACTGGGCCCCTGCTGGTGCCCTGGCTGTGGGAGGATATACTGGGTTATATCTGGGTTATACTGGGATATACTGGTTTGTACTGGGAGGGACTGGGAATATACTGGGGTATACTGGGTATTGGGAATGGGTTATACTGGGTTATACTGGGTTATACTGGGTTATACTGGGTTATACTGGGTTATACTTTTGGAACCCTGGCTGTTGGGAGTGGAGCTGCCAGATCGCTATAGCAGGCAAAGCCCTGGGTTGTACTGGTTTGTACTATACTGGGAATGGGAATGCACTGGGGTATATGGATACTGGTTTATTGGTTATGATTGTACTGGGCTATACTGGGGTTATACTGGGTTATACTGGGTTATACTGGGCTATACTGGGTTATTTGTACTGGGGCCATACTGGGCCATTGGGGATGTAAGGGGTTATTGGGATATACTGGGTTATACTGGGTTATACTGGGATACTGGGTTATACTGGGATCAATTCCAACAGGCCCAAAACATGGGGGCAAAATTTATACCCATACTGGTTTTCCCTTGTATACTGGGTTATACTGGGTTATACTGGGCCCCCCGAGCCGCCCTGGCTGTGGGAGCGGAGCCCGGCCGAGATCGCGGAGCAGGCCAAGCATGTAAGGGTTAATTTATACTGGTTTGTACTGGTTTGTACTGGGAGGCACTGGGAATGTATTGGGGTTAGGGGCAATGGGAATGGTTATATACTGGGTTATACTGGGTTATACTGGGTTATACTGGGTTATACTGGGTTATACTGGGCCCCCCGAGCCGCCCTGGCTGTGGGAGCGGAGCCCGGCCGAGATCGGGGCAGGCAAAGCATGTGAGTTATACTGGGATATACTGGTTTGTACTGGGAGGGACTGGGAATGCACTGGGGTATAGGGGAAATGTATTGGGATTGATTGTACTGGGTTATACTGGGTTATACTGGGTTATACTGGGTTATACTGGGTTATACTGGGCCCCCCGAGCCACCCTGGCTGTGGGAGCTATACTGAGCTGGGTTATCACAAGGGTTATACTGATATACTGGTTTGTACTGGTTTGTACTGGGAGGGACTGGGTTATACTGGGAATGGTATACTGGGATTGGGTTATACTGGGCTATACTGGGTTATACTGGGTTATACTGGGTTATACTGGACTATACTGGGCTATACTGGGTTATACCGGGCTATACTGGGCTATACTGGGAGAGGAACCCCGCAGAGATCGCTGAACAAGCCAAGCATGTAAGGGTTAATTTATACTGGTTTGTACTGGTTTGTGCTGGGAATGCACTGGGAATGGTTATACTGGTTTGTACTGGTTTATACTGGTTCATACCGGTTTATACTGGTTTATACTGGTTTTTAATGGGAATACATTTGGGATGGTTATACGGCTTTATACTGGTTTTTGTTGGTTTGTACTCGTTTATACTGGTTTATACTGGTTTATACTGGTTTATACTGGTTTGTACTAATGTATACTGGTTTATACTGGTTTATACTGGTTTATACTGATTTATACTGGATTATACTGGTTTATACTGGTTTATACTGGGAGTGCCTTATCACATTTACAGTACAACCGCCCCAATTCATTCCAATTTTGGGATCAAAATCCCAATTTTTGCCATTTTTTCCGGGTTTTTTTGCATTTTTTTGCCGTTTTCTCATCTCCCCTGTCCCTCACCTGTCCCAGGTAAAGTCTTGACAGGTTTGGAGTGAAACTTATTTAAATTTATTCTAATTTATTCAAATTTATGCAAATTTATTCAGATTTTGGGATTAAAAATCTGAATTTTTGCAATTTTGGGGATTTTTTTTGCCTTTTTCCCCCATTTTTTAATCTCACCTGTCTCACCTGTCCCCAGGTAAAGTCTTGATCAGGTTTGGAGTGAAATCTATACAGATTTATGCAAATTTACGTAAAGTTATGTAAAGTTATGTAAATTTATTCAAATTCTGGGATAAAAATCTGAAATTTTTGCAATTTTTGGGAAATTTTTTTGCCTTTTTCCCATTTTTTAATCTCACCTGTCTCCCATGTCCCCAGGTAAAGTCTTGACCAGGTTTGGTGTGAAATGTATTCAAATTTATGCAAATTTATTCAAATTTTTTATTCAAATTTTGATAAAAATCTGAATTTTTTCCAATTTTTGGGTTCTTTTTTGCCTTTTTTCCCATTTTTTAATCTCACCCGTCTCACCCGTCCCCAGGTAAAGTGTTGATCAGGTTTGGAGTGAAATCTATTCAGATTTATGCAAATTTATGCAAATTTGTGTAAAGTTATGTAAATTTATTCAAATTCTGGGATGAAAAATCTGAAATTTTTGCAATTTTTGGGGTTTTTTTGCTCTTTTTTCCATTTTTTAATCTCACCTGTCCCTGACCCGTCCCCAGGTAAACTCTTGACCAGGTTTGAAGTGAAATTATTCAAATTTATTCAAATTTATTCAAATGTACTCACATTTAATCCAATTTTGCGATAAAAACTCCAAATTTTTTGCCATTTTTTCCTTTTTTTTTGCAATTTTTTGCTCTTATCTCCCCTGTCCCTCACTGTGCCCAATTCGGGGAATTTTTAAGTGAATTTTGCTGATTTTTGGGGCCAATTTGGTGAATTTTGGGATAAAATCTTCACAGTTTTGGGCATTTTTTTAGGATTTTTTGGGGTTTTTTGCATCCCTCCCCTGTCCCTCCTGTGCCCAATTCAGGGAATTTTTAAGTGAATTTTTGGGGTCGATTTAATGAATTTTGGGGTAAAATCTTCACAATTTGGGGTTTTTTTGGGGGGATTTTTTGAGTTTTTGGTGTCCCTCCCCTGTCCCTCACTGTGCCCAATTCAGGGAATTTTTAAGTGAATTTCGCTGATTTTTGGGGTCAATTTGGTGAATTTTGGGGTAAAATCTTTGGGATTTTGGGGATTTTTTTAGGATTTTTTGGGGTTTTTTGCATCCTTCCCTTGTCCCACCTGTCCCAGGATTATTCACAATGAAATAACTCCAATTTATTCCAATTTCGCGATAAAAACTCCAAACTTTTTTTTTTTGATTTTCTCCGGTCCTTTTTGCCTTTTTTGCCTTTTTTTCGGTTTTTTGCCGTTTTTGCCATCACCCCCTGTCTCCCCTCCTCCTCCTGTCCCAGGTAAAGCACCAGGATTATTCACAATGAAACAACCCCAATTTATTCCAATTTTTGCATAAAAAATCCCAATTTTTTGCCATTTTTTCCATTTTTTCTGGTTTTTTTTGCTTTTTTTTGCTGTTTTCTTATCTCCCCTGTCCCTCCCCTGTCCCCAGGTCCCCTGTCCCAGGTTTTTGACATCAGCAAATTCACAATTTATTCTAATTTATTCCGATTTATTCCATTTTTCAAATTAAAACTCCAAATTTTTTGCGATTTTTCCGTTTTTTTTGCCTTTTTTCCCCTTTTTTTCTCCCTGTCCTCACCTGTCCCCAGGTAAAGTCCTTGAACAGGTTTAGAGTGAAATGCCCCCAAATTTTTGCAAATTTTTGGTTTATGCAAAATCCCAAATTTTTCCCCAATTTGAATTTTTTTTTTTGGGTTTTTTTGGGATTTTTCCCCATTTTTAATCTCCCCGTCACCTGTCCCCAGGTAAAGTCTTGACCAGGTTTGGAGGAATCTATACAGATTTAAAATTTTCGTAATTTATTCAAATTTATGCAAATTTATTCAAATTTTGGGATAAAAATTTGAAATTTTTTTTCAATTTTGGGGATTTTTTTACCTTTTTTCCATTTTTTAATGGCATGTCCCTGACCTGTCCCCAGGTGAAAGCTCAGGTGGGTTTGAAGTGAAATTATTCAAATTTATTCAAATTTATTCAAATGGGCCAAATTTAATCCAAATTGCGATAAAAACCCAAATTTTTTGCCATTTTTTCTTTTTTTTTTGCAATTTTTGAAACTTGGGGTGTGCCCAATTCAGGGAATTTTTCAATTTTGGGGATTTTTGGGTCTTTGGTGAATTTTCCTGGATAAAATCTTCACAGTTTTGGGCATCTCAGGTGGGTTTTTGCACCTCCCCAGTCCCTCACTGGCACCTGGGCACAATTTTTTAAAACTGTCGAAAATGAATTTTTTAAAAATCACAATTTGGGGCTTTTTGGGGGGGAAAATTTTTTGGTGTCCCTCCCTGTCCTCATTTGGCCCAATTCAGGGAATTTTATGAATTTCAAAATTTTTGAGTTTAGTGAAATTTGGGTTTTTTGGGATTTTTGGGATTTTTTAGGATTTTTGGGAACACCTCCCTGGTGGCATCTCAGGTGGGTTTGGGCATTTGGAGCAATTTTGTGTGGCACCTTTATGAATTTTGGGTGAAATCTTTTACCCAAAATTTTGGGGAAATTTTGGGTTTTGGTGTCCTCCCCGAAAATCAGGTGAAATTTGGGTGAAATTTAAGTGAAAATTGGGTGATTTTTAAATTTGGGTGAATTTTGGGATTTTTGTCACTAGGAGCATTTGTGGGGCATCTCAGGTGGGTTTGGGGTTTTTGCAACTATGCCCTGTCCTCACTGGGCACACCTGGGGGAAATTTAAAAATTTTGGGGTTGATTTTAATGAATTTTGGGGTAAATTTCAAATTTGGGGTTTTTGGGGATTTTTTGGTTTTTTCGATGAAATTTCTGTCCCTCACTGGCCCAAATCAGGTGAGTTTTGGGTGGGGTTTGGGGATTTTTGGGTTAGGGAATTTTGGGGGGTTTTTGGACATGTTTTAGAACCTTTTCCCTCCCCTCCCCACCTGAAATTTGGGTGAAATCTCAGAATGAAAAATCCCAAATTTTTTCCAATTTTGGGATTCAAAAAAAAAAAAATTTTTCCCAATTTTTGGGTGGGTTTTTTCAGGTCACCTGTGGTGGCATCTGGCACCTGGGCCTTCAGGCACCTGGGCCACCTGGGTTTTAGGTGAAATTATTCAAATTTGGGGAATTTATTCAAATTTGGGCAAAATTTATTCAAATTTTGGGAAATTTTGAAAAATCTGAAATTTTGTGGGTTTTGGGGATTTTGGGAATTAGGAACACCTGTGGGCATCTCAGGTGGGTTTGGATGTCTGGAGAACCTGTGCCCTCACCTGGCCACACCTGGTGAAATTTTGATGAAGTTTGGGTGAAAATATTCAAATTTATTCAAAATTATTCCAATTTTGGGAAAAAAAATCAAAATTCAGCCAAAATCCAAATTTTTGTGAGTTTTTGGGTTTTGGGGTTTTCACACTTTTTTACCCTCACCTGTCTGGCATCTCAGGTGGGTTTGGGCACCTGAGCCCTCAGGTGGCACCTGGGCAACCTGGGTGAAATTTGGGTGAAATTTATGAAAATTTTGGCAAATTTGGCAAATTTGGGTTTGAAATTTTTGAAATCCAGGTTTTTTGGGTTTTTGGGGATTTTTGGCATTTGGAACCTTTGGCATCTCAAATGGGTTTGGGCAAAAGTCTTGACCAGGTTTGGAGTGAAATTATTCAAATTTGGGTGAAATTTGGGCAAAATTATTGGTAACAAAATTTTGATAAAAATCCAAATTTTTTGCGGGTTTTTGGGGATTTTTTTTTTTTTTTATGTGGTGGCATCTCAGGTGGGTTTGGGCATCTGTCCCTCACCTGTCCCCTGACCCTGGGCACATTGGGTGAAATTTAGGCAAAATTTATTGAAATTTGGGTGAAATTTGGAATTAAATTTTTGAAATTTTTTCCATTTTTCAGGTGAAATTTTTTTTTGAAATCCAGGTGAGTTTTGGGTGGGTTTTTGGGATTTTTGTCCCAGGTGAGCACCTGTGGGTGGCATCTCAGGTGGGTTTGGGCACCTGGAGCAGCTCAGGTGGCACCTGGGCACACCTGGGTGAAATTTTGAAATTTGGGCCAAAATTTTTTTGGGATTTTCCTCACCCCGTAAATTCGATGAAAATCAGGGTGAAATTTGGTGAAATCCAGGTGAAATTTTGGGTGGGGTTTGGGGATTTTTTGATTGGGAGCACCTGTGGTGGCATCTCAGGTGGGTTTGGGCACCTGGAGAAGTTCAGGTGGCACCTGGGCACACCTGGGTGAAATTTGGGCAAAATTTTTTTGGAAAATTTATGGGAATGAAAATTTTTGAAAAATGGGTGAAATCCAGGTGAGTTTTGGGTGGGGTTTGGGGGTTTTTGGCATTAGGAGCACCTGTGGTGGCATCTCAGGTGGGTTTGGGCACCTGGAGCAGCTCAGGTGGCACCTGGGCACACCTGGGTGAAAACTGGGCAAATTTTGGGCAAAATTTGGGCAAAAATTGGGTGAAAATCGGGCGAAATTTGGCAAAATTTCGATGAAAATCGGGTGAAATTTGGGTTTTTGGGGGTTTTCATCACCAGGAACACCTGTGGTGGCATCTCAGGTGGGTTTGGGCACCTGGAGAAGCTCAGGTGGCACCTGGGCACACCTGGGTGAAATTTGGGTGAAATTTGGGCGAAATTTGGCAAAAATTTGGCGAAATTTCGATGAAAATTGGGTGAAATTTGGGTTTTTTGGGGGGTTTTTTGTCACTAGGAGCATCTGTGGTGGCATCTCAGGTGGGTTTGGGCACCTGCAGAACCTGTGCCCTGATCCTGGGCACACCTGGGTGAAATTTAGGTTAAATTTGGGCGAAATTTGGGCAAAAATTGGGTGAAATTTGGCGAAATTTCGATGAAAATTGGGTGAAAATTGGGCGAAATCCAGGTGAGTTTTGGGTGGGTTTTGGGGATTTTTGGCATTAGGAGCACCTGTGGTGGCATCTCAGGTGGGTTTGGGCACCTGGAGAAGCTCAGGTGGCACCTGGGCACACCTGGGTGAAATTTGGGTGAAATTTGGGCGAAATTTGGGTGAAATTTGGGTGAAATTTGATGAAAATGGAGGTGAAATTTGGTGTTCAGGTGAGTTTTGGGTGGGGTTTGGGGGTTTTTGGCATTAGGAGCGCCTGTGGTGGCATCTCAGGTGGGTTTGGGCACCTGGAGCAGCTCAGGTGGCACCTGGGCACACCTGGGTGAAATTTGGGTAAAATTTGGGCAAAATTTGGGTGAAATTCGGGCGAAATTTGGCGAAATTTCGATGAAAATTGAGCGAAAATTGGGCGAAATCCAGGTGAGTTTTGGGTGGGTTTTGGGGATTTTTGGCATTAGAACTCCTGTGGTGGCATCTCAGGTGGGTTTCATCATGTGGAGAACCTGTGCCCTGACCCTGGGCACACCTGGGCAAAATTTGGGTGAAATTTGGGTGAAAATTGGGCCAAATTTGGCGAAATTACGAAATTTCGATGAAAATCGGGTGAAATTTGGGTTTTTAGGGGGGTTTTTAATCACCAGAAACACCTGTGGTGGCATCTCAGGTGGGTTTGGGCACCTGGAGCAGCTCAGGTGGCACCTGGGCACACCTGGGTGAAATTTGGGTGAAAATTGGGTGAAATTTGGGCGAAATTGGGCAAAATTTGGGTGAAATTTTGGTGAAAATTGAGCGAAAATCGGGCAAAATCCAGGTGAGTTTTGGGTGGTTTTTGGGGATTTTTGGCATTAGGAGCACCTGTGGTGGCATCTCAGGTGGGTTTGGGCACCTGGAAAAGTTCAGGTGGCACCTGGGCACACCTGGGCACACCTGGGTGAAATTTGGGTGAAATTTGGGTCTCTTGTGCCACCTGTCCCTCCCCTGTCCCTCACTGTGCCCAATTCAGGGAATTTTTAAGTGAATTTCGCTGATTTTTGGGGTCAATTTAATGAATTTTGGGGTCAAATCTTTGGGATTTTGGGGGATTTTTTGGGATTTTTGGAGGCATTTTTTGGGATTTTTTGGGGATTTTTGGGGATTTTTTGGGGAATTTTTTTGGATTTTTTTGGGTTTTTTGGGGGTTTTTGGTGTCCCTCCCCTGTCCCTCACTGTGAATAATTTCAGGATTTTTTGAGTAGATTTAGGAAACTTTTGGGGCCAATTTAATGAATTTTGGGGTAAAATCTTTGGGATTCGGGGGATTTTTTTAGGATTTTTTTGGGGTTTTTGGTGTCCCTCACCTGTCCCTCACTGGGACCAATTCAGTGAATTTTTAGGTGAATTTTTGGGGTCAATTTAGTGAATTTTGGGGTAAAACCTTTGGGATTTGGGGGATTTTTTGGGGGATTTTTGGGGTCATTTTGGGGGCATTTTTGGGGCATTTTTTGGGGAATTTTTTGGGATTTTTTTTGGTTTTTTGGGGGTTTTTGGTGTCCCTCCCCTGTCCCTCACTGTGCCCAACTCAGGGAATTTTTAAGTGAATTTCACTGATTTTTGGGGCCAATTTGGTGAATTTTGGGGTAAAATCTTTGGGATTTTTCAGGATTTTTTGGGGGGATTTTTGGGGGCATTTTTTGGGGCATTTTTGTGGGATTTTTTGTGGGATTTTTTTGTGGGATTTTTTGGGGTGTCCCTCCCCTGTCCCTCACTGTGACCAATTCAGTGAATTTTTAGGTGAATTTTTGGGGCCAATTTAGTGAATTTTGGGGTAAAACCTTTGGGATTTTGGGGGATTTTTGGGGCATTTTTGGGGAATTTTTTGGGATTTTTTTGGGTTTTTTGGGGGTTTTTGGTGTCCGTCCCCTGTCCCTCACTGTGAATAATTTATTGAATTTTTAAGTGAATTTCGCTGATTTTTGGGGCCATTTTCATGAATTTTGGGGTAAAACCTTCGGGATTTTTTAGCATTTTTGGGGGCATTTTTTTGGCATTTTTTGTGGCATTTTTTTGTGTTTTTTTTTGTGGTTTTTGGTGTCCCTCCCCTGTCCCTCACTGTGCCCAATTCTGTGAATTTTTAAGTGAACTTTTGGGGCCAATTTGATGAATTTTGGGGTTAAATCTTTGGGATTTTGTGGATTTTTTTAGGATTTTTTGGGGGGATTTTTGGGGCATTTTTGGGGGGGATTTTTGGGGATTTTTTGGGGGATTTTCTGGGGTTTTTGGTGTCCCTCCCCTGTCCCTCACTGTGCCCAACTCAGTGAATTTTTAAGGGAATTTCGCTGATTTTTGGGGCCATTTTGGTGAATTTTGGGGTAAAACCTTCGGGATTTTGGGGATTTTTTTGGGGATCTTTTTGGGATTTTTTGGGGCGCATTTTTTGGGGCATTTTTTAAGGGTTTTTTTGTGGTTTTTGGGGTGTCCCTCCCCTGTCCCTCATTGTGACCAATTCAGTGAATTTTTAAGTGAATTTTTGGGGTCAATTTAGTGAATTTTGGGGTAAAACCTTTGGGATTTTGGGGATTTTTTTAGGATTTTTTGGGGGTTTTTGGTGTCCCTCCCCTGTCCCTCACTGTGCCCAACTCAGTGAATTTTTAAGTGAATTTCGCCGATTTTTGGGGCCGATTTAGTGAATTTTGGGGTAAAATCTTTGGGGTTTTGGGGATTTTTTTGGGGATTTTTTTTGGGGATTTTTTTGGGGCATTTTTTTGGGATTTTTTGGGGTTTTTGGTGTCCCTCCCCTGACCCTCACTGTGCCCAATTCAGGGAATTTTTAAGTGAATTTCGCTGATTTTTGGGGCCAATTTGGTGAATTTTGGGGTAAAACCTTCGGGATTTTTTAGCATTTTGGGGGCATTTTTTTGGCATTTTTTGTGGCATTTTTTGTGGGATTTTTTGTGGATTTTGGGGTGTCCCTCACCTGTCGGTGCCCGTGCCAGGTGGTGCGGATGGTGATGCGGCACCACGGGGGCTGGGACATTTTTGGGGCCATTTGGAAGGAGCAGGCTGCCATCCGTGGCACCGCCGCCAAGAATTCGCCACTTCTGGACAGCGTGGAGAGCCTACCTGGAGACGCCACCTGGGCGCGGCTGGGCATGAATGGACACCCTGGGATTTTGGGGTATAGCTGGGTATTTTTGGGGGCACCTGGGTATGTCTGGGTACAGCTGGGGACACCTGGGTATTTGGGGGCACCTGGGTATAGCTGGGTACAGCTGGGGACACCTGGGTATAGCTGGGGGCACCTGGGTATAGCTGGGTACAGCTGGGGACACCTGGGTATAGCTGGGGGCACCTGGGTATAGCTGGGTACAGCTGGGGACACCTGGGTATAGCTGGGGGCACCTGGGTACAGTTGGGCACACACCTGGTTATAGCTGGGGGCATCTGAGTACACCTGGGTACAGCTGGGTACAGCTGGGGACACCTGGGCACACACCTGGGCACAGCTGGGCACACCTGGGGGCACCTGGGATACACCTGGGTACACACCTATGCACGCACCTGGGCAAGCACCTGGGTATAGCTGGGTATAGCTGGGTATAGCTGGGTATAGCTGGGTATAGCTGGGTATAGCTGGGGGCACCTGGGCACACCTGGGCACACTTGGGTATAGCTGGGTACACCTGGGTATAGCTGGGACACACCTGGGTATAGCTGGGTACACCTGGGCACACACCTGGGTACAGCTGGGCATAGCTGGGTACACTTGGGATACACCTGGGCATAGATGGACACACCTAGGATACACCTTGGTATAGCTGGGGGCACCTGGGTATAGCTGGGTACAGCTGGGTACAGCTGGGCACACCTGGGTACAGCTGGGTACAGCTGGGATACACCTGGGTACAGCTGGGACACACCTGGGTACAGCTGGGTACAGCTGGGATACACCTGGGTATAGCTGGGTATAGCTGGGGGCACCTGGGTACACCTGGGGGCACCTGGGCACACCTGGGTACACATGGGATACACCCGGGTACAGCTGGGTATAGCTGGGTACAGCTGGGATACATCTGGGCACACACCTGGGCACACCTGAGATACACCTGGGCACACCTGGGCATAGATGGGCACACCTGGGCACACCTGGGATACACCTGGGTACAGCTGGGATACACCTGGGCACACCTGGGATACACCTGGGTACAGCTGGGATACACCTGGGCACACCTGGGATACACCTGGGATACACCTGGGCACACCTGGGATACACCTGGGATACACCTGGGCACACCTGGGATACACCTGGGATACACCTGGGCACACCTGGGGACACCTGGGTACACCTGGGTATAGCTGGGCACAGCTGGACACACCTGGCCCATCAATGCCCATTGCTGACCACTAGGTGCCCATCAGTGCCCATCAATGCCCATTGGGTGCCCATCAATGCCCATCAATGCCCATCCATGCCCATCAGTGCCCATCCATGCCCACCAATGCCCATCAGTGCCCATCCGTGCCCATCAATGCCCCCTGTGCCCTCTGTACCCCCTGTGCCATCCGTGCCCGCGGTGCCCCCTGTACCCCCTGTACCCGTGGTGCCATCCATGCCTGCGGTGTCACCCCTGCCCACGGTGCCACCCGTGCCATCCGTGCCCCCTGTGTCCCCTGTGCCCCCTATGCCCGCGGTGCCATCCGTGCCTGCGGTGCCCGCGGTGCCATCCGTGCCATCCATGCCCGCGGTGCCCCCTGTACCCCCTGTGCCCGCGGTGCCATCTGTACCCCCTGTGTCCCCTGTGCCATCCGTGCCACCTGTGCCCCCTGTGCCCCTTGTATCCCCTATGCCCGCGGTGCCATCCATGCCCCCTGTGCCATCCGTGCCTGCGGTGCCATTCATGCCTCTGGTGCCCCCTGTACCCCCTGTACCCCCTGTGCCCCCTGTACCCCCTGTGTCCCCTGTACCCCTGTACCCCCTGTGCCCCCTGTACCCCCTGTACCCCCTGTGCCCCCTGTACCCCCTGTACCCCCTGTATCCCGTACCCTCTATGCCCGTGGTGCCATCCGTGCCCGTGCCCCCTGTGCTATCCGTGCCTGTGGTGCCATCCATGCCCGTGGTGCCCCCTGTGCCCCCCTGTACATCTGTGCCCCCCATCCTACCTGTGCCTGCGGTGATACCTGTACCCCCTGTGCCCAAATCTGTGTTGTCCCCCTGTCCCCTGTGCCATCCATGCCCCCCAATGCCATCCATTGCCCCTGTACCCCTATACCCCTGTACCCCCCCGTTGCCCCTGTGCCCTGTGCCCTGTGCCCCCTGTTTCCCCATGCCCCCCTGCCCCCCCGTTCCCCTATACCCCCTGTGCCTTTACCCACTGTACCCGTGCCCAAATTTTGCCCGCGCGGTGCCCGCTGCAGGTGGTGCAGTTCAAGCAGCAGTCCCGGCTGGAGGAGAAGCGCAAGAAGGCTCTGGACCTGCAGCTCGATTTCATCGTGGGCCAGACGGCTTCCCGCATTTTGGCCAAAGCCTCAAATCCGCGCCCGCCGGGCACGCCGGGCACCCTCGCCCGCGCCGGTGGGCACACAGGGCACGCCTGGGAGGGGGTTTGGGGGTATCTGAAGGGGTTTGGGGGCATCTAAAGGGGTTTGGGGGCACCCTCGCCTGTGCCGGTGGGCACCCCGGGCACCTGGGGGGGCAGCTAAAGGGGTTTGGGGGCATTTAAAGGGGTTTGGGGGCAGCTAAAGGGGGTTTGGGGCATCTGAAGGGGTTTTAGGGTATCTGAGGGGGCTTGGGGTGTCTCTGGAGGGGTTTGGGGGCATCTAAAGGGGTTTGGGGGCACCACCTGCTGGGGGACGCCTGGGGGGTAGATAAAGGGGTTTGGGGGTATTTAAAGGGTTTGGGGGCATCTGGAGGGTTTGGGGGCATCTCAGGGGGGGTTTGGGGGTATCTAAAGGGGGTTTGGGGTATCTGGAGGGTTTAGGGCCATCTCAAAGGGATTGGGGCATCCTCGGGGTCCGCCCGGTGGGCACCCCGGCATCTGGGGAGCAGCTGAAGGGTTTGGGGGCATCTTAGGGGGTGTGGGGTTGTCTGAAGGGTTTGGGGACAGCTAAATGGGGTTTGGGGGCATCTGAAGGGGTTTGGGGGTATCTGAAGGGGTTTGGGGGCATCTAAAGGGGTTTGGGGGCATCTCAGGGGCTTTGGGGGTATCTGGGGGGGGGTTTGGGGGCACCCTCGCCTGCGCCGGTGGGCACCCCGGGCATCTGGGGGGGCAGCTGAAGGGGTTTGGGGGCATCTGAAGGGGTTTGGGGGCATCTGAAGGGGTTTGGGGGCATCTGGAGGGGTTTGGGGGCATCTCAGGGGGGGTTTGGGGGCATCTAAAGGGGTTTGGGGGCATCTCAGGGGGGGTTTGGGGGCATCTAAAGGGGTTTGGGGGCACCCTCGCCTGCACCAGTGGGCACACAGGGCACACCTGGGAGGGGGTTTGGGGGTATCTGAAGGGGTTTGGGGGCATCTCAGGGGGGTTTGGGGGCATCTAAAGGGGTTTGGGGACATCTGAAGGGGTTTGGGGGCAGCTAAAGGGGTTTGGGGGCACCCTCGCCTGTGCCAGTGGGCACACAGGGCATCTGGGGGGGCAGCTAAAGGGGTTTGGGGGCATCTGGAGGGGGGGTTTGGGGGTATCTGAAGGGGTTTGGGGGCATCTAAAGGGGTTTGGGGGCACCCTCACCTGGGGGCACCCAGGCACACCTGGGAGGGGGTTTGGGGGTACCTGAAGGGGTTTGGGGGCATCTGAAGGGGTTTGGGGGCATCTGGAGGGGGGTTTGGGGGTATCTGAAGGGGTTTGGGGGCATCTAAAGGGGTTTGGGGGCACCCTCACCTGCGCCGGTGGGCACCCCGGGCACAGCTGGGAGGGGATTGGGGGTATCTGAGGGGTTTGGGGGTAGCTAAAGGGGTTTGGGGGCATCTAAAGGGGTTTGGGGGTAGCTAAAGGGGTTTGGGGGCATCTCAGGGGGGGTTTGGGGATATTTAAAAGGGTTTGGGGGCATCTAAAGGGGGTTTGGGGGCAGCTGGAGGGGTTTGGGGCAGCTGGAGGGTTTGGGGGCAGCTAAAGGGTTTGGGGGCAGCTGGGGGGTTTGGGGTCACCCTCGCCTGCATCGGTGGGCACCCCGGGCACACCTGGGGGGGCAGCTAAAGGGGTTTGGGGGCAGCTGGAGGGGCTTGGGGGCATCTTGGGGGGGTTGGGAAGGGTTTGGGGGGCACCTGGGGCAGTTCTGAGAGGTTTGGGGGGCACCTGCGGGGGTTTGGGGGCATCTGGGAGGGGTTGGGGAGCATCTGAAGGGGTTTGGGGGCACCCTCGCCTGCGCCGGTGGGCACCGCAGGCACCTGGGGGGGCAGCTAAAGGGGCTTGGGGGTATCTGAAGGGGTTTGGGGGCATCTCAGGGGGGTTTGGGGTATCTAAAGGGGTTTGGGCATAGCTAAAGGGGGTTTGGGGGCAGCTAAAGGGGTTTGGGGGCACCCTCGCCTGCGCTGGTGGGCACCCCGGGCATCTGGGGGGGCAGATAAAGGGGTTTGGGGGTATCTAAAGGGGTTTGGGGGCATCTGAAGGGGTTTGGGGGCAGCTGGAGGGGTTTGGGGGCATCTAAAGGGGTTTGGGGGCATCTGGAGGGGTTTGGGGGTATCTGAAGGGGTTTGGGGGGCATCTAAAGGGGTTTGGGGGCATCTCAGGGGGGCTTTGGGGGTATCTGGGGGGTTTGGGGACACCCTCGCCTGCGCCGGTGGGCACACAGGGCACCTGGGGGGGCATCTAAAGGGGTTTGGGGGCATCTGGAGGGGTTTGGGGGCATCTGGAGGGGGGGTTGGGGCAATCTAAAGGGGTTTGGGGGGCAGCTAGAGGGGATTTGGGGGCATCTAAAGGGGTTTGGGGATATGTGAAGGGGTTTGGGGGCACCCTCGCCTGCGCCGGTGGGCACCCCGGGCACACCTGGGCAGGGGTTTGGGGGTACCTGAAGGGGTTTGGGGGCATCTAAAGGGGTTTGGGGGGCATCTAAAGGGGTTTGGGGGCATCTGGAGGGGTTTGGGGGTATCTGGAGGGGTTTGGGGGCACCCTCGCCTGTGCCGGTGGGCACACAGGGCACACCTGGGGGGGCATCTAAAGGGGTTGGGGGGCATCTAAAGGGGTTTGGGGGCATCTGAAGGGGTTTGGGGGTATCTGGAAGGGTTTGGGGGCACCCTCGCCTGCACCGGTGGGCACCGCGGGCACAGCTGGGCAGGGGTTTGGGGAGCATCTCAGGGGGGTTTGGGGGCAGCTAAAGGGGTTGGGGGGCACCCTTGCCTGCGCTGGTGGGCACACAGGGCACACCTGGGGGGGCACCTGAAGGGGGTTTGGGGTCACCTGGGTGATGTGGATGGGGTCCAGGTGTCACCCGTGGGTGCTCAGGGGTGCTCAGGTGTCACCCGTGGGTGCTCAGGGGGTTCAGGTGTCACCCGTGGGTGCTCAGGTGTCACCCGTGGGTGCTCAGGGGGGTTCAGGTGTCACCCATGGGTGCTCAGGTGTCACCCGTGGGTGCCCTGGCCCCTCCCCCCCCTCACCTGTCCCTTCCCCTCCGCAGCCTCGGCCGAGAGCGGGAGCCCCCCCCGGCCCCTGGGGGACCTCCTGGGGGCCCTCCCCCCGCAGGTAACGGCACCGTGGCCACGCCCCCAGCCTGAGCATGGCCCCGCCCCCAGCCTGAGAACGGCCCCGCCCCCATCGCCAGCTTGGCCCCGCCCCCAGCCTGAGAATGGCCCCGCCCCCATCGCCAGCTTGGCTCCACCCCCAGCCTGAGAAAGGCCCCGCCCTCATCGCCAGCTTGGCTCCGCCCCCGCCCCGTGCATGGCCACGCCCACACCCTGAGCATGGCCACGCCCCCACCCTGAACCTGAGCATGGCCCCGCCCCCACCCTGAGCTTGGCCCCGCCCCCACCCTGAGCATGGCCCCGCCCCCACCCTGAGCGTGGCCCCGCCCCCACCCTGAGCATGGCCCCGCCCCCACCCTGAGCATGGCCCCGCCCCCACCCTGAACAGGCCCCTGCCCATCCTGAGCATGGCCCGCCCCAACCTGAGCATGGCCCCCCCCCCCACCTGAACAGGCCCTGCCCCCACCCTGAGCATGGCCCCGCCCCACCCTGAACAGGCCCCGCCCCAACCTGAGCATGGCCCCGCCCCACCCTGAGCATGGCCCCGCCCCCACCCTGAGCATGGCCCCGCCCCCACCTGAGCGTGGCCACGCCCACACCCTGAGCGTGGCCCCGCCCCCACCCTGAGCATGGCCCCGGCCCCCACCCTGAGCTTGGCCCCGCCCCCACCCCTGAGCATGGCCCCAACCTGAGCATGGCCCCGCCCCACCCTGAGGGCCCCGCCCACACCCTGAGCATGGCCCCGCCCCCATCCTGAGCATGGCCCCGCCCCCACCCTGAACCTGAGCATGGCCCCGCCCACACCCTGAGCTTGGCCCCGCCCCCACCCTGAACCCAAATTTGGGGTAAAATCTTCGGGATTTGGGGAATTTTTGGGGGATTTTTTTTATTTTTTGGGGATTTTTGGGGGGTTTGGGGTTCCCTCACCTGTCCCTCACTGGGATCCATTCAGGGACTTTTGGGTGAAATATTTGGGATTTTGGGGATTTTTTGGGGGATTTTTGGGGATTTTTGGGGATTTTTTTTTTATTTTTGGGGATTTTTGGGGGATTTTTTGGGGGATTTTTTTGGGATTTTTGGGATTTTGGGGGGGATTTTTTGGGATTTTGGGGAGATTTTTTGGGATTTTGGGGGGATTTTTTGGGGGATTTTTTCGGATTTTTGAAGGATTTTTTGGGGGATTTTTGGGGGTGATTTTTTGGGGATTTTTGGGAATTTTTGGGCGATTTTTTGGGGGATTTTTTGGGGATTTTTGGGTTTTTTGGGGGTGATTTTTTGGGGATTTTTTGGGGGATTTTTGGGAGATTTTTTGGGATTTTGGGGGCATTTTTTGAGAATTTTTTGGGGATTTTTTGGTGTTATTCGGGGAGGTTTTGGGGATTTTTTGGGAGATTTTATGGGGATTTTTTTGAGACTTTTTGGGTGATATTTTGGGATTTTGGGGGGATATTTTGGAGTTATTTGGGGAGTTTTGGGGATTTTTTTCGGATTTTTCGGAATTTTTGGGAGGATTTTTGGGGGATTTTTTTGGAATTTTTTTGGGATTTTTGGGAATTTTTTGGGGATTTTTGGGGATTTTTTTGAGGGATTTTTTTGGGATTTTTGGGGATTTTTTGAGGGATTTTTAGGGGATTTTTTGGGGATTTTTGGGGATTTTTTGGGAGATTTTTTGGTGATTTTTTGAGGATTTTTGGGGGATTTTTTTGGTTTTATTTGGGGAGTTTTGGGGATTTTTTGGAGATTTTTTGGGGGATTTTTTGGGATTTTTGGGGGGATATTTTGGTGTTATTTGAGGAGTTTTGGGGATTTTTTGGGGATTTTTGGGGAATTTTTGGGGGGATTTTTGGGATGATTTTTGGGCATTTTTTGGGGATTTTTGGGGATTTTTTTGAGGTTTTTTGGGGGAGATTTTTTTGGAGTTGTTGGGAATTTTTTTGGATTTTTGGGGGTTTTTGGTGTCCCTCACTGGGATCAATTTGGTGAATTTTGGGGTAAAATCTTTGGGATTTTTGGGGGATTTTTTTTGGATTTTTTGGGGATTTTTGGGGATTTTTTGGGAATTTTTGGGGGATTTTTTGGGATTTTTTGGGGGATTTTTGGAGATTTTTGGGGGATTTTTTTGGGGATTTTTTGGGATTTTTTTGGGATTTTTGGGGGATTTTTGGGGATTTTTTGGAAATTTTTGGGGGATTTTTTTGGGATTTTTGGGAGATTTTTTGGGATTTTGGGGGCATTTTTTGAGTTTTTTTTTGTAATTTTTTGGGTGTTATTTGGGGAGCTTTTGGGGATTTTTTGGGAGATTTTTTTGGGGATATTTTGGAGATTTTTTGGGGTTTTTTTGGGATTTTTGGGGGCATATTTTGGAGTTATTTGAGGAGTTTTGGGGATTTTTTTCGGATTTTTTGGATTTTTGGGAGGATGGCCACGCCCACGCCCTGAGAATTTTGGGGGGATTTTTGAGTTTTTTTTTACTATTGGTGGATTTTTTCCTGATTTTTTCCACACCCTGATTTTGGTGATTTTTTGGGAATTTTGAACCCATTTTTGGGGTTTTGGGGATTTTTTGGGGATTTTTTGGGAATTTTGGGGGATTTTTTTTATTTTTGGGGATTTTGGGGGTTTTTGTCCCTCACCTTTCCCTTTTTGGGATCCATTTTTTTGGGGATTTTTGGGGATAATTTTGGGATTTTGGGGGATTTTTGGGGATTTTTTTTTTATTTTGGGATTTTTGGGGATTTTTTTAGGGATTTTTGGGGGATTTTGGGGGATTTTTTGGGATTTTTTGGGATTTTTGGGATTTTGGGAGATTTTTGGGGATTTTGGGGGATTTTTGGGATTTTGGGGATTTTTTTGGATTTTTTGGGAATTTTGGGATTTTTTTGGGTTTATTTTTTTGGGATTTTTGGGGGGATTTTTGGGGGATTTTTTGGGATTTTTTGGGATTTTTTGGGGTTTTTTGGGGATTTTTGGGGAGTTTTTGGGATTTTTTGGGGATATTTTTTGTTATTTGTTTTTGGGGATTTTTTTTTGGATTTTTGGGGATTTTGGGGATTTTGGGGGGGGTTTTTGTGAGTTTTTTGGGTCTTTTTGGATTTTTGGGGGTTTTGGTCCCTCACTGGGATCAATTTAGTGAATTTTGGGGTAAAATCTTTGGGATTTTTGGGGGATTTTTTTTGGGATTTTCTGGGGATTTTTGGGGGGATTTTTTGGGGATTTTTTTGGAGATTTTTTGGGATTTTTGGGGATTTTTTTGGGATTTTTGGGGGATTTTTTGGGGGGATTTTTTTGGGATTTTTTGGTGATTTTTTGAGGATTTTTGGGGGATTTTTTTGGTTTTATTTGGGGAGTTTTGGGGATTTTTTGGAGATTTTTTGGGGGATTTTTTGGGATTTTTGGGGGGATATTTTGGTGTTATTTGAGGAGTTTTGGGGATTTTTTGGGATTTTTGGGGAATTTTTGGGGGGATTTTTGGGATGATTTTTGGGGATTTTTGGGGATTTTTTTGGAGATTTTTTAGTTTTTTGGGGGAGATTTTTTTGGAGTTGTTGGGAATTTTTTTTGATTTTTGGGGGTTTTTGGTGTCCCTCACTGGGATCAATTTAATGAATTTTGGGGTGAAATCTTTGGGATTTTTGGGGGATTTTTGGGGATTTTTGGGAATTTTTGGGGGATTTTTTGGGATTTTTTTGGATTTTGGGGGGATTTTTTTGGGACTTTTTTGGGGATATTTTTGGGATTTTTTGGGGATATTTTGGGGATTTTTGGGGGATTTTTTGGGATTTTTTGGGGATTTTTTTTAGGATTTTTGGGGGGATTTTTTGGGATATTTTGGGGAATTTTTTGGGAATTTTTTGGGGATTTTTTTGGGGATTTTTTGGGGTTTTTTGGGGATTTTTGGGGATTTTTGGGGTCCCTGACGTGTCCCCTCCCCCCCCGCAGGTGCTGAGGCGGGGCCGGGACCCTGCCCCGCCCTGGGGGCCCCGTGAGGAGGACGAGGAGTTCGAGGCTGAGGAGGAGGAAGGTGAGACCCATTTCCGTGCCAATTTGGGACAGTTTGGGCCATTTTGGCCATTTTGGGCCATTTTTGCCCATTTTGGGCCATTTTTGGCCATTTTGGTGCCATTTTGAGCCATTTTGGTGCCATTTTTTGGCCATTTTGGTGCCATTTTGGTGCCATTTTTTGCCCATTTTGGTGCCATTTTTGCCATTTTTTTGGCCATTTTTCGCAATTTTTTGGCCATTTTTGGCCATTTTGCTGCCATTTTGGACTATTTTGGTCCATTTGGTGCCATTTTTGGCCATTTTGGTGCCATTTTAATGCCATTTTGGTGCCATTTTAATGCCATTTTTTGCCATTTTTGTGCCATTTTGGTGCCACTTTGCTGCCATTTTTGCCCATTTTGGTGCCATTTTGTTGCCATTTTTTGCCATTGTGGTGCCATTTTTTGCCATTTTGGTGCAATTTTTGCCATTTTGGTGCCATTTTTGCCATTTTGGTGCCATTTTAATGCCATTTTGGTGCCATTTTAATGCCATTTTGGTGCCATTTTTTGCCCATTTGGTGCCATTTTTGCCATTTTGGTGCCATTTCTGATCATTTTGTTGCCATTTTTTGCCATTTTGGTGCCATATTTGGCCATTTCGGTGCCATTTTTGGCCATTTTTTGCCATTTGGTGCCATTTTGGTGCCATTTCTGAACATTTTGGTGCTACTTTGGTGCCATTCTGGTGCCATTTTGGTGCCATTTTTGCCATTTTGGTGCCATTTCAGTGCCATTTTTGCCCATTTTGGCACCATTTTTGCCTGTTTAGGGGCCATTTTTGGCAATTTTAAGCCATTTTGCTGCCATTTTTTGGCAATTTTTGCCCATTTTGGTGCCATTTTTGGCCATTTTGGTGCCACTTTGGTGCCATTTTGGTGCCATTTGTTGCCATTTTTTTCCCTTTTGGTGCCATTTCGTTGCCACTTTGGTGCCATTTTGGTGCCATTTTTTGCCCATTTTGGTGCCATTTCTGACCATTTTGGTGCCATTTGTTGCCATTTTTTGCCATTTTGGTGCCATTTTTGCCCATTTCAGTGCCATTTTTGCCCATTTTGATGCCATATTTGGCCATTTTGGCTCCATTTTGGCTCCATTTCCTACAATTTGGTGCCATTTTTGCCCATTTTGGTGCCATTTTGTGCCATTTTTGCCCATTTTGGTGCCATTTTTGCCACTTTGGTGCCATTTTTGACCATTCTGGTGCCATTTGTTGCCATTTTTTGCCATTTTGGTGCCATTTTTGCCATTTTTTGCCATTTTTTGCCATTTTGGTGCCATTTCTGATCATTTTGTTGCCATTTTTTGCCATTTTGTTGCCATTTTTTGCCACTGTGGTGCCATTTTGGTGCCATTTTTGCCATTTTGGTGCCATTTTGGTGCCATTTTTGGCCATTTTGGTGCCATTTTAATGCCATTTTGGTGGCATTTTAATGCCATTTTGGTGCCATTTTTTGCCCATTTGGTGCCATTTTTGCCATTTTGGTGCCATTTCTGATCATTTTGTTGCCATTTTTGCCCATTTTGGTGCCATTTTGTTGCCATTTTTTGCCATTTTTGCCCATTTTGGTGCCATTTATTGCCATTTTTTGCCACTTTGGTGCCATTTTTGCCCATTTTGGTGCCATTTTGGTGCCATTTTTGCCCATTTTGGTGCCATTTTTTGCCCATTTTTTGCCATTTTGGTGCCATTTTGGTGCCATTTTGGTGCCATTTTTGCCCATTTTGGTGCCATTTTTGCCATTTTGGTGCCATTTTGGTGCCATTTTGGTTATTTGTTTGCCATTTTTTTCCCTTTTGGTGCCATTTCGTTGCCACTTTGGTGCCATTTTGGTGCCATTTTTGCCCATTTTTGCCCATTTTGGTGCCATTTTGTTGCCATTTTTTGCCATTTCCAAAATCATTTTGTTGCCATTTTTGCCCCATTTTTGCCATTTTTTGCCCATTTTGGTGCCATATTTTGCCATTTTGGTGCCATTTTGCCATTTTTTGCCATTTTGGTGCCATTTTGGTGCCATTTTTGCCATTTTTTGCCATTTTGGTGCCATTTTTGCCCATTTTGGTGCCATTTTTGGCCATTTTGGTGCCAGTTTGGCGCCATTTTTGCCCATTTTGGTGCCATTTTGGTGCCATCTTTGGCCATTTTGGTGCCATTTTTTGCCATTTTGGTGCCATTTTGGTGCCATCTTTGGCCATTTTGGTGCCATTTTTTGCCATTTTGGTGCCATTTTGATGCCATTTCTGACCATTTTGGTGCCATTTTTTGCCATTTTGGTGCCATTTTGATGCCATTTCTGACTATTTTCGTGCCATTTTTTGCCATTTCGGTGCCATTTCGGTGCCATTTCGGTGCCGTTTTTGCCCATATGGTGCCATTTTTGCGCCATTTTTGCCCATTTTTGTGCCATTTTGCTCCCATTTAGGTGCCATTTTGGTACCATTTTGGTGCCATTTCAGTGCCATTTCTGACCATTTTGGTGCCATTTTGGTGCCATTCCTGACCATTTTGGTGTCAACTTGGTGCCATTTTTGCCATTTCTGCCATTTTGGTGCCATTTTTGGCCATTTTTTGCCCATTTCGGTGCCATTTCGTTGCCACTTTGGTGCCATTTTGGTGCCATATTTGCCCATTTTGGTGCCACTTTGGTGCCATTTTGGTGCCACTTTGCTGACATTTTTGACTATTTTGGTGCCGTTTCGTTGCCATTTTTTGCCACTGTGGTGCCATTTTGGTGCCATTTTTGCCACTGTGGTGCCATTTTGGTGCCATTTTTGCCATTTTGGTGCCATTTTGGTGCCATTTTTGCCCATTTTGGTGCCATTTTTTGGCCGTTTTTGCCCATTTTGGTGCCATTTTGGTGCCATTTTTGCCCATTTTTTGCCCATTTTTTGCCATTTTTTGCCATTTTTGCCCACTTTGGTGCCATTTTTGCCGTTTCGGTGCCGTTTCGGTGACGTTTGGTGTCCCCTGGGCAGGTGAGGATGAGGAGGACACGATCGCGGCCCAGGAGCGCCTGGAGGGCGACGTCGATCACCAGCAGGAGCTGGACGACCTGGCCAGGGAGGGTGAGTGACCCAAAATCGCCCCAAATTCACCCAAAATTCACCCAAAATTCACCCAAAATTCACCCAAAATACCAAAAAATGCCCTAAATGCAAAAAAAACCCCATAAAAATACACAAAAAACACCAAAAATGACCCCAAAATCATCCAAATTTACCCAAAACCTGAGCAGGAGCTGGAGGACTTGGCCAGGGAGGGTGAGTGACCCAAAATCGCCCAAAATTCACCCAAAATTCACCCAAAATTCACCCCAAATTCACCCAAAAATCAGCCAAAATTCACCCAAAAATCACCCAAATTTCACCCAAAATTCACCCAAAAATCACCCAAAAATCAGCCAAAATTCACCCAAAAATCACCTAAATTTCACCCAAAATTCACCCAAAAATCACCCAAAATTCACCCAAAAATCACCCCAAAATCACCCAAAATTCACCCAAAAATCGCCAAAATTCACCCAAAATTCACCCAAAATTCACCGGAAAATCACCCAAAATTCACCCAAAATTCACCCCAAAATCACCCAAAATTGCCCAAAATTCACCCAAAATTCACCCAAAATTCACTCAAATTCACCCAAAATTAACCCAAAATTCACCCAAAATTCACCCAAAATTAACCCAAAATGCACCCAAAATTCACCAAAAATTCACCCAAAATTCACCCAAAAATCGCCCAAAATTCGCCCAAAATTCACCCAAAATCACCCAAAAATTCACCCAAAATTCACCCAAAATCACCCAAAATTCACCCAAAATTCACCCAAAATTCACCCAAAATTCACCCAAAAATCACCCAAAATTCACCCAAAATTCACCCAAAATTCGCCCAAAATCGCCCAAAATTCACTCAAAGATCACCCAAAATTCACCCAAAATTCACTCAAAAATCACCCAAAAATCACTTAAAATTCACCTAAAATTCACCCAAAAATCATCCAAAAATCACCCAAAATTCACCTAAAAATCACCCAAAAATCACCCAAAAAATCACCCAAAAATCACCCAAAATTCACCCAAAAAAATCACCCAAAAAATCACCCAAAAATTCACCTAAAAATCACCCAAAAATCACCCAAAAATCACCCAAAAATGACCCAAAAATCACCAAAATCACCTAAAATTCACCCAAAAAATCACCCAAAATTCGCCCAAAATTCATCCAAAATTCGCCCAAAATTCACCCAAAATTAATCCAAAAATCACCCAAAATTCACCCAAAAATTCACCCCAAAATCACGCAAAATTCACCCAAAATTCACCCAAAATTCACCAAAATTCACCCAAAATTCACCCAAAAGTCATTCAAAATTCACCCAAAAATCACCCAAAATTCACCCAAATTCACCCAAAGTTCACCCAAAAATCACCCAAAATCACCCAAAAATTCACTGAAAAATCACCCAAAATTCACCCAAAATTCACCCAAAAATCACCCAAAGTTCACCCAAAATCACCCAAAAATCACCCAAAATTCACCCAAAAATCACCCAAAATTCACCCAAAATTCACCCAAAATTCACCCAAAATCTCACCCCAAAATTCACCCAAAAATCACCCAAAATCGCCCAAAATTCACCCAAAATCGCCCAAAATTCACCCAAAATTCACCCAAAAATCACCCACAAGTCATCCAAAATTCACCCAAAATTCATCCAAAAATCACCAAAAATTCACCCAAAATCACCCAAAATTCACCCAAAATTCACCCAAAAATCACCCAAAATCGCCCAAAATTCACCCAAAATCGCCCAAAATTCACCCAAAATTCACCCCAAAATAACCCAAAATTCACCCAACATTCACCCAAAATTCACCCAAAAATCACCCAAAATTCACCCCAAAATCACCCAAAATTCACCCAAAATTCACCCAAAATTCACTCAAAATCACCCAAAATTAACCAAAAATTCACCCCAAAATCACCCAAAATTCACCCAAAAATCACCCAAAATTCACCCAAAAATCACCCAAAAATCACCCAAAAATTCACCCAAAACCACAGAAAAATGCCCAAAAATATAAAAAAATCCCATAAAATACCCAAAATTAACCCTGAAATTGCCCAAAATCGTCCAAATTTACCCCAAAACCTGAGCAGGAGCTGGAGGAGCTGGGCAGGGAGGGGAGGGACCCAAAATCGCCCAAAATTCACCCAAAATTCACCCAAAAATCACCCACAAGTCATCCAAAATTCACCCAAAATTCACCCAAAAATCACCAAAAATTCACCCAAAATTCACCCCAAAATAACCCAAAATTCACCCAACATTCACCCACAATTCACCCAAAATTCACCCAAAATTCACCCAAAAATCACCCAAAGTTCACCCAAAAAACACCCAAAGTTCACCCAAAATCGCCCAAAATTCACCCAAAATTCACCCAAAAATCTCCAAAAAAATCACCCAAAATTCACCCCAAATTCACCCAAAAATCACCCAAAAAATCGCCCAAAATTCACCCAAAAATCGCCCAAAATTCACCCAAAACTCACCCAAAATCACCCAAAAATCACCCCAAATTCACCCAAAATTCACCCAAAATTCACCCAAAAATCACCCAAAATTCATCCAAAAATCACCCAAAATTCACCCAAAATTCACCCAAAAATCACCCAAAATTCACCCAAAATTCGCCCAAAATTCACCCAAAAATCACCCAAAATTCACCCAAAAATCGCCCAAAATTCACCCAAAACTCACCCAAAATCACCCAAAAATCACCCCAAATTCACCCAAAATTCACCCAAAAATCGCCCAAAATTCGCCCAAAATTCATCCAAAATTCACCCAAAATTCACCCAAAAATCACCCAAAAATCACCCAAAAATCATCCAAAAATCACCCAAAATTCACCAAAATCGCCCAAAATTCACCCAAAATTCAGCCAAAATTCACCCAAAATCACCCAAAATTCAGCCAAAAATCACCCAAAATTCACCCAAAAATCACCCAAAATTCACCCCAAAATCGCCCAAAATTCACCCAAAAATCACCCAAAAATCATCCAAAAATCACCCAAAATTCACCAAAATCGCCCAAAATTCACCCAAAATTCAGCCAAAATTCACCCAAAATTCACCCAAAAATCACCAAAAATTCACCCAAAATTCACCCCAAAATTCATCCAAAATTCAACCAAAAATCACCCGAATTCCCCAAAATTTGCCCAAAATTCACCCAAAATTTACCCAAAATTCACCCATAATTCACCCAAAATTCAACCCAAAATCACCCAAAAATCACCCAAAATCACCCAAAATTCACCCAAAATTCACCCAAAAATCACCCAAAATTCACCCAAAATTCACCCAAAAATCACCCAAAATTCACCCAAAATTCACCCAAAAATTACCCAAAATTCACCCAAAAATCACCCAAAATTCACCCAAAAATCACCCAAAATTCACCCAAAATTCACCCAAAATTCACCCAAAATTCACCCAAAATTCACCCCAAAATCACCCAAAATTCACCCAAAAATCACCAAAATTCACCCAAAATTCACCCAAAAATCATTCAAAATTCACCCAAAATTCACCCAAAATTCACCCAAAAAATCGCCCAAAATTCACCCAAAAAAATCACCCAAAAAAATCGCCCAAATTCACCTAAAAATCACCCAAAAATCACCCAAAATTCACCCAAAAATCACCCAAAATTCACCAAAATCGCCCAAAATTCACCCAAAAAAATCGCCCAAAATTCGCCCAAAATTCATCCAAAATTCGCCCAAAATTCACCCAAAATTAATCCAAAAATCACCCAAAATTCACCCAAAATTCACCCCAAAATCACCCAAAATTCACCCAAAATTCACCCAAAATTCACCCAAAATTCACCCAAAATTCACCCAAAAGTCATTCAAAATTCACCCAAAAATCACCCAAAATTCACCCAAAATCACCCCAAAATCACCCAAAATTCACCCAAAATTCACCCAAAATTCATCCAAAAATCACCCAAAAATCACCCAAAATTCACCCAAAAATCACCCAAAATTCGCCCAAAATTCACCCAAAATTCACCCAAAATTCACGCAAAATTCACCCAAAATTCACCCAAAATTCACCCAAAAATTCACCCAAAATTCACCCAAAATTCACCCAAAATCACCCAAAAATCGCCCAAAATTCACCCAAAATCACCCAAAATTCACCCAAAAATCACCCAAAATTCACCCAAAATCACCCAAAAATCGCCCAAAATTCACCCAAAAATCGCCCAAAATTCACCCAAAAATCACCCAAAATTCACCCAAAAATTACCCGAAATTCACCCAAAATTCACCGGAAATTCACCCAAAATTCACCGAAAATCACCCAAAATTCACCCAAAATTCACTTAAAATTCACCTAAAATTCACCCAAAAATCACCCAAAATTCACCCAAAATCGCCCAAAAATCGCCCAAAATTCACCCAAAATTAACCCAAAATTAACCCAAAATTCACCCAAAATTCACCCAAAATTCACCCAAAATTCACCCAGAATTCACCCAAAATTCACCCAGAATTCACCCAAAATCACCCAAAAATCACCCAAAATTCACCCAAAATTCACCCAAAATTCACCCAAAATTCACCCAAAATCACCCAAAAATCGCCCAAAATTCACCCAAAATTCATCCAAAAATCACCCAAAATCACCAAAAATTCTCCCAAAAATCACCCAAAATTCACCCAAAAATCACCCAAAATTCACCCAAAAATCACCAAAATCGCCCAAAATTCACCCAAAATTCAGCCAAAATTCACCCAAAATTCAGCCAAAATTCACCCAAAATTCACCCCAAAATCACCCAAAATTCACCCAAAATTCACCCAAAATCACCCAAAATTCATCCAAAAATCACCCAAAATTCACCCAAAATTCACCCAAAAATCACCCAAAATTCACCCAAAATTCACCCAAAATTCACCCAAAAATCCCCAAAATTCACCCAAAATCGCCCAAAATTCACCCAAAACTCACCCAAAATCACCCAAAAATCACCCCAAATTCACCCAAAATTCACCCAAAATTCACCCAAAATTCACCCAAAATTCACCCCAAAATCATCCAAAATTCGCCCAAAATTAACCCAAAATTCACCCAAAAATCGCCCAAAATTCGCCCAAAATTCATCCAAAATTCACCCAAAATTCACCCAAAAATCACCCAAAAATCACCCAAAAATCATCCAAAAATCACCCAAAATTCACCCAAAATTCACCCAAAATCACCCAAAATTCACCCAAAATCACCCAAAATTCAGCCAAAAATCACCCAAAATTCACCCAAAAATCACCCAAAATTCACCCCAAAATCGCCCAAAATTCACCCAAAAATCACCCAAAAATCATCCAAAAATCACCCAAAATTCACCAAAATCGCCCAAAATTCACCCAAAATTCAGCCAAAATTCACCCAAAAATCACCAAAAATTCACCCAAAATTCACCCCAAAATTCATCCAAAATTCAACCAAAAATCACCCGAATTCCCCAAAATTTGCCCAAAATTCACCCAAAATTTACCCAAAATTCACCCATAATTCACCCAAAATTCAACCCAAAATCACCCAAAAATCACCCAAAAATCGCCCAAAATTCACCCAAAATTCACCCATAAATCGCCCAAAATTCACCCAAAATTCACCCAAAAATCACCCAAAAATTCACCCAAAATTCACCCAAAATTCACCCCAAAATTCACCCAAAAATTCACCCAAAATTCACCCAAAATCACCCAAAATTCACCCAAAATTCACCCAAAATTCACCCAAAAATTCACCCAAAATTCACCCCAAAATCACCCAAAATTCACCCAAAAATCACCAAAATTCACCCAAAATTCACCCAAAAATCATTCAAAATTCACCCAAAATTCACCCAAAATTCACCCAAAAATCAAAAATTCACCCAAAAAATCACCCAAAAAATCGCCCAAATTCACCTAAAATCACCCAAAATCACCCAAAATTCACCCAAAAATCACCCAAAATTCACCAAAATCGCCCAAAATTCACCCAAAAAAATCGCCCAAAATTCGCCCAAAATTCATCCAAAATTCGCCCAAAATTCACCCAAAATTAATCCAAAAATCACCCAAAATTCACCCAAAAATTCACCCCAAAATCACCCAAAATTCACCCAAAATTCACCCAAAATTCACCAAAATTCACCCAAAATTCACCCAAAAGTCATTCAAAATTCACCCAAAAATCACCCAAAATTCACCCAAAAATCACCCCAAAATCACCTAAAATTCACCCAAAAATCACCCAAAATTCACCCAAAATTCACCCAAAATTCACCCAAAATTCATCCAAAACTCACCCAAAAATCACCCAAAATTCACCCAAAAATCACCCAAAAATCGCCCAAAATTCACCTAAAATTCACCCAAAATTCACGCAAAATTCACCCAAAATTCATCCAAGATTCACCCAAAAATCACTCAAAATTCACCCAAAATTCACCCAAAAATCACCCAAAAAATCGCCCAAAATTCACCCAAAAATCACCCAAAATTCACCCAAAAATCACCCAAAATTCACCCAAAAATCACCCAAAAAATCGCCCAAAATTCACCCAAAAAATCGCCCAAAATTCACCCAAAAATCACCCAAAATTCACCCAAAAATTACCCGAAATTCACCCAAAATTCACCGGAAATTCACCCAAAATTCACCGAAAATCACCCAAAATTCACCCAAAATTCACTTAAAATTCACCTAAAATTCACCCAAAAATCACCCAAAATTCACCCAAAATCGCCCAAAAATCGCCCAAAATTCACCCAAAATTAACCCAAAATTAACCCAAAATTCACCCAAAATTCACCCAAAATTCACCCCCAATTCACCCAGAATTCACCCAAAATCACCCAAAATCACCCAAATTCACCCAAAAATTCACCCAAAATTCACCTGTAAATCGCCCAAAATTAAGTCTAAAAATCACCCAAAATTCACCCAAAAATCACCCAAAATTCACCCCAAATTCATCCAAAATTCACACAAAAATCGTCTGTAAATCACCCAAAATCAATGTGGGTTCACCAAAATCTGCCCAAAATTTCCCAGGTGTGTTCACCCAAAAATCACCCAAAATTCACCCAAAATCACCCAAAATTGTGTCTGTTGTCACCCAAAAATTCACCCAAAAATCACCCAAAATTCACCCAGTATCCTGGTTCACCCCAAAATTCACACAAAATTCACCCAAAAATCACCCAAAATTCACCCAAAAATCATGCAAAAATCACCCAAAATTCACCCAAAAATCAGCCAAAAATCACCTAAAATTCACCCAAAATTCACCCAAAATTCACCCAAAAATCACCCAAAATTCACCTAAAAATCCCCAAAATTCATACAAAATTCACCCAAAATTCACCCAAAAATCACGCAAATTTCATGCGAAATTCACGCAAAAATCTCCCAAAATTCACCCAAAATTCACCCCAAAATCACCCAAAATTCACCCAAAAATCACCCAAAAATCACCCAAAATTCACCAAAAATCACCCAAAATTCAAACAAAATTCACCCAAAATCACCCAAAATTCACCCAAAATCGCCCAAAAATCACCCAAAATTCACCCAAATTTCACCCAAAAATCACCCAGAATTCACCAAAATCACCCAAAATTCACCCAAAATTTACCCAAAATCACCCAAAAATCACCCAAAATCGCCCAAAATTCACCCAAAATTCACCCCAAAATTCACCCAAAATTCATCCAAAATTCAACCAAAATTCACCCAAAAATCTCCCAAAATTCACCCAAAATTCACCCAAAAAATCGCCCAAAATTCACCCAAAATACACCCAAAAAAACACCCAAAATTCACCTAAAATTCACCCGAAATTCACCCAAAACACAGAAAAATGCCCAAAAATGTCAAAAAATCCCATAAAATACCCAAAATTAACCCAAAAATGATCCCAAAATGCCCAGGTATAACCCAGGTGTGCCCAGGTGTGCCCCAGGTGTGCCCAGGTGTGCCCCCAGGTGTGCCCAGGTGTGCCCCCAGGTGTGTCCCAGGTGTGTCCCAGGTGTGTCCCAGGTGACTCTCAGGTGTCCCCAGGTGTGTCCCAGGTGTGTCCCAGGTGTGTCCTGGGTATCCCAGGTACCCCCAGGTAAGGCCCAGGTGCCCCCCAGTTGTGCCCAGGTGTCCCTAGGTGTGCCCAGGTGTGTGCCCAGGTGTGTTTCAGGTAACTCAGGTGTTCCCCAGGTGTGCCCCCAGGTGGATCACCTGTGTCTCAGGTGTGTCTCAGGTAGCTCACAGGTGCCCTCAGGTGTGTCCCAGACATCCCAGGTGCTCCCAGGTAACACCCAGGTGTGCCCAGGTGTATCCAGGTACCCCCAGGTGTGTTTCAGGTAACTCAGGTGCTCCCAGGTGTAACTCTCAGGTGTATCCCAGGTGTATCCCAAGCGCCCTCAGGTGTCCCCAGGTGTGTCTCAGGTGTGCCCCAGGTGTGACCCCAGGTGTGTTTAACCCCTCAGGTGCCTCCAGGTGTGCTTCAGGTACCCCAGGTGTACCCACATTCCCAGGCGTGCCTTAGGTGTTCCCCAGGCAACGCAGGTGTGCCCAGGTGTGTCTCAGCTCACAGGTGCCCCCAGGTGTGCCCAGGTGTGAGCTCAGGTGCCCCCAGGTGTGACCCCAGGTGTGACCCCAGGTGTGACCCCAGGTGTCTCAGGTGTGCCCAGGTGTGTTTCAGGTATCTCAGGTGTGTCCCAGATGCCCCCAGGTGTGTCCAGGTACCCCCAGGTGTGCCCAGGTGTGACCCCAGGTGTGACCAGGTGTGTCTCAGCTCACAGGTGCCCCCAGGTGTGCCCAGGTGTGAGCTCAGGTGTCCCCAGGTGTGACCCCAGGTGTGACCCCAGGTGTGACCCCAGGTGTGACCCCAGGTGTGTCCCCAGGTGTGACCCCAGGTGTGACCCCAGGTGTGCCCCAGGTGTGCCCAGGTGTGTTCCTGGTGCCCCCGGGTGGATCCCCCTGTGTCTCAGGTGTGTCTCAGGGAGCTCACAGGTGCCCCCAGGTGTGTTCCAGGTGTGCCCAGGTGTGACCCCAGGTGTGTGTCAGGTGTGTCTCAGGTGTGTCCCAGGTGTGACCCCAGGTGTGTCCCAGGTGTGTTCCTGGTGCCCCCAGGTGGATCCACCTGTGTCTCAGGTGTGTCCCCAGGTGTAACCCCAGGTGTATTTTGGGGACCTCAGGTGTGTCCCAGGTGTGTGTACCAGGTGTGCCTCAGGTGCCCCCAGATGTGTCTAAGGTGTCACCAGGTGTGTCCCAGGTGTGCCCAGGTGCCCCAGGTGTGCTCAGGTACCCCAGGTGCCCCAGGTGTGCCCCAGGTGGATCACCTGTGTCTCAGGTGTGTCTCAGGGAGCTCACAGGTGCCCCCAGGTGTGACTCCAGGTACCCCCGGGTGTCCCCAGGTGTACCGAGGTGTGCCCAGGTGTATCCCAGGTGTATCCCAGTGTATCCCAGGTGTGTCCCAGGTATGTCCAGGCGGCCCCAGGTGTCCCAGGTGTGCTCAGGTGTGCCCAGGTGTGTTCGTGGTGCCCCAGGTGGATCACCTGTGTCTCAGGTGTGTCTCAGGGAGCTCACAGGTGCGCCCAGGTGTGTCCCAGGTGTCCCAGGTAACTCAGGTGTGTCCAGGTGCCCCCAGGTGTGACCCCAGGTGTGTCTCAGGTGTGCCCCAGGTGTGCCCAGGAGTGACCCCAGGTGCCCCCAGGTGTGCCCAGGTGTGTTCCTGGTGTGTCCCAGGTGCCCCAGGTGTATCCAGGTGTGTCTCCAGGTGTAACTCCAGGTGTGTTGCGGGTACCTCAGGTGTGCCCAGGTCTGTCCCAGGTGTGTTGCAGGTGTGTCCAGGTACCCCCAGGTGTGTTTTATGCAAATCAGGTGCGCCCAGGTGTAGACCAGGTGTGCCACCAGGTGTGCCCAGGTGTGTTCCAGGTGCCCCACGTGTGCCCAGGTGTGTCCCAGGTGTGTCCCAGGTAACTCAGGTGTGACCTCAGGTGTTCCCAGGTGTGTCCCAGGTGCCCCCAGGTGTGCCCAGGTGTATCTCACGTGTGCCCAGGTGTCCCCAGGTGCCCCAGCTGTGCCCAGGTGTGCCCCAGGTGTATCTCAGGTGCCCCAGGTGTATCTCAGGTGTATCTCAGGTGCCCCCAGGTGTGCCCAGGTGTGCCCAGGTGTGACCCCAGGTGTGTTGCAGGTGCGCTGCCCATGGAGGAGCTGCTGCAGCGCTACCGCGGCGCCTTCGGCGACTCCGACTGCGACTCCGCCCCCGGCGCCAGCAGCACCCGCTCAGGTGAGCCCAGGTGTGCCAGGTACCCGCCCAGGTGTGTCTGTACTCGCCCAGGTGTGTCTGTACCTGCCCAGGTGTGTCTGTACCCGCCCAGGTGTGTCTGTACCCGCCCAGGTGTGTCTGTACCTGCCCAGGTGTGTCTGTGTACCTGCCCAGGTGTGTCTGTGTACCTGCCCAGGTGTGTCTGTACCCGCCCAGGTGTGTCTGTACCTGCCCAGGTGTGTCTGTACCTGCCCAGGTGTGTCTGTGTACCTGCCCAGGTGTGTCTGTGTACCTGCCCAGGTGTGTCTGTACCTGCCCAGGTGTGTCTGTACCTGCCCAGGTGTGTCTGTACCTGCCCAGGTGTGTCTGTGTACCTGCCCAGGTGTGTCTGTGTACCTGCCCAGGTGTGTCTGTACCCGCCCAGGTGTGTCTGTACCTGCCCAGGTGTGTCTGTGTACCTGCCCAGGTGTGTCTGTGTACCTGCCCAGGTGTGTCTGTACCTGCCCAGGTGTGTCTGTACCCGCCCAGGTGTGTCTGTACCTGCCCAGGTGTGTCTGTACCCGCCCAGGTGTGTCTGTACCTGCCCAGGTGTGTCTGTACCTGCCCAGGTGTGTCTGTACCTGCCCAGGTGTGTCTGTACCTGCCCAGGTGTGTCTGTACCTGCCCAGGTGTGTCTGTACCTGCCCAGGTGTGTCTGTGTACCTGCCCAGGTGTGTCTGTACCCGCCCAGGTGTGTCTGTACCTGCCCAGGTGTGTCTGTACCTGCCCAGGTGTGTCTGTACCTGCCCAGGTGTGTCTGTACCTGCCCAGGTGTGTCTGTACCTGCCCAGGTGTGTCTGTGTACCTGCCCAGGTGTGTCTGTACCCGCCCAGGTGTGTCTGTACCTGCCCAGGTGTGTCTGTACCTGCCCAGGTGTGTCTGTGTACCTGCCCAGGTGTGTCTGTACCTGCCCAGGTGTGTCTGTGTACCTGCCCAGGTGTGTCTGTACCCGCCCAGGTGTGTCTGTGTACCTGCCCAGGTGTGTCTGTACCTGCCCAGGTGTGTCTGTACCCGCCCAGGTGTGTCTGTACCCGCCCAGGTGTGTCTGTACCTGCCCAGGTGTGTCTGTACCTGCCCAGGTGTGTCTGTACCTGCCCAGGTGTGTCTGTGTACCTGCCCAGGGGTGTCTGTGTACCTGCCCAGGGGTGTCTGTGTACCTGCCCAGGTGTGTCTGTACCTGCCCAGGTGTGTCTGTACCTGCCCAGGTGTGTCTGTACCTGCCCAGGTGTGTCTGTCTACCTGCCCAGGTGTGTCTGTGTACCTGCCCAGGTGTGTCTGTACCTGCCCAGGTGTGTCTGTACCTGCCCAGGTGTGTCTGTACCTGCCCAGGTGTGTCTGTGTACCTGCCCAGGTGTGTCTGTACCTGCCCAGGTGTGTCTGTACCCGCCCAGGTGTGTCTGTGTACCTGCCCAGGTGTGTCTGTACCTGCCCAGGTGTGTCTGTGTACCTGCCCAGGTGTGTCTGTACCTGCCCAGGTGTGTCTGTACCTGCCCAGGTGTGTCTGTACCTGCCCAGGTGTGTCTGTACCCGCCCAGGTGTGTCTGTACCTGACCAGGTGTGTCTGTACCTGCCCAGGTGTGTCTGTACCTGCCCAGGTGTGTCTGTACCCGCCCAGGTGTGTTTGTACCCGCCCAGGTGTGTCTGTACCCGCCCAGGTGTGTCTGTACCTGCCCAGGTGTGTCTGTGTACCTGCCCAGGTGTGTCTGTACCTGCCCAGGTGTGTCTGTACCCGCCCAGGTGTGTCTGTGTACCTGCCCAGGTGTGTCTGTACCTGCCCAGGTGTGTCTGTACCTGCCCAGGTGTGTCTGTGTACCTGCCCAGGTGTGTCTGTACCTGCCCAGGTGTGTCTGTACCCGCCCAGGTGTGTCTGTACCTGCCCAGGTGTGTCTGTACCCGCCCAGGTGTGTCTGTACCCGCCCAGGTGTGTCTGTACCTGCCCAGGTGTGTCTGTACCTGCCCAGGTGTGTCTGTGTACCTGCCCAGGTGTGTCTGTACCTGCCCAGGTGTGTCTGTACCTGCCCAGGTGTGTCTGTACCTGCCCAGGTGTGTCTGTACCCTCCCAGGTGTGTCTGTGTACCTGCCCAGGTGTGTCTGTACCTGCCCAGGTGTGTCTGTACCTGCCCAGGTGTGTCTGTACCCGCCCAGGTGTGTCTGTACCTGCCCAGGTGTGTCTGTACCTGCCCAGGTGTGTCTGTACCTGCCCAGGTGTGTCTGTACCCGCCCAGGTGTGTCTGTACCTGCCCAGGTGTGTCTGTACCTGCCCAGGTGTGTCTGTACCACCCAGGTGTGTGTCTGTACCTGCCCAGGTGTGTCTGTACCTGCCCAGGTGTGTCTGTACCTGCCCAGGTGTGTCTGTACCTGCCCAGGTGTGTCTGTACCCGCCCAGGTGTGTCTGTACCTGCCCAGGTGTGTCTGTACCCGCCCAGGTGTGTCTGTACCTGCCCAGGTGTGTCTGTACCTGCCCAGGTGTGTCTGTACCTGCCCAGGTGTGTCTGTACCTGCCCAGGTGTGCCAGGTACCTGCCCAGGTGTGTCTGTACCTGCCCAGGTGTGTCTGTACCTGCCCAGGTGTGTCTGTGTACCTGCCCAGGTGTGTCTGTACCTGCCCAGGTGTGTCTGTACCCGCCCAGGTGTGTCTGTACCTGCCCAGGTGTGTCTGTGTACCCGCCCAGGTGTGTCTGTACCTGCCCAGGTGTGTCTGTACCTGCCCAGGTGTGCCAGGTACCCGCCCAGGTGTGTCTGTACTCGCCCAGGTGTGTCTGTACCCGCCCAGGTGTGTCTGTACCTGCCCAGGTGTGTCTGTACCCGCCCAGGTGTGTCTGTACCCGCCCAGGTGTGTCTGTGTACCTGCCCAGGTGTGTCTGTACCTGCCCAGGTGTGTCTGTACCTGCCCAGGTGTGTCTGTACCTGCCCAGGTGTGTCTGTGTACCTGCCCAGGTGTGTCTGTACCCGCCCAGGTGTGTCTGTGTACCTGCCCAGGTGTGTCTGTACCTGCCCAGGTGTGTCTGTACCTGCCCAGGTGTGTCTGTACCTGCCCAGGTGTGTCTGTACCCGCCCAGGTGTGTCTGTACCTGCCCAGGTGTGTCTGTACCTGCCCAGGTGTGTCTGTACCCGCCCAGGTGTGTCTGTGTACCTGCCCAGGTGTGTGTGTACCTGCCCAGGTGTGTCTGTGTACCTGCCCAGGTGTGTCTGTGTACCTGCCCAGGTGTGTCTGTACCTGCCCAGGTGTGTCTGTGTACCTGCCCAGGTGTGTCTGTGTACCTGCCCAGGTGTGTCTGTACCTGCCCAGGTGTGTCTGTGTACCTGCCCAGGTGTGTCTGTACCTGCCCAGGTGTGTCTGTACCCGCCCAGGTGTGTCTGTGCCCGCCCAGGTGTGTCTGTACCTGCCCAGGTGTGTCTGTACCTGCCCAGGTGTGTCTGTACCCGCCCAGGTGTGTCTGTGTACCTGCCCAGGTGTGTCTGTGTACCTGCCCAGGTGTGTCTGTACCTGCCCAGGTGTGTCTGTACCTGCCCAGGTGTGTCTGTACCTGCCCAGGTGTGTCTGTACCTGCCCAGGTGTGTCTGTACCCGCCCAGGTGTGTCTGTGTACCCGCCCAGGTGTGTCTGTACCTGCCCAGGTGTGTCTGTACCCGCCCAGGTGTGTCTGTACCTGCCCAGGTGTGTCTGTACCTGCCCAGGTGTGTCTGTGTACCTGCCCAGGTGTGTCTGTACCTGCCCAGGTGTGTCTGGAGCCCCTCCCAGGTGTGTCTGTGTACCACCCAGGTGTGTCAGGTGTGCCCAGGTGTGCCCAGGTGCCCAGGTGTGTCTGGCCCGCCCTGACCTCACCTGTCCGGTTCCAGGTGTCACCTGGCAGGTGACTGTGTACCTGCCCAGGTGTGTCTGTATGCCCAGGTGTCTGTACCTGCCTGGTGTGTCAGTGTACCCCGGCGTGTCTGTACCTGGAGGGAGGTGTGTCTGTACCCGCCCAGGTGAGTCTGTACCTGCCCAGGTGTGTCTGCGCCCAGGGAGGTGAGTCTGTACCGCGGCCCCGCCCGTGCGGGCCGGGCGGAGGAGGCCCGCCCCAAGAAGGAGATCACCGACATGTGCGGGCGGCCCAGGTGAGCCTGCAGCCCCTGCCCAGGTGTGTCTGGCCACCACGCAGGTGAGGGGGGGGGCACACCTGGGCACACCTGGGCACACCTGGGCACACCTGGGGACGGGTGGGAGGGGATAAACCCAAAAAACCCCGTGAAATTTGGGTGAAAAATGGGGATTTTGGGGTGAAAAATGGGAATTTTAGGTTTATCTGGGCACACCTGGGCACACCTGGGCACACCTGGGCACACCTGGGCACAGGTGGGAGAGGACAAACCCAAAAAACCCCAGTGAAATTTGGGTGAAAAATGGGGATTTTGGGGTGGAAAATGGGAATTTGGGGTTACCTGGGCACACCTGGGCACAGCTGGGCACGGCTGGGAGGGGGTAAACCCAAAAAACGGCGTGAAATTTGGGTGGAAAATGGGGATTTTGGGGTGGAAAACGGGAATTTGGGGTTACCTGGGCACACCTGGGCACAGCTGGGGAGGTAAGACTCACCTGGGCATGGCTGGGAGGGGATAAACCCATAAAACCCCGTGAAATTTGGGTTAAAAATGGGGATTTTGGGGTTAAAAATGGGGATTTGGGCACACCTGGGTACACCTGAGATACACCTGGGCAGGTAGAATTCACTTGGGCACACCTGGGCACGGCTGGGAGGGGATAAACCCAAAAAACCCCGTGAGATTTGGGTAAAAAATGGGGATTTTGGGGTGGAAAATGGGGATTTGGGGTTACCTGGGCACACCTGGGCACACCTGGGCACACCTGGGCACAGCTGGGAGGGGATAAACCAGGAAAACCCCGTGGAATTTGGGTGAAAAATGGGGATTTTGGGGTGAAAAATGGGAATTTGGGGTTACCTGGGCACACCTGAGGGGTTAAAACACACCTGGGTACACCTGGGGACACCTGGGGCACACCTGGGCACAGCTGGGAGGGGATAAACCCAAAAAACCCCGTGAAATTTGGGTGGAAAATGGGGATTGTGGGGTGAAAAATGGGGATTTGGGGTTACCTGGGCACACCTGGGCACACCTGGGCACACCTGGGAGGGGATAAACCCAAAAAACCCTGTGAGATTTGGGTTGAAAATGGGGATTTTGGGGTGGAAAACGGGGATTTGGGCACACCTGGGCACACCTGGGCACACCTGGGGTACACCTGGGATATACCTGGGTACAGCTGGGCAGGTAAAACACACCTGGGGTACACCTGGGTACAGACAGGACACACCTGGGGCACACCTGAGGATTACCTGTGACTGCCTCACCTGTGCCTGACTCACCTGGGACAGGGGTTCTGTGTCTCACCTGTGACACTGGGGGTACCTGTGACACACCTGAGGGTTACCTGTGCCTGACTCACCTGGGACTGAGTCACCTGGGACTCACCTGAGGGTTACCTGGGACTCACCTGAGAGTTACCTGGGACTCACCTGGGACTCACCTGAGGGTTACCTGGGACTGTCTCACCTGTCACTGACTCACCTGGGACTGCCTCACCTGGGCCTGACTCACCTGGGCCTGACTCACCTGGGACAGGGGTTCTGGGACTCACCTGGGACTCACCTGAGGGTTACCTGGGACTGACATGGGACTCACCTGAGAATTACCTGTGGCTGCCTCACCTGTGCCCGACTCACCTGGGACAGGGGCTCTGTGACTCACCTGTGGCACTGGGGATACTTCTGACTCACCTGAGGGGTACCTGGGACTCACCTGTGACACACCTGAGGGGCTCTGTGTCCCACCTGTGACACACCTGAGAGTTATCTGGGACTTACTCACCTGTGCCTGACTCACCTCGGTCTGACTCACCTGGGACAGGGGTTCTGTGACTCACCTGTGGCACTGGGGATACCTGTGGCACACCTGAGGGGTCCCTGGGACTCATCTGAGGGTTACCTGGGCCTGACTCACCTGTGCCTGACTCACCTGGGACAGGGGTTCTGTCACTCACCTGTGACACTGGGGGTACCTGTGACACACCTGAGGGGTCCTGTGTCCCACCTGTGACACACCTGAGAGTTACCTGGGACTCACCTGGGACTCACCTGAGGGTTACCTGTGACTGACATGGGACTGGTCTGTGAGTCACCTGGTACTCACCTGAGGGTTACCTATGGCTGCCTCACCTGTGACTGACTCACATGGGCCTGACTCACCTGGGACACACCTGAGGGTTACCTGGGACTCACCTGGGACTCACCTGAGGGTTACCTGTGACTGCCTTACCTGTGACTGCCTCACCTGGGACTCACCTGTGACACACCTGAGGGGGTTCTGTGTCCCACCTGTGACACACCTGAGGGTTACCTGTGCCTGACTCACCTGGGACTGGTCTGTGACTCACCTGGGGCCTGACTCACCTGGAACTCACCTGAGGGCTACTTGTGACTGCCTCACCTGTGATTGACTCACCTGGGCCTGACTCACCTGTGACTCACCTGGGACTGACATGGGACACACTTGAGGTTACCTGTGATTGACTCACCTGTGACTGACTCACCTGGGACAGGGGTTCTGTGACTCACCTGTAACACTGGGGGTACCTGTGACACACCTGAGGGGCTCTGTGTCCCACCTGTGACACACCTGAGGGGCTCTGTCCCTCACCTGTGACACACCTGAGGGTTACCTGTGCCTGACTCACCTGGGACTGGTCTGTGACTGACCTGGGGCTCACCTGAGAGTTACCTATGGCTGCCTCACCTGTGACTGACTCACATGGGCCTGACTCACCTGGGACACACCTGAGGGTTACCTGGGACTCACCTGGGACTCACCTGAGAGTTACCTGTGCCTGACTCGCCTGTGACTGACTGACTTGGGAGTCACCTGTGACACACCTGAGGGGTTCTGTGTCCCACCTGTGACACACCTGAGGGTTACCTGTGCCTGACTCACCTGGGACTGGTCTGTGAGTCACCTATGACACTGGGGGTACCTGTGACACACCTGAGGGTTACCTGTGACACACCTGAGGGTTACCTGGGACTGACTCACCTGTGCTTGACTCACCTGTGACTGACTCACCTGTGACTGACTTGGGACTCACCTGTGACACACCTGAGGATACCTGTGATTGACTCACCTGTGACTGACTCACCTGGGACAGGGGCTCTGTGTCCCACCTGTGACACACCTGAGGGTTACCTGTGCCTGACTCACCTGGGACTGGTCTGTGTCCCACCTGTGCCTCACCTGAGTGGCTTTGTCCCTCACCTGTGCCTCACCTGAGTGTTTGGGGCTCGCTTGTCCCACCTGTGCTTCACCTGAGTGGCTCTGTGTCTCACTTGTGCCTCACCTGAGTGGCTCTGTCCCTCACCTGTGCCTCACCTGAGTGGCTTTGTCCCTCACCTGTGACACACCTGAGTGGCTCTGTCCCTCACCTGTGACACACCTGAGTGGCTCTGTCCCTCACCTGTGACTCACCTGAGTGGCTCTGTGTCCCTCACCTGTGACTCACCTGAGTGGCTCTGTCCCTCACCTGTGCCTCACCTGAGTGGCTCTGTGTCCCTCACCTGTGCCTCACCTGAGTGGCTCTGTCCCTCACCTGTGCCTCACCTGAGTGGCTCTGTCCCTCACCTGTGCCTCACCTGAGTGGCTCTGTCCCTCACCTGGGACACACCTGAGTGGCTCTGTCCCTCACCTGTGACTCACCTGAACGGTTCTGTCACTCACCTGTGACACACCTGAGTGTTTGGGGCTGGTTTGTCTCACCTGTGCCTCACCTGAGTGGCTCTGTCCCTCACCTGTGCCTCACCTGAGTGGCTCTGTCCCTCACCTGTGCCTCACCTGAGTGGCTTTGTCACTCACCTGTGACACACCTGAGTGTTTAGGGCTGGTTTGTCTCACCTGTGCCTCACCTGAGTGGCTCTGTCCCTCACCTGTGACACACCTGAGTGGCTCTGTCCCTCACCTGTGCCTCACCTGAGTGGCTCTGTGTCTCACCTGTGCCTCACCTGAGTGGCTCTGTCCCTCACCTGTGCCTCACCTGAGTGGCTCTGTGTCCCACCTGTGACTCACCTGAGTGGCTCTGTGTCCCACCTGTGACTCACCTGAGCGTTTGGGGCTGGTTTGTCTCACCTGTGCCTCACCTGAGTGGCTCTGTCCCTCACCTGTGACTCACCTGAGTGGCTTTGTTCCTCACCTGTGACACACCTGAGGGTTACCTGGGCCTGACTCACCTGGGACTGGTCTGTGTCTCACCTGTGCCTCACCTGAGTGGCTTTGTCGCTCACCTGTGCCTCACCTGAGTGGCTCTGTCCCTCACCTGTGCCTCACCTGAGTGGCTCTGTCCCTCACCTGTGACACACCTGAGAGGTTCTGTGTCTCACCTGTGCCTCACCTGAGTGGCTTTGTCCCTCACCTGTGACACACCTGAGTGGCTTTGTCCCTCACCTGTGACTCACCTGAGTGGGGCTCACCTGTGACACACCTGAGTGGCTCTGTCCCTCACCTGTGCCTCACCTGAGTGTTTGGGGCTGGTTTGTCCCACCTGTGACACACCTGAGTGGCTCTGTCCCTCACCTGTGGCACACCTGAGTGTTTGGGGCTGGTTTGTCCCACCTGTGACACACCTGAGTGGCTCTGTCCCTCACCTGTGGCACACCTGAGTGTTTGGGGCTGGTTTGTCCCACCTGTGACACACCTGAGTGGCTCTGTCCCTCACCTGTGACACACCTGAGTGGCTCTGTCCCTCACCTGTGCCTCACCTGAGTGGCTCTGTCCCTCACCTGTGACACACCTGAGTGGCTCTGTGTCCCACCTGTGACTCACCTGAGAGGTTCTGTCACTCACCTGTGACTCACCTGAGCGGCTCTGTGTCCCACCTGTGACTCACCTGAGGTTTGGGGCTCCTCTGTCTCACCTGTGCCTCACCTGCGCAGGTGAAGACGCCGATCCCGCACCTGCTGCGGGGCACGCTGCGCGAGTACCAGCACATCGGGCTGGACTGGCTGGTGACCATGTACGAGAAGAAACTGAACGGGATCCTGGCCGACGAGATGGGGCTGGGCAAGACCATCCAGACCATCTCGCTGCTCGCTCACCTGGCCTGCGAGAAAGGTAACACACCTGGGCACACCTGGGTACACCTGGGATACACCTGGGTATGGCTGGGAGTCATTATATACACCTGGGATACACCTGGGAGTCATTATATACACCTGGGATGGGGCTGGGCAAGACCATCCAGACCATCTCGCTGCTCGCTCACCTGGCCTGCGAGAAAGGTAACGCACCTGGGCTGTGTGACACACCTGGGAGTTGTTATATACACCTGGGTATGGCTGGGATACACCTGGGTATGGTTACAGTCACTGCACACACCTGGGATGGGGCTGGGCAAGACCATCCAGACCATCTCGCTCCTGGCGCACCTGGCCTGCGAGAAAGGTAACACACCTGGGCACACCTGGGATACACCTGGGATACACCTGGGTATGGCTGGGATACACCTGGGATACACCTGGGTACGGTTACAGTCACTGCACACACCTGGGATGGGGCTGGGCAAAACCATCCAGACCATCTCGCTCCTGGCACACCTGGCCTGCGAGAAAGGTAACACACCTGGGCACACCTGTGTGACACCTGGGTACACCTGGGATACACCTGGGTATGGCTGGGAGTCATTATATACACCTGGGATGGGGCTGGGCAAAACCATCCAGACCATCTCGCTGCTGGCACACCTGGCCTGCGAGAAAGGTAACGCACCTGAGATACACCTGGGCACACCTGGGATACACCTGGGAGTCATTATATACACCTGGGTATGGCTGGGAGTCATTATATACACCTGAGAGTCATTATATACACCTGGGATGGGGCTGGGCAAAACCATCCAGACCATCTCGCTCCTGGCGCACCTGGCCTGCGAGAAAGGTAACGCACCTGTGTGACACACCTGGGATACACCTGAGATACACCTGAGATACACCTGGGTATGGTTGGGAGTCATTATATACACCTGAGAGTCATTATATACACCTGGGCACACCTGGGATACACCTGAGAGTCATTATATACACCTGGGATACACCTGGGATGGGGCTGGGCAAGACCATCCAGACCACCTCGCTCCTGGCGCACCTGGCCTGCGAGAAAGGTAACACACCTGGGATACACCTGGGATACACCTGGGAGTGATTATAGACACCTGGGATACACCTGGGTATGGCTGGGATACACCTGGGCACACCTGGGATGGGGCTGGACAAAACCATCCAGACCATCTTGCTGCTGGCACACCTGGCCTGCGAGAAAGGTAACGCACCTGTGTGACACACCTGAGAGTCAGTATATACACCTGGGATACACCTGGCAGTGATTATATACACCTGGGATGGGGCTGGGCAAGACCATCCAGACCATCTCGCTGCTCGCTCACCTGGCCTGCGAGAAAGGTAACACACCTGTGTGACACACCTGGGATACACCTGGGCATGGCTGGGAGTGATTATATACACCTGAGAGTCATTATACACACCTGGGATGGGGCTGGGCAAAACCATCCAGACCATCTCGCTGCTCGCTCACCTGGCCTGCGAGAAAGGTAACACACCTGGGCACACCTGGGAGTCATTATATACACCTGGGTATGGCTGGGATACACCTGGGATGGGGCTGGGCAAGACCATCCAGACCATCTCCCTGCTGGCTCACCTGGCCTGCGAGAAAGGTAACACACCTGGGCACACCTGGGATACACCTGGGATACACCTGGGAGTCATTATATACACCTGGGATACACCTGGGAGTGATTATAGACACCTGGGATACACCTGGGTATGGTTACAGTCACTGCACACACCTGGGATGGGGCTGGGCAAAACCATCCAGACCATCTCGCTGCTCGCTCACCTGGCCTGCGAGAAAGGTAACACACCTGGGCACACCTGGGCACACCTGAGAGTGATTATATACACCTGAGAGTCATTATATACACCTGGGATGGGGCTGGGCAAGACCATCCAGACCATCTCCCTGCTGGCACACCTGGCCTGCGAGAAAGGTAACACACCTGGGCACACCTGGGCACACCTGGGATACACCTGGGATACACCTGGGATACACCTGGGCACACCTGGGAGTGATTATAGACACCTGGGATACCCTGGGAGTGCAGTTGGTCACTGCACACACTGGGATGGGGCTGGGCAAAACCATCCAGACCATCTCCCTGCTGGGACCTGGCCTGGGAAAGGTACCTGGGGGCACACCTGGGAGTGATTATATACACCTGGGTATGGCTGGGATACACCTGGGATGGGGCTGGGCAAGACCATCCAGACCATCTCCCTGCTGGCACACCTGGCCTGCGAGAAAGGTAACGCACCTGGGCACACCTGGGCACACCTGGGAGTGATTATAGACACCTGGGTATGGTTACAGTCATTGCACACACCTGGGATACACCTGGGAGTGATTATATACACCTGGGATGGGGCTGGGCAAAACCATCCAGACCATCTCGCTCCTGGCACACCTGGCCTGCGAGAAAGGTAACACACCTGAGATACACCTGGGCACACCTGAGAGTCAGTATATACACCTGGGATACACCTGTGAGTCACTGCACACACCTGGGATACACCTGAGCACAGCTGGATACACCTGGGCACACCTGGGCGGTTGCAGAGGAGTTTTTTGGAGGCATTTTGGTCTCACCTGAGCCCCTTTAGGGGGGTTTGAGTCACACCTGGACAGGTGTGGGGGGTTTGAGTCGCACCTGGACAGGTGTGGGGGGGTTTGAGTCACACCTGGACAGGTGTGGGGGTTCCCAGGATTCACCTGGACAGGTTTGGGGGTTCCCAGGACTCACCTGAGCCCCATTTCAGGTGTCTCACCTGTGCGCAGGTAGCTGGGACCTCACCTGAGCAGTTTTAGGGGTTCCCAGAACTCACCTGAGCGCCATTTTGGGTGTCTCACCTGTGCGCAGGTAGCTGGGCCCTCACCTGAGCAGGTTTGGGGGTTCCCAGGACTCACCTGATCAGGTTTAGGCATTCCCAGGACTCACCTGAGCCCCGTTCCGGGTGTCTCACCTGTGCGCAGGTAGCTGGGGCCCTCACCTGATCAGGTCTAGGGGTTCCCAGGACTCACCTGGACAGGTGTGGGGGTTCCTGGCACTCACCTGAGCTCCATTTTGGGTGTCTCACCTGTGCACAGGTAGCTGGGACCTCACCTGAGCAGGTTTAGGGGTTCCCATGACTCACCTGAGCCCCGTTCCGGGTGTCTCACCTGTGCGCAGGTAGCTGGGACCTCACCTGAGCAGGTTTGGGGTTCCCAGGACTTACCTGGGCAGGTTTAGGGTTTCCTGGCACTCACCTGAGCCCCGTTTCGGGTGTCTCACCTGTGCACAGGTAGCTGGGGCCCTCACCTGATCATCGTGCCCACCTCGGTGATGCTCAACTGGGAGATGGAGCTCAAGCGTTGGTGCCCGAGCTTCAAAATCCTCACCTACTACGGGGCGCAGAAGGAGCGGCGCCTCAAGAGACAGGTGAGCGCACCTGGGCACACCTGGGCACACCTGGGCACACCTGGGCACGGCGGGGAGGGGGTAAAGGCAAAAAACCTCGTGAAATTTGGGTGGAAAATGGGGATTTTGGGGTGAAAAATGGGGATTTTGGGGTTACCTGGGCACACCTGGGGGCACCTGGGACAGGTAAAACTCAAAAAATGTGGGTTAAAAATACCAAAATTGGGATTATGGGGCGCTGCAACCATACCTGGGCACACCTGGGCACAGCTGGGCACAGCTGGGAGGGGGTAAACCCAAAAAACCCCATGAAATTTGGGTGAAAAATGGGGATTTTGGGGTGGAAAATGGGGATTTGGGGTTACCTGGGCACACCTGGGCACACCTGGGACAGGTAAAACTCAAAAAATTGGGGTTAAAAACACCGAAATTGGGATTATGGGGCACTGAAGCCACACCTGGGCACACCTGGGCACGGCGGGGAGCGGATAAACCCAAAAAAACGCAGTGAAATTTGGGTGAAAAATGGGGATTTGGGGTTACCTGGGCACACCTGGGCACACCTGGGACAGGTAAAACACAAAAAATTGTGGTTAAAAACACCAAAATTGGGATTTGGGGTGCTGAAACCACACCTGGGCACACCTGGGCACACCTGGGATAGGTAAAACTCAAAAAATTGGGGTTAAAAACACCGAAATTGGGATTATGGGGCACTGAGACCACACCTGGGCACACCTGGGCACACCTGGGCTGATTTTTGGAAATCTTTTGAGTTTTTTAAAATTTTTTTTTTAGTTTTTTGGGTGTTTTTTCATGGGGATTTTGGTCTCACCTATCTCACCTGTTTCACCTGTCTCACCTGTCTCACCTGCATCACCTGGTACAGGCTGCACACCTGGGCACACCTGGGCACACCTGGGCTGATTTTTTTCGTGTTTTTTGGTGATTTTTGGGCCAATTTTCACGGGGTTTTTTTCTTTACCTGTCTCACCTGCCTCACCTGTCTCACCTGTCCCACCTGCCAGGGCTGGACCAAGCCCAACGCGTTCCACGTGTGCATCACCTCGTACAAGCTGGGCACACCTGGGCACACCTGGGCTGATTTTTGTGATTTTTTTCGTGTTTTTTGGTGATTTTTGGGCCAATTTTGACGGGGTTTTTTTCCTTACCTGTCTCACCTGTCTCACCTGTCTCACCTGTCTCACCTGCCAGGGCTGGACCAAGCCCAACGCGTTCCACGTGTGCATCACCTCGTACAAGCTGGTGCTGCAGGACCACCAGGCGTTCCGCAGGAAGAACTGGAAGTACCTGATCCTGGACGAGGCCCAGAACATCAAAAACTTCAAATCCCAGCGCTGGCAGTCCCTGCTCAACTTCAACAGGTGGGCAATGCACCTGGGCACAGCTGGGCACACCTGGGTACAGCTGGGTACAGCTGGGGACAGCTAGGATACACCTAGGATACACCTGGGCATACCTGGGCACACCTGGGGTACACCTGGGGACAGCTGGGAACACCTGGGCACACCTGGGGCACAGCTGGGTACAGCTGGGGACACCTGGGATACACCTGGGGACAGCTGGGATACACCTGGGGTACACCTGGGTACACCTGGGGACAGCTGGGGACAGCTAGGATACACCTAGGATACACCTGGGCATACCTGGGCACACCTGGGATACTCCTGGGCACACCTGGGGTACACCTGGGGACAGCTGGGTACAGCTGGGGACAGTTGGGTACAATTGGGGTACAGCTGGGGACACCTGGGGACAGCTGGGTACACCTGGGGACACCTGGGGACAGCTGGGATACACCTGGGGACAGCTGAGCACACCTGGGCACACCTGGGCACACATGGGATACACCTGGGCACACCTGGGCACACATGGGATACACCTGGGCACACCTGGGCATACATGAGTTACCTGGGATATACCTGGGATACACCTGGGATACACCTGGGCATAGCTGGGATACACCTGGGCACAGCTGGGGTACACCTGGGTACACCTGGGTACACCTGGGCCCATCCGGGATACACCTGGGGACACCTGGGTACAGCTGGGTACACCTGGGCACACCTGGGATACACCTGGGTACACCTGGGCACACCTGGGTACAGCTGGGGACAGCTGGGTATAGCTGGGATACACCTGGGATACACCTGGGTTACACTTGAGTATGCCTAGGTACACCTGGGTACATGTGGGATACACCTGGGCACACCTGCGCACACCTGGGCACAGCTGGGCACACCTGGGCACACCTGGGATACACCTGGGATACACCTGGGTACGCAGGAGTTACCTGGGATACACCTGGGGTGCACCTGGGTACGGCTGGGATACACCTGGGGACACCTGTACCTGTCCGTACCTGTGTGTATGTGTCCTCACCTGTCCATACCTGTGCTTGTTCTTACTTGTCCGTACCTGTCCATACTTCTCTGTACCTGTCCTCACCTGTCCATACCTGGTTTTACCTGATCTTACCTGCCTACACCTGTTCATACCTGTCTGTAGCTGTCCTTACTTGTCTGTACCTGTCTGTACCTGTGTCTCACCTGTGTCTCACCTGTCCAGGCTGATCACGGTGCAGGAGAGCACCTGGGGCTCACCTGGGGCTGTTCCTGGGGCTGTTCCCCTTTCTTACCTGTCCTCACCTGTCTCACCTGTCCTTACCTGTCTCACCTGTGTCTCACCTGTCTCACCTGTCTCTTACCTGTGTCTCACCTGTCCAGGCTGATCAATGAGTGCACGGTGCAGGAGAGCACCTGGGGCTGTTCCCCTGCGTTTCCTGTCTCACCTGTCCTTTATCTGTGTGCTCACCTGTCCTTACCTGTGTCCCACTTGTGTCTCACCTGTGTCTCACCTGTGTCTCACCTGTCAGGCTGACCACAGTGCAGGAAATCACCTGGGGCTGTTCCTGGGGCTGTTCCTCTCTCTTACCTGTCTGTACCTGTGTCTCACCTGTGTCTCACCTGTCTCTCACCTGTGTCTCACCTGTGTCTCACCTGTCCAGGCTGATCACGGTGCAGGAGAACACCTGGAGTTCACCTGGGGCTGTTCCTGGGGCTCTTCCTCTGTCTTACCTGTCCTCACCTGTCTGTACCTGTGTCTCACCTGTGTCTCACCTGTGTCTCACCTGTCCATACCTGTCAGGCTGATCACGGTGCAGGAGGACACCTGGAGCTCTCCTGGGACTGTTCCCCTGTCTCACCTGTCCTTACCTGTCTGTACCTGTGTCTCACCTGTGTCTCACCTGTGTCTCACCTGTCCTCACCTGTGTCTCCCCTGCAGCTGTACCTGTGTCTCACCTGTGTCTCACCTGTCCAGGCTGATCTGCCGGTGCAGAACACCTGATGGGGCTCCTGGTCGCTCACCTGCCCTTACCTGTCTCTCACCTGTGTCTCACCTGTGTCTCACCTGTCTCTCCCTGCAGTCAGGGAGATCACAGTTGCAGGAGGACACCTGGACGGGGACTGGGGCTGTTCCTGCAGAACTTCCTGTCTGATGGAGCTCTGGTTGGGAGATCACCTGTGTCTCACCTGCCCTTACCTGTCTGTACCTGTGTCTCACCTGTGTCTCACCTGTCCATACCTGTGTCTCACCTGTGTCTCACCTGTCTCACCTGCAGCCAGCCTGTCTCTGCCTGTCCTTACCTGTCTGCACCTGCCAGGGCCTGTGCTGACCTGGAGCTCTGGTCGCTCATGCACTTCCTCATGCCCAGCGTGTTCCAGTCCCACCTGTGAGTTCTGTGGAGCTGGTTCCACTCACCTGTCTGGCCTGTCCCGAGGTGTCCACCTGTGTCTCACCTGTCTTGGTGAGAGACCTGCTGAGTCCCCTGCAGCCAATGGGGACACCTGGGGACAGGTGTGATACACCTGAGTTACACTGGGATACACTGGGATACACCTGGGTTACATTGGGTCACACCTGGGTTACATTGGGTCACACCTGACGGGCATGATCGAGGGCAGCCAGAAGGCCAACGAGCCTCAAACTGTGCACCCTGTGCACACCTGGGATACACTGGGTACGGATATACACACCTGGGTCACACCTGGGTGTGTGGGGTCACACCTGACGGGCATGATCGAGGGCAGCCAGGAGTACAACGAGAGTTTGGTGAAGAGATTGCACAAGGTAACGCACCTGGGGACAGGTGTGATACACCTGGGGACACCTGGGATACACTGGGATACACCTGAGTTACATAGGGATACACTGGGTATGGATATACACACCTGGGTCACACCTGGGTCACACCTGACGGGCACGATCGAGGGCAGCCAGGAGTACAACGAGAGTTTGGTGAAGAGATTGCACAAGGTACCTGGGCACACCTGGGATACACCTGGGCACACCTGGGGATGGTTACACACCCCTGGGATACACCTGGGTATGGGTACATAGACATGGGATACACTGGGTCACACCTGGCCACCACATGATCGAGGGGCAGCCAGGGGTCACCTGGTCAAGAGACTGCACAAGGTAACGCACCTGGGGACACCTGGGCACACCTGGGGACACCTGGGATACACCTGGGTATGGGTACATACACCTGGGTTACGTTGGGTCAGACCTGGGTCACACCTGTCGGGCCTGGGTGACCCAGGAGTAGGCACCTGGTGAAGGACAGGATGGGACCCTGGGCACACCTGGGGACACCTGGGATACACCTGGGTATGGGTACATACACCTGGGTATGGATAGATACACCTGGGTCACACCTGACGGGCACGATCGAGGGCAGCCAGGAGTACAACGAGAGTTTGGTGAAGAGATTGCACAAGGTAACGCACCTGGGCACACCTGGGCACACCTGGGCACACCTGGGATACACCGGGGATACACTGGGTATGGGTACATACACACCTGGGTCACACCTGACGGGCATGATCGAGGGCAGCCAGGAGTACAACGAGAGCCTGGTCAAGAGACTGCACAAGGTAACGCACCTGGGGACACCTGGGCACCTGGGGACACCTGGGCACACCTGGGTATGGGTACATAGACATGGGATACACTGGGTATGGATAGATACACCTGGGTCACACCTGACGGGCACGATCGAGGGCAGCCAGGAGTACAACGAGAGCCTGGTGAAGAGATTGCATAAGGTAACCACCTGGGCACCTGGGCACACCTGGGGACACACCTGGGATACACCTGGGACACACACTGGGGATGGTACATACACCTGGGTCACACCTGACGGGCATGATCGAGGGCAGCCAGGAGTACAACGAGAGCCTGGTGAAACGGCTGCACAAGGTAACGCACCTGAGCACACCTGGGCACACCTGGGGACACCTGGGATACACCTGGGTATGGGTATATACACCTGGGATACACCTGGGTCACACCTGACGGGCATGATCGAGGGCAGCCAGGAGTACAACGAGAGCCTGGTGAAACGACTGCACAAGGTACCTGGGCACACCTGGGGACAGGTGTGATACACCTGAGTTACACTGGGTATGGGTACATAGACATGGGATACACCGGGTATGGGTACATACACACCTGGGTCACACCTGACGGGCACGATCGAGGGCAGCCAGGAGTACAACGAGAGCTTGGTCAAACGGCTGCACAAGGTACCTGGGCACACCTGGGGACACCTGGGGGGACACCTGGGGACACACTGGGACATATTGGGGGTCACACACCTGGGGACACACCTGGGGCACACCTGGGATACACCTGGGTACATACACCTGGGGCACACCTGGGGGCACCTGGGACAGACCAGGAGTACCACCTGGGATAACCACCTGGACAACCTGGGCACCTGGGGCACACCTGGGGTACACCTGGGACACCTGGGCACACCTGGGGCACACTGGGTACACCTGGGGACACACCTGGGATACACTGGGTATGGATATACACACCTGGGTCACACCCTGGGCACACCTGGGAGCCTGGGCTTGGACCCATTTAGGACACACCTGGGCACACCTGGGCACACCTGACACAATGGGGACACACCTGGGCACACCTGGGGCACACCTGGGATACATTGGGACACACCTGGGTACACCTGGGACACACCTGGGGCACACCTGGGACACACCTGGGGCACACCTGGGACACACCTGGGGCACACCTGGGACACACCTGGTCCCATCTGGGATACATTGGGACACACCTGGGCACACTGGGTACACCTGGACCACACCTGGTTTGGTGAAGAGATTGCCTGGTCCCACCCAGGACCCACTGGGACACACCTGGGATACATTAGGACACACTTGGACACACCTGGACGCACCTGGGGCACACCCAGGACCTATTGGGACACATGTGGGCACACCTGGGCACACCTGGGACACACCTGGTTTCATCTGGGTTACATTGGTACATACCTGGGACACACCTGGGCACACCTGGGCACACCTGAGCACATCTGGGACACACCTGGGACACACCTGGACACACCTGGGCACACCTGGGACACACTTGGTCTCATCTGGGTTACATTGGTACATACCTGGGACACACCTGAGCACATTTGGGACACACCTGGACACACCTGGGCACACCTGGGACACACCTGGGACACACCTGGGCACACCTAGGGGCACACCTAGGGCACACCTGGGATCCATTGGGACACCTGAGACATATCTGGGGCACGCTGTGGCACACCTGAGACACATCTGGGACACACCTGGATGCACCTGGGGCCTATTGAGACATACCTGGGGACACCTGGGACACACCTGGGGCCTGGATCTGTGGGACACACGTGGGGCACAACTGGGACACACCTGGGACCTATTAGGACACATGTGGGCACACAGGGGCACACCTGGGTACGCCTGGGGCACACCTGGGACACACCTGGTCTCCCCCAGGACCCATTGGGACACACCTGGGACACACCTGGACACACCTGGTCCCATCCACCACACCTGGGCACACCTGGTCCCATCTGGGATACATTGGGACACACCTGGGCACACTGGGTACACCTGGGACCCATTGGGACACACTTGGGCACACCTGGGACACACCTGGGACACACCTGGGACCTGTTGGGACACACCTGGGCACACCTGGGTACACCTGGGACACACCTGGAATACATTGGGACACACCTGGGACACAGCTGGACACACCTGGGGCACACCTGGGATACATTAAGACACACCTGGGACACACCTGGAATACACTGGGACACACCTGGACACACCTGGGACCCATTGGGACGCACCTGGGGCACACCTGGGACACACCTGGGCACACCTGGGACCCATTGGGACACACCTGGGCACACCTGGGCACACCTGGGATACATTGGGACACACCTGGGACATATTGGGACACACCTGGGCACACCTGGGGCACACCTGGTCCCACCTGGGACACACCTGGGACACACCTGGGCACACCTGAGACACACCTGGAATGCATTGGGACACATGGAGGTGCACACAAACACACCTGGGATGCACCTGGTCCCACCTGGGACCTACTGGGACCCACCTGGGCACCTGGGGTACACCTTGTCCCACCTGGTCCCACCCAGCACCCACTGGGACACACCTGGGACACACCTGGGCACACCTGGGATACACCTGGGACACACCTGGGACACACCTGGGTACACCTGGGACGCATTAGGAGACACCTGGGCACACCTGGGACGCACCCAGGATCTATTGGGACACACCTGGGCACACCTAGATACACCTGGGGCACACCTGGTCCCACCTGGGACACACCTGGTCCCACCCAGGACCCATTGGGACACACCTGGGACCTATTGGGACACACCTGGGCACACCTGGGGACACCTGGGACGCATTGGGACACAGCTGGGCACACCTGGGGCACACCCAGGATCTATTGGGACACACCTGGGGCACACCTGGTCCCACCTGGGTACACCTGGGACACACCTGGGCACACCTGGGGCACACCTGGGCACACCTGGGCACACCTGGTCCCACCCAGGACCCATTGGGACACACCTGGGGCACACCTGGGATACACCTGGGACACACCTGGTCCCACCCAGGACCCATTGGGACACACCTGGGACACACGTGGGGCACACCTGGGACCCATTGGGACACACCTGGGCACACCTGGGGCACACCTGGGCACACCTGGGACACACCTGGGATACATTGAGACACACCTGGGACACACCTGGGACACACCTGGGCACACCTGGCATACATTATGACCCACCTGGGCACACCTGGTCCCACCTGGTCCCACCCAGGACCCACTGGGACACACCTGGGACCTATTGGGACACACCTGGGACACACATGGGCACACCTGAGGCCTATTGGGACACATGGAGGCACACGCAGACACACCTGGGCACACCTGGGACACACCTGGGCACACCTGGGGCACACCTGGGTACACCTGGGACACACCTGGGTACACCGGGGTACACCTGGGATACATTGGGACACACCTGGGACACACCTGGGACACACCTGGGACACACCTTGTCCCACCTGGTCCCCACCCAGCACCCACTGGGACACACCTGCTGCCACACCTGTGAGGTGGGTGTGTGTGTGTGTGTTTAACCCCACCTGTCCCCACCCCCCATCCCCCCCCAGGTGCCCACCTGACCAGGTGTGTCCCTCCCAGGTGCTGGGCCCCAAAATCCCCCAGGTGGACGTGGAGAAGCAGATGCCCAAGAAGTACGAGCACGTGCTGCGGTGCCGCCTGTCCAAGCGCCAGCGCTTCCTCTACGACGACTTCATGGGCCAGGCCAGGTGAGCGGGCACACCTGGGCACACCTGGGCACACCTGGGGGACAAAAAAAATCCCGAAATTCCCGTGAAATTCTGCCCAAAATTCATGAAATTGTGCCCAAAATCTACTGAATTCCACCCAAAATGCGCCCCAAATTCACCTGTTCAACGTCTTTGATGACGTCACGGGCCAGGCCAGGTGAGCTGGCACACCTGGGCACACCTGGGCACACCTGGGGCAAGAAATCCCCAAATTCCCGTGAAATTCTGCCCAAATTTCATGAAATTGTGCCCAAAATCCGCCCCAAATTCACCTGTTCAAGGTGTTTGATGATGCCACGGGCCAGGCCAGGTGAGCGGGCACACCTGGGCACACCTGGGCACACCTGGGCGCCCCAAAATCCCCCAAATTTCCAAATTTCAGGAAATTCCCCCAAATGCACCCCCGAATTCACCTTTCAAGGTGTTTGATGAATTCCCAAATCCACACCAAATTGGGCACACCTGGGGGGCAAAAAATCCCGAGGTGGAATTCTGCCCAAATTTCAGCTCAAATTGTGCCCAAATGAGCCAAATTCACCTGTTCGTGTTTGATGGTGTTGCAGGTCAGGCCAAGGCCACCCTGGGCACACCTGGGCACACCTTTTAAAGAATCAAATTTCCCCTTTGAGCAAAATTCATCCAAATTGTGCCCAAAATGCCCAAAATTCACCTTTTTGGGCCCTGATGAGTCCCAGGTGAGCTCAGGTGAGCGGGCACACCCGGGCACACCTGGGCACACCTGGGCGCCAAAAAACCCCAAAAATTCCTGTTAAATTCTACCCAAATTCCATTAATTTTTGCCCAAAATTGACCGAGATTTACCTGTCCAAGTGCCGGAGATTCCTCTAGGATGACGTCACGGGCCAGGCCAGGTGAGCGGGCACACCTGGGCACACCTGGGCACACCTGGGCACACCTGGGGCCAAAAAAAATCCCGAAATTCCCGTGAAATTCTGCCTAAATTTCATCAAATTGTGCCCAAAATGCGCCCCAAATTCACCTTTTTGGGGTCTCTGATGACGTCACGGGCCAGGCCAGGTGAGCTGGCACACCTGGGCACACCTGGGGACAAAAAAATCCCAGAATTCCCGTGAAATTCTGCCCAAATTTCATCAAATTGTGCCCAAATTTCACAGAATTCTGCCCAAAGTGCACCCAAATTCAGCTTTTTGGGGTCTCTGATGATGTCACGGGCCAGACCAGGTGAGCGGGCACACCTGGGCACACCTGGGCACACCTGGGCACCAAAAAACCTCAAAAATTCCTGTTAAATTCCCACCCAAATTTCCCTCCCAAATCCATCCCAAATTTCACCTCAAACGCGCCACCTGTTCCCAGGTGTTTGATGAAGAACCATGGGCCAGGCCAGGTGAGCCCACCCAAGGCCACCCTGGGGCCCCAAAATCCCAAAATTCTGCAGGAAATCCCCAAATTTCCCAAATTCCTCCCAAAATCCACCCCAAATTTCTCAGGTTCAGGCTCAGGTGACGTCCCAGGTGAGCTCAGGTGAGCTTTCCGCACCATTTGCAGGGGGCACCAAGGAAATTGGAAATTCCCCAAAATCCCCAAAATTCCCTCCCAAACCCCTCCCAAATCCCTCCCACCTTGCACACCTGAGCACAGGTGCCTCAAATGTGCTCAGGTGAGCCCAGGTGTCTGGGGTGAGCTCAGGTGTGCCCAGGTGAATCCCACCCCACCTCGCACCTGGGCCACAAAATCCCCAAATTTCTGCCGGAAATCCCCCAAATTTCCCTCCCAAATCCCTCCGAAATTTCTCAGGTGATCTCAGGTGCCTTCAGGTGTTCTCAGGTGACTCCCAGGTGAGTTTCCCACCCCAATTTTACAGGTGTGCCCCCAAAATCCCCAATCAGGTGACTTTCCCAAATCCCTCCCATTTTGAGCTCAGGTGAGCTCAGGTGATTTTCCCACCCCAATTTTCACACCTGAACCCCCAAATTTCCCCTTTAAATCCCCAAATTTCCCTTTTAAATCCCCAAATTTCCCTCCCAAACCCCTCCCAAATCCCTCCCAAATTGCTCAGGTGAGTCCCAGGTGTTCTCAGGTGAGTCCCAGGTGAATTTCCCACCCCAATTTTCGCATCTGGAGCCCCAAATTTCCCTTTTAAATCCCCAAATTTCCCTTTCCAATCCCTCCCAAATCCCTCCCAAATTGCTCAGGTGAGTCCCAGGTGCGCCCAGGTGAGCTCAGGTGCATTTCCCGCCCCGTTTGCAGTTCCTGGAACCCCAAAAACCCCAAATTTCTGCAGGAAATCCCCCAAATTTCCCCTGTAAATCCCTCCTAAATTGCTCAGGTGAGCTCAGGTGAGCCCAGGTGTTCTCAGGTGAGCCCAGGTGAATTTCCCACCCCATTTTTGGCACCTGAACCCCCAAATTTCCCCTTTAAATCCCCAAATTTCCCTCCCAAATCCCTCCCAAATTCCCCCAAGTTTCTCAGGTGAGCTCAGGTGAGTTCCAGGTGAGTTCCAGGTGAATTTCCCACCCCAATTTTCGCACCTGGAGCCCCAAAATCCCCAAATTTCTGCAGGAAATCCCCAAATTTCCCCTTTAAATCCCCAAATTTCCATTTCCAATCCCTCCCAAATTCCCCCAAATTGCTCAGGTGAGTCCCAGGTGTGCCCAGGTGTGCCCAGGTGAGCTCAGGTGCCTTTCCCTGCCCCGTTCGCAGCATCAAGGCCCCAAAATCCCCAAATTTCTGTCCCAAACCCCTCCCAAATCCCTCCCAAATTGCTCAGGTGAGCTCAGGTGCTCTCAGGTGTGCTCAGGTGAGCTCAGGTGCTCTCAGGTGTGCTCAGGTGAGCTCAGGTGTGCCCAGGTGAGCTCAGGTGCGTTTCCCGCCCCGTTCGCAGCACCAAGGCCCCAAAATCCCCAAATTTCTGCAGGAAATTCCCCAAATTTCCCCTTTGAATCCCTCCCAAATTGCTCAGGTGAGCTCAAGTGAGTCCCAGATGAGCCCAGGTGAGCTCAGGTGTGCCCAGGTGAGCTCAGGTGACTTCCCCACCTCATTTTTAGCACGAAAGTCACCCTAGAGCCCCAAAATCCCCAAATTTTTGCAGGAAATCCCCCGAATTTCCCTCCCAAACCCCTCCCAAATCGCTCAGGTGTTCTCAGGTGAGCTCAGGTGCGCCCAGGTGAGCCCAGGTGAATTTCCCACCCAAATTTTCGCACCTGGAGCCCCAAAATCCCCAAATTTCTGCAGGAAATCCCCCAAATTTCCCTCCCAAATCCCTCACAAATTGCTCAGGTGAGCTCAGGTGCACTCAGGTGCGCCCAGGTGAGTCCCAGGTGCGCCCAGGTGAGCTCAGGTGCGTTTCCCGCCCCGTTCGCAGCACCAAGGCCACCCTGGAGCCCCAAAATCCCCAAATTTCCCTCCCAAACCCCTCCCAAATTGCTCAGGTGAGCTCAGGTGTGCCCAGGTGAGCCCAGGTGAATTTCCCACCCCATTTTTGGCACCTGAACCCCCAAATTTCCCCTTTAAATCCCCAAATTTCCCCTTTAAATCCCCAAATTTCCCTCCCAAATCCCTCCCAAATCGCCCAGGTGAGCTCAGGTGTGCCCAGGTGCGCCCAGGTGAGCTCAGGTGAATTTCCCGCCCCATTTTTGGCACCTGAACCCCCAAATTTCCCCTTTAAATCCCCAAATTTCCCTCCCAAACCCCTCCCAAATCGCCCAGGTGCTCTCAGGTGAGTCCCAGGTGCGCCCAGGTGAGCTCAGGTGCGTTTCCCGCCCCGTTTCCAGCACCAAGGCCACGCTGGCCAGCGGGCACTTCATGAGCGTCATCAACGTGCTGATGCAGCACGCCTGCAACCACCCGGTTCGAGCCCCGGGACGTCACCTGGGACAGGTGAGATACAGGTGAGAGAGACACACCTGGATAGGGTAGACAGCCACGCCCCTTCCGGGTGAGTGGGACACACCTGGACAGGTGAGACACACACCTGGGGATGGGTGGGACACACACCTGGGACAGGTGAGAGAGCCACGCCCCTTTCAGGTGAGTGGGACACGCCCCTTCCGGGTGAGTGGGACACGCCCCTTCTGGGTGAGTGGGACTCACCTGGACAGGTGAGATACAGGTGAGTGACACACCTGGGACAGGTGAGAGAGCCACGCCCCTTCCAAGTCAGAGGGATACCTGGACAGGTGAGATACAGGTGGGAGAGACACACCTGGATAGGTGAGTGACACACCTGGACAGGTGAGTGAGACACACCCCTTCCAGGTGAGTGACACACCTGGGCAGGTGAGAGGTGGTGAGAGACACACCTGGACAGGTGAGAGACACACCTGGGGATCCGGGTGAGACACACCTGGACAGGTGAGTGACACACCTGGGACAGGTGAGTGGGACACGCCCCTTTGAGGTGAGTGACACACCTGGGGCAGGTGAGACACACACCTGGGACAGGTGAGAGAGCCACGCCCCTTCCAGGTGAGTGGCACACCTGGACAGGTGAGTGGGACACGCCCCTTCCAGGTGAGTGACACACCTGGGATAGGTGGGACACGCCCCTTTTGGGTGGGACAGGTGAGATACAGGTGAGAGAGACACACCTGGACAGGTGAGAGAGACACACCCCTTCCGGGTGAGTGGGACACCTGGGACAGGTGAGATACAGGTGAGAGAGACACACCTGGGACAGGTGAGAGAGCCACGCCCCTTCCGGGTGAGACACACCCCTTCCAGGTGAGTGACACACCTGGACAGGTGAGATACAGGTGAGAGAGACACACCTGGGGATGGGTGGGACACACACCTGGACAGGTGAGAGAGCCACACGTCTTCCGGGTGAGTGACACACCTGGGACAGGTGAGATACAGGTGAGTGACACACCTGGGGATGGGTGGGACACACACCTGGGACAGGTGAGAGAGCCACGCCCCTTCCGGGTGAGACACGCCCCTTCCGGGTGAGACACCCCTTCCAGGTGAGTGGACACACCCCTTCCAGGTGAGTGACACACCTGGGACAGGTGAGAGAGCCACGCCCCCTCTGGGTAAGTGGGACATGCCCCTTCCGGGTGAGTGGGACACGCCCCATTTGGGTGGGACACACGGAACAGGTGAGCACACCTGGGACAGGTGGGACACACACCTAGGACAGGTGAGAGAGCCACGCCCCTTTCAGGTGGGTGGGACCACGCGGGGTGAGAGACACACCTGGGACAGGTGAGACAGCCCTTCCAGCACACCTTCCAGGTGAGTGGGACACGCCCCTTCCAGGTGAGTGACACACCTGGGCAGGTTGAGAGAGCCACGCCCCTTCCAGGTGAGTGGGACACGCCCCTTCCGGGTGAGTGACACACCTGGGACAGGTGAGAGAGACACGCCCATTTGGGTGGGACAGGTGAGATACAGGTGAGTGGGTCACACCTGGGACAGGTGAGACACAGGGGAGAGCACACCCCTTCCAGGTGGTGGGACACACCTGGGGACAGGTGAGGCACCTGAGGTGAGGTGGGACAGGTGAGATACAGGTGAGAGAGGCACACCTGGGAGAGGTGAGAGAGCCACGCCCCTTCCAGGTGAGCCACGCCCCTTCCGGGTGAGTGACACACCTGGGACAGGTGAGACACACACCTGGGCATGGGTGGGACACACCTGGGACAGGTGAGAGAGCCACACCCCTTCCAAGTGAGAGAACCACGCCACTTCCAGGTGAGTGGGACACCTGGGACAGGTGAGATACAGGTGAGAGAGACACACCTGGGACAGGTGAGACACACTCCTGGGGATGGGTGGGATACAGGTGAGATACACCTGGGACAGGTGAGAGAGCCACGCACGTTCCAGGTGAGTGGGAAACACCTGGGACAGCTGAGACACAGGTGGGACAGGTGAGACACACCTGGGGATGGGTGGGACGCACCTGGGACAGGTAGGACACACCTGAGACAGGTGAGACATACCTGAGGTACAGGTAGGGACAGGTGGGACAGAGGTGACGCAGGTGACATACAGGTGGGGACAGGTGAGACACACGTGAGACACAGGTACAGACAGGTGAGACACACCTGGGTTGGGGTTTACACACACCTGGGGAGGTTGTGGAGCACTGGGAGGTCACCCAGGTGTCACTCAGGTGTGTCAGAGGTCACCCAGGTGCGGCACAGGTGTGTCAGGGCTGGGTACAGGTGTGTCAGGTGTCACTCAGGTGTCACTCAGGTGTGTCACAGGTGTATCAGGTGTCACCCAGGTGTGTCCCCCCCAGCAAGTGGACCTGTCCCCGTTCGAGCTGGTGGCCCTGGAGTCGCACCTGTCCATGGGGGTGGGCACAGGTGTCACTCAGGTGTGTCAGGGCTGGGTACAGGTGTGACCCAGGTGTGTCAGGTGTCACTCAGGTGTATCGTAGGCTACTCAGGTGTGTCAGGGCTGGGTACAGGTGTATCACAGATCACTCAGGTGTATCATAGATCACTCAAGTGTGTCATAGATCACTCAGGTGTGTCAGGGCTGGGTACAGGTGTGTCACAGGTGTGTCAGGTGTGTCACAGGTGTGTCCCCAGGGGTGGACCTGTCCCGTTTGGCTGGTGGCGCTGTCAGGTGTCACCCAGGTGAGGTCAGGTGTCACCCAGGTGTGTCAGGGCTGGGTGTTAGGTGTGTCACAGGTGTCATAGATCACCAGGTGTGTCAGGGCTGGGTACAGGTGTGTCACAGGTGTGTCACCCCAGCAGGTGGAGGTCCCCCGCTGAGCTGGTGGCTGGAGTCACCTGTCCAGGTGTACAGGTGTATCATAGATCACTCAGGTGTGTCAGGGCTGGGTACAGGTGTGTCACAGGTGTATCATAGATCACTCAGGTGTGTCAGGGCTGGGTACAGGTGTGTCACAGGTGTGTCACTCAGGTGTGTCCCCAGCAGGTGGACCTGTCCCCGTTCGAGCTGGTGGCGCTGGAGTCTCACCTGTCCATGGGGGTGGGCACAGGTGTCACTCAGGTGTATCACAGGTGTATCACAGATCACTCAGGTGTGTCACAGGTGTATCACAGGTGTATCAGGTGTGTCACAGGTGTGTCCCCCAGCAGGTGGACCTGTCCCCGTTCGAGCTGGTGGCGCTGGAGTCTCACCTGTCCATGGGGGTGGGCACAGGTGTATCAGGTGTCACTCAGGTGTGTCACACAGGTGTGTCAGGTGTGTCACACAGGTGTGTCCCCCCCCCAGCAGGTGGACCTGTCCCCGTTCGAGCTGGTGGCGCTGGAGTCTCACCTGTCCATGGGGGTGGGCACAGGTGTATCATAGGTCACTCAGGTGTGTCAGGGCTGGGTACAGGTGTGTCACAGGTGTGTCACAGGTGTGTCACTCAGGTGTATCACAGATCACTCAGGTGTCACTCAGGTGTGTCAGGTGTGTCACAGGTGTATCATAGATCACTCAGGTGTGTCAGGGCCAGATCACTCAGGTGTGTCAGGGGTGTGGTACAGGTGTGTCACTCAGGTGTGTCAGATCAGGTGTGTCCCCCAGCAGGTGGACCTGTCCCAGGTGTATCATAGATCACTCAGGTGTGTCAGGGCTGGGTCTCACCTGTCCATGGGGGTGGGCACAGGTGTCCCCCAGCAGGTGTCACCTGTCCCGCTCGAGGTGTCTCAGGTGTCACCTGTCCATGGGGTATCACAGGTGTATCAGGAGTCACTCAGGTGTATCACAGGTGTATCAGGAGTCACTCAGGTGTATCACAGATCACTCAGGTGTCACTCAGGTGTCACTCAGGTGTCTCAGGTGTCACTTAGGTGTATCACAGATCACTCAGGTGTGGTCCAGGTCACTCAGGTGTCACTCAGGTGTGTCACAGGTGTGTCACAGGTGTGTCAGGTGTCACTCAGGTGTCCCCCCCCAGCAGGTGGACCTGTCCCCGTTCGAGCTGGTGGCGCTGGAGTCTCACCTGTCCATGGGGGTGGGCACAGGTGTATCAGGTGTCACTCAGGTGTGACCCAGGTGTGTCACAGGTGTGTCACACAGGTGTGTCACACAGGTGTGTCCCCAGCAGGTGGACCTGTCCCCGTTCGAGCTGGTGGCGCTGGAGTCTCACCTGTCGCGCTACGCGGCCGATTGGTTCCTGCCGCGCTTCCGCGTCACGCGGCGCCTCCTGGAGGACGTGGCCGCCGCCCCCGAGCCCCCCCCGCGGCCCAAGCCCGTGCGCATGAAGGTGAACAGGTGAGTGCGGCACACCTGGGCACACCTGGGCACACCTGGGCACACCTGGGGGGGAGGAAATGGGGGGGAATTGGGGGAAATTGGGGATTTGGGCACACCTGGGCACACCTGGGCACACCTGGGCACACCTGGGCAAGGGGGGGACATGGGGGGGAATTGGGGGAAAATTGGAGGAAAGTTTGGAGAAAATATGGAGAAAATTGGTAAAAATAAGGAGAAAATTGGTGAAAATTGGGGGTTTAGGGACACCTGGGCACGGCTGGTGGGGAAGAAATTGAAATGGAAATTGGGGAAAATTCAGGGAAAATTTGGGGAAATGGGGAAAATTGTTGGGAAAAAATTTGGGGGAAATTGGGGAAAATTGGAGGGAAATTGGGGAGAATTGGGGAAACCTGGGAAAATTGGGGAAACACCTGAAAATTGGGGGAAATTGGGGAGAATTGGGGAAAATTGGGAGGAAATTTGGGGAAAATTGGGGGAAATTGGGGAAATTGGGGGAAATTTGGGGAAATTGGGGGAAATTGGGGGGGAAATTGGGGATTTGGGGACACCTGGGCACACCTGGGCTGGGGGAAATTGGGGGGGAAATGGGGAGGATTGGGGGAAAATTGGGAAAATTGGGAGAAATTGGGGAAATTGGGGGGGAAATTGGATTTAAATGGGGGAGGAAATGGGGGATTGGGGAAATTGGGGAGGAACTGGGGAAATTGGGAGAAATTGGGGGGGGAATTGGGGAAAATTGGGGAAATTGGGAGAAATTGGGGGAAATTGGGGAAATTGGGGGACACCTGGGCACACCTGGGCACACATGGGGGAATTGGGAAAATTGGGGAAAAATTGGGGAAATGGGGGGGGAAATTGGGGGAATTGGGGAAATTGGGGAAAATTTGGGGAAAACTGGGGGGAATTGGAAAATTTGGGGAAATGGGGAAAAGTTGGGAAAAAATCGGTGAAAATTGGGGTACATTTGGTGAAAATTGGGGGAAAATTGGTGAAAATTGGGAGGAAATTGGGGAAATTAGGGGGGAAATGGGTGAAAATTGGGGATTTAGGGACACCTGGGGAAATTGGGGAAAATTGCTGTTTAGGGACACCTGAAAATGGGGAAAGAAATGGGAAAAATTGGGGAAATCGGTGAAAATTGGGGGGAATTGGGGGGAAAATTGAGGAAATTGGGGAAATTGGTGAAAATTGGGGGAAAATCGGTGAAAATTTGGGGTAATTTGGTGAAAATTGGGGGGAAATTGAGGAAAATTTGGGGAAATGGGGAAAATTGGGGAAAATTGGGAGGAAATTCAGAAAATTGGGGAAAATTGGGGAAATTGGGAAAAATTAGGGGACAATTGGGGAAAATTTGGGAAAAAACGAAAAAAAAAATGGAAAATTGAAAATTGGGGAAAATGAGGGGAAAAGGGGGAAAATTGGGGAAAATTGAGAAAATTGGGGGAAATCAGTGAAAATTGGCAGAAAATTGAGAAAATTGGGGAAAATTGGTTAAAATTGGGGAAATCGGGGGAAAGTTGGGGAAAATTGGGGAAAATTTGGGAAAATTTTGGAGAGAATTGGGGGAAATTTGGGGAAAATTGAGGAAAATTTGGGGAAAATTTGGGGGAAATTCAGGGGAAAATCAGGAAAATTTGGGAAAATTTAAGGGGGAAAATTTGGGAATTTGAAAATTGGGGAAATTGAGGAAAAATGGAAATTGGGGAAATTGAAAATTGGGAAAATTGGGGAAAAATTGGGGACACCTGGGAAAATTTTGGGGAAATTTGTTGAAATTTTTTTGGGGAAAATGGGGGAAATGGGAAAATTGGGGAAAATTGGGGAAAATTGGGGAAAATTGGGGAAAATGGGGAAATTGGGGAAAATTGAGGAAAATTGGGAAAATTTGGGGAAATTGAAAAATTGGGGAAAATTGGGGAAATTGGGGAAATTTGGGGAAAATTGGGAAAATTGGGGAAAATTGGGGAGAAAATTGGGGAAAATTGGGGGGAAAATTGGGGAAAAATTGGGGGGAAAAAATTGGGGAAATATAAAAATTTGGTGAAAATTGGGGAAATTGGGGAAAATGGGGAAATTGGGGGAAAATTTGAAAATTTAAAAATGGGGAAAATTGGGGAAATTGATGAAAATTGGGGAAATTGGAGGAAATTGGGGAAAAAATTTGGGAAAACTAAAAATCGGGGAAAATTGGGGAAAATCGGGAAATTGGGGAAATTGGGGAAATTTGGAAAATTGAAAAAATGGGGAAAATTGGGGAAAATAAGGGAAAATTGGGGGAAAATTTGGGAAATTGAAAACTGGGGGTTTTGGGACACCTGGGCACAGCTGGGGGGAAAATGGGGAAAATTGGGAGAAAATTGGTGGAAATTGGGGGAAAATTTAGGAGAAATGGGGGAAAATTGGGGGGAAATTGGGGGAAAGAGGTAAAATTCGGGAGAAAATTGGTGAAAATTGGGGGAAAATTGGTGAAAATTGGGGAAATTGGGGGGAGTTGGGAGAAAATCGGTGAAAATTGGGAGAAAAATTGGTGAAAATTGGGGGGAAATTGGTGAAAATTGGGGGTTTAGGGACACCTGGGCACAGCTGGGACAGGTAAACCACAAAAATTTGGGGTTAAAAGGACCAAAATTGGGATTTTGGGCACCCCTGGGCACAGCTGGGCACACCTGGGACAGGTAAACCACAAAATTTGGTTAAAAGGACCAAAATTGGGATTTTGGGCACACCTGGGACAGGTAAAACACAAAATTTGGGGTTAAAAGGACCAAAATTGGGATTTTGGGCACCCTGGGGAACCTGGGACGGTAAACACCTTGGGGTTAAAAGGATAAAATTGGGATTTTGGCACACCTGGGACAGGGACAGGTAAAATACAAAAATTTGGGGTTAAAAAACACAAAATTGGGATTTTGGGCACACCTGGGACAGGTAAAATGCTCAAAAATTTGGGGCTAAAAGGACCAAAATTGGGATTTTGGGCACACCTGGGACAGATAAAATGCAAAATTTGGGGTTAAAAACTCCAAAATTGGGATTTTGGGCACACCTGGGACAGGTAAATCACAAAAATTTGGGGTTGAAATGACCAAAATTGGGATTTTACCCCACCCGCCCCTGGGCGTGGTTCCCCCCAGGATGCTGCATGCTGCAGCCGGTGCCGAAGGCGGAGCCTCGGGCGGTTCTGCTCCCGCTCCTCCCTCGCCCCCCCGGGCGTGGCCATCGGCTGAGCCCCGCCCCTCCCTCCTCCGACAAGCCAAGCCCTCACCGCCGAGCCCCCGCCCCTGCCCCTGAGCCGCCCCTCACACGCCGGCCAACCCCACCTGCGCAGGCCCCCATATGGTGACGACGCAAGGGGCGGGGCTTAACCTGGGGCTGGGATTGGCGCTGGCCCCGCCCCGGGCCACGCCCACTCTGCTGGCTCCGCCCCCCGGAGGGCCCGCGCACGGTGAGGGGCGGGGCTTAGTGAGTTCGTTAATTAATTAATTGGGGTGGGGTTAATTAGTTAATTAGGAAAATTAGTTAATTAGGGGGAATTATTTTGCCATGGGCCCTAATTAGGTGGGGATTAATTAGTTGATTAGGGGTGGGGTTAATTAGCAGTTAGGGGTGGGGTTAATTAATTCATCATCCCCACCTTGGGTTAGAATTAGGTATAATTAAGGTAATTATTTAGAGCTGGGGGTTAATTATGTGGGGTTAATTAGGGGTGGGGGTTAATTATGTGGGGTTAATTAGCAAATGGGGTAATTAATTAGGGCTGGGGTTTAATTAGGACATAATTAAAGGCTTAATTATCGGATTTAATTAAAGGTGGGGTAATTATGTGGATTTAATTAGGGGTGGGGTTGATTATGTGGATTTAATTAGGGGTGGGGTTAATTATTTAGAGCTTGGGGTTAATTAATTAATTAGGGGTTAAAAATTAGGGATTTGGGTGGGTTAAAGATGGGGTGGGATTAATTAGGTGGGGACCCATGGGCGCAACTTAGGTAGGGTTAATTAAATAGGGGTGGCGGTTAATTAGGGATGGCGTGAATTAAAGATGAGATTATCATCCTTAATTATCTTAGTGGGATTAGGGGGTGGGGCTGAGGGTTCATTTGGAGCTGGGGGTTAATTAGGAGTGAGGTTAATTATTAAATTGGGACAGGTTAATTAATAAAATTGGGGTGTGTTAATTAGAGTGTGGGTTGATTAGGGCTTTTAGGTGCAGGGATGGGGCTAATTAGGAGTGTGGTTAGTTAATTAGGGATGGGGCTAATTAGGGATGAGTTAATTACAGGGGGAGTTAATTAGTGGTGAGGGTTAATTAGGGATAGAATAATTAGGGATGGGAATTAATTAGGTGGAGTTAATTAGGGGTGGAGTTAATTAATTAGGGCTGGGGTTAATTAAGGGCGGGATTAATTAGGGCTGGGTTAATTAGAGGCAGGTGTTAATTAACTCGGGCTGGGTTAATTGGGGTTGGGGGTTAATTGAGGCAAGGGATTAATTGCGGTTTAATTAGGGGTGGGCGTTAATTACAGTTGGTTAATTGGGGAATGAGGTTAATTAGGAGCGGGGATTAATGGGGGGTTAATTAGGAGTGTGAGCTAATTAGCGTTGGAGTGAATTAGAACTGGGGGTTAATTGGATGGGGATTAATTAGGAGCAAGGGTTAATTAGGGGTGGGGTTAATTGGGGTAACCTTAATTAGGGATGGAGATTAATTAGGGTTGATTAATTAGGTGGGGGTTGGTTTGGATGGGATTAATTAGGATTGAGTTTTAATTGGGGGTTGGGTTTAATTAGGGAACAGGAGCTAATTAGAGTGGGGTTAATTAATGGGAATTAATTAATAGGGATTGATTAATGGGAATTAATTAATGGGATTCATTAATGGGGATCAATTAATGGGAATTAATTAATGGGGATTCATTAATGAGGATTCATTAATGGGGATTCATTAATTTAAAAGGTTGGGAAAACGGTGGGTGGGGCCTAATTAGGGGTGGAGCTCCATATTTAAATGAGGTGGGTGTGGCCTAATTTGTTTATTCTCCCAGCTCTCCCGGCTGCTTCCTTGGCCACGCCCACCCCCGTGGGAGGCCCCGCCCCCGTGGCCACGCCCACACCAAATATGGGCAAAGGGGCGGGGCCAGCCCCGCCCCCTCCCGTGGGGGGCGTGGCCACCTTCGCGCTGCCCCAGCGGCTCCTGCTGGCCCCGGACATGCAGGCCCGGCTGCCATGTAAGCCACGCCCCCCCTCATTTGCATCTCATTTGCATGAACATTCTTCTCAAGGCTTTCTCCATCCCTAAAATAATTCCCGAAGTTTTTCCTGAAATTTCCCCAAATTTTACCGAAATTTGTCCCAAATTCTCTCAGAAGTTCCTGCCTTTTTCTGCTGTCTCATTTGCATCTCATTTGCATGAATGCTCTTGAAAAGCTTTCCTAATTTCTACAACTGTTTTAAAATTTTTTCCCTGAAATTTCCCCAAAATTTGCCCCAAATCCTTCTCAAACCCCTTCCCAAAATTCCCCTTTATATTTGCATCTTATTTGCATCTCATTTGCATGAATGCTATTTTCAGGCTTCCGCATTCTCATAATGAATTTTGAATTTTTTCCTTAAATTCCCCCAAATTTTATCAAAATTTCCCCCAAATCCTTCCCAAACTCCTTAGACGAAACTCTGTTAATTTGCATCTCATTTGCATCTCATTTGCATGAACGTTCTTCTCAATCATTTTCCATCCCTAAAATAATTCCCGAAATTTTTCCTGAAATTTCCACCAAATTTTACCAAAATTTGTCCCAAATTCTCTCAGAACTTCCTGCCACCTTCTGCTGTCTCATTTGCATCTCATTTGCATGAATGCTCTTGAAAAGCTTTCCTAATTTCTAGAACTGTTTTAAAAATATTTTCCTGAAGTTTCCCCAAAATTCCCCAAAATTTGCCCCAAATCCTTCTCAAACCCCTTACCAAAATTACCCTTTTTATTTGCATCTGATTTGCATCTCATTTGCATGAATGCTATTTTCAGGCTTTTGCATTCCCTAAAATAATTCTGAAATTTTTCCCTTAAATTCCCCCAAATTTTATCCAAATTTCCCCCAAATCCTTCCCAAACCCCTAAGCTGAAACTATCTTTGAATTTGCATTTCATTTGCATCTCATTTGCATGAACATTCTTCTTTAGCTTTCTCCATCCCTAAAATAATTCCTGAAATTTTTCCTGAAATTTCCCCAAATTTTACCAAAATTTGTCCCAAATTCTCTCAGAAGTTCCTGCCACTTTCTGCTGTCTCATTTGCATCTCATTTGCATGAATGCTCTTTAAAAGGTTTCCTAATTTCTGGCACTGTTTTAAAATTTTTTCCCTGAAATTTCCCCAAAATTCCCCAAAATTTCCCCCAAATCCTTCTCATTGCCCTTCCCAAAATTCCCCTTTTTATTTGCATCTCATTTGCATGAATAAGATCTTTTTAAGGCTCCTCTGATTCCCTAAAAATAAATCTGAAATTTTTCCCAAAATTTTTGCATCAAAGGTGAGATTATTCCCAAAACCTGGACAAAGGTCTTTTAATTTGCATCTCATTTGCATCTCATTTGCATGAGCAATTTATAAAAGCTTCCCTTATTCCTAAAACAATTTTATGAATTTTTGTCTTAACGTTGCCCCAAATTCCCACAAAATTTCCCCAAATCCTTCTCAAACCCCTTCCCAGAAATCTCTCTTTATTTGCATTTTATTTGCATCTCATTTGCATAAAATCCCTTTCAAAGCCTAATTCCCAAAATAATTCTGTAAATTTTTTCTTAAAGTTTTCCCAAATTTTATCAAAATTTCCCCCAAATCCTTCTCAAACCCTTTCCCAAAAATCCCTCTTCGTTTGCATTTTATTTGCATCTCATTTGCATAAAACTGCTTTCAGAGCTTTCCTAATTCCCAAAATAATTCTGTAAATTTTTTCTTAAAGTTTTCCCAAATTTTATCAAAATTTCCCCTAAATCCTTCCCAAACCCCTCCCCAAAATTCTTTTTAAATTTACATCTAATTTGCATCTCATTTGCATGAACGCTCTTTTTAAGCTTTCTCAAGCTCATAATGAATTCTGAATTTTTTCCCTTAAATTCCCCCAAATTTTATCAAGATTTGTCTCAAATCCTCTTAAATTTTACCGGTCACCTTTTTCCCTTCTACTTTGCATCTCATTTGCATCTCATTTGCATAGACACCTTTTAAAAGCTTCCCAAATTCCTTTAACGATTTTAAGAAATTTTTCCTTAAATTTCCTCAAATTTCCTCAAAATTTCCCCCAAATCCTTCTCCACCCCTTCCCTATACTCGCTTCTCATTTGCATCTCATTTGCATAAGCTGAAGTACTTTTGACGGCAGCAGAAATGTGTCTTATTAGTATTTAATTTGCATGACTGTACTCATTAGCTTATGATTTGCATAAGCTCCCCCAAAGGTGTTTTAAGCACTTCACTGCTCTGCTCATTAATATCTAATTTGCATAATGATATTTGTCATTAACATCACATTTGCATTGCATCCCCCACCAGAAATATCCCTTGGTAACCCCTAATTAGCCCCTAATTTGCATAATTAACCAAGGGATATTTTTTTCAGGGACTCCCTCCCCCTGGTCCTTTCCATCTCATTAGCATCTGATTTGCATAAATATGTCATAAGGCCAATTAATGATACACTTATAATTAACATGTTATTTGCATTTAAATTTTCTTCATTTGCATCTAATTTGTAAATTTCTCCTAGAACCTTTTAAAAACTAGACCGTATCTATGCACATTAGCATCTAATTTGCATAAACGATCTTTTTGGCTCCCCTTTATTTTCCTGCTCTCACTATTTCTCATTTGCATGTTAACCCGGGATTTTTCTCCAAATCTTCCAGAAAAGCTTCAGCATTTTGGGGTTAACCCTAATTTGCATAATTGCATATCCTTATTAGTATCTGATTTGCATGGGTCCCCCCAAACAGCTTTAATATCTCGACCCCAGCTCTTATTAACACCTAATTTCCATAAGTGGGCTCCTCATTAGCATATAATTTGCATATCTTCACCAATTATCTTTTAAAGAAGCCAATCCTGCATTTAATTAAGATCTCATTTGCATGGGCTTGTTAATTAGCATCGATTTGCATAACCTACCCAAATCCTTTTTGAGCATCTCATTAGTGCCTAATTTGCATAGCTACATTCCCCATTAGCATCTGATTTGCATGACTCCATAAACCTCTGTAAATCACCTCATTGCACTCTTCATTATGCGTGTCTAATTTTTTAATTTTTCCCCAATTAATCTCATTTGCATGAAAAACTCAAAAATTCCTTCAACCCTGAATTTCCCCAAATAAACCCTTTATTTGCATAATTAACCCCTAATTTGGGGAATTTAATTTTTTTTTAGGAATTTTCCCCAACCTTCCCCAAAAATCCCCTAATTAAAATTTTTAATTACCCAAATTACCCAAATTTTCCTTTTTCCCCAAAATTCTCCCAAAAAACCCCTGAAATCTCCTTTATTTTCCTCCTAATTAACCCCTAATTTGCATAATTAACCCGGGATTTTTGGGGATTTTTCCGGAACCCCTCCTTCCTCCCCCACCCCTAATTAAAATTTTTAATTACCCAAATTACCCAAATTTTCCTTTTTTCCCCCAAAAATCCCCCAAAAAATCCCTGTAATCTCCTTTATTTTTCTCCTAATTAACCCCTAATTTGCATAATTAAGCCGGGATTTTTGGGGATTTTTTCAGGAACCCCTCCCCCACCCTTCCCGCATCCTAATTAAAACTTTAGAACTCCAAATTACCAAATTTTCCTTTTTTTGGAAAATTCCCCAAAAATCCCCTGAAATTTCCTTTATTTTCCTCCTAAGTAACAAATTTGCATAATTTTTAACCCGGGGCCTTTGGAAATTTTTGGGGAATTTGGGAAATTTTGGGGGAAAACCTTAAAATTTTTAATTTGGAAAATTTGGGGAAAATTTGGGGAAATTTTTCCCCCAAAATTCTCCCAAAAATTGGGGGAAAATTTTCTTTTCCTCCTAATTAACCCCTTTTGGGATAATTAACCCGATTTTTGGGGAAAAATGGGGAAAATTTGGGAAATTTTGGGGGAAATTTGGGAAAAATTAAAATTTTAATTTACCAAATTTGGGGGAAATTTTTTTTTCCAAAAAAAATCCCAAAAAAAAATTCCTTTGAAATCTGCACATTTTTTTTCTCCTAATTAACCCCTAAATTTGGGAAAATTTTGGGGAAATTTGGGATTTTTGGGAATTTTGGGGGGGGAATTTGGGGGAAATTTAACCCTTTTTGGGGAATTTTTTTTCCCCAAAATTTGGGAATTTTTGGGGGGAATCCTGAAATTTGGGGGAAATTTTCCTCCCAATTAACTCCTAATTTGGGGAATTATTTGGGGAAATTTGGGAAAATTTCAGAAAATTTGGGGATTTGATAAAAATGGGAAAATTTTAATTACCCAAAATTAGGAAAATTTTGGGGAAATCCCCTTTATTTGGGGGAAAATCCCTTTTTTGGAAATTGGGAAAATTTTTTGAAAAATTTGGGAAAAATGGGGGCAAAATTTTGGGGGGGAAATTGGGGAAAATTGAGGAATTTTTCTCCCAAATTTTCCCAAATTTGGGGAAAAATCCCTTAATTTGGGAAATTTGGGGGAAATTAACCCAAAATTTGGAGGAAATTTTGGGAAATTCCATTTCCCCCATTTTAAATTTTCTAAAAATTTGGGAAATTTTTTTCCCCAAATTTGGGAAAAAATCCTAGGAAACTCTTTTAAAATTTGGGAAAATAAAATTTTTTTAGGAAAATTTCCAGAGGGGAAATTTAGGGGAAAATTTCCCCAATTTTGGGCAATTGGGGAAAAATGGGGAAAAAATTTGGGAAAATTTGGGGAAAATGGGGAAAAAATAAAAAAATTTGGGGAAAATTTTGAAATTTTGGAGAAAAATTGAGGAAAATTGGGGGAAATTTTGGAAAAAATGAGGAAAAAATTTGGGGAAATTGGGGAAAAATGGGAAAAATTGGGGAAAATTTGGGGGAAATTTGGGAAAAATTTGGGGAATTTTGGGGAAGGAATTTGGGAATTTTGGGGAAGGAATTTTGGAAAAAACCAGGGTTTGGGGATTTTGAGAAAATTTGGGAATTTTGGGGAAAATTTGGGGAATTTTTTTGGGAAATTGGGAAAAATTTTGGGGGAATTTGGGAATTTTTGGGGAAAAAACCTGAAAAATTTGGGGAAAATTTGGGAAAAATTGGGGGGAAATGGGGAAAGTGAGGGGAAAATGGGGGAAATTGGGAAAAAATTGGGGAAAATGGGGAAAATTTGGGGAAAATGGGGGAAAATGGGAAAATTTGGGAAAATGGGGAAAATTGAAAATTGGGGAAAAAAAAATTGGGGAAAATTTGGGAAAATTGGGGGGAAAAATTGGGAAAAAGGAAAAATTTGGGAAAAATTGGGGAAATTTAGGAAAATTGGGGAAAATTGGGGAAAATTTGGGGAAAATGGGGGGGGAAAAAAGGGAAAAATTGGGGGAAATGGGGAAAATTGGGGAAAATTTGGGAAAATTGGGGAAAATTTTGGGGGAAAATTTGGGGAAAAATTGGGGAAAATTTGGGGAAAAATTGGGAAAATTTTGGGAAAATTTGGGGAAAATTGGGGGAAAATTGGGAAAAAATGGGGAAAATTGGGGGAAAATGGGGGAAAATTGGGGAAAATTGGGGAAAAAAAAAAAATGGGGGGAAATTTGGGAAAAATGGGGGAAAAAATGGAAAAATTGGGGGGGAAAATTGGGGAAAAATTGGGGAAAAATTTTGGGAAAAATTGGGGGAAATTTTGGAAAATTTGGGAAAATTGGGAAAATTTGGGGAAAAAAAAGGGAAAATTTGGGGAAAAAATTTTTCAAAAATTTGGGGAAAATTGGGGAAAATTTGAAAAATTGGGAAAAAATTGGGAAAAAAATGGGGAAAAATTTGGGAAAATTGGGGGAAAATTTGGGAAAAATGGGGGAAAAAAAATTGGGGAAATGGGAAAATTGGGGAAAATTTGGGAAAAATGGGGGAAAAAAAATTGGAAAAATTTGGAAAAATTGGGAAAATTGGGAAAATTGGGGAAAATTTGGGGAAAATTTGGGGGGGAAAATTGGGGGAAAATGGGGAAAAGATGGGAAAATTTGGGGGAAAATTGGGAAAAAATTAGGGAAAAATTGGGAAATTGGGGGAAATTTGGAAATTTGGGGAAAAGTTGGGGGAAAAGTGGGGAAAATTGGGGAAAAATTGGGGAAAATTTCGAAAACATCAAAAATGGGGGAAAATTGGGGGGAAAATTTGGGAAAATTGGGGAAAATTTGGTGAAAATGGGGAAAAATTGGGGAAAAATGGGGAAAATCGGGGAAAAATGGGGGAAAATTTGGTGAAATGGAGGAAAATGGGGAAAATAGGGAAAATTGGGGAAAAATGGGGGCAAGTGGGGAAATTTGGGGAAAAATGAGGAAAGCATGGGAAAAATGGGGAAAATTGAGGGAAAATTGGGGAAAAATGGGGAAAAATGGAAAAAATTGGGGAAAAATTGGGGGGAAAATGGGGAAAATTGGGGAAATTTCGAAAGCATGGGAGAAAAATTGGGGAAAAATAGGGGAAAAATAGGGGAAAATTGGGGAAAAATTGGGGAAAAATGGGGAAAAATAGGAAAAAAATGGGAAAAATTGGGAAAAATTGGGGAAAAATAGGAAAAAACGGGGGAAAATGGCAAAAAATTGGGAAAAAATTGGGGAAAATTGGGAAAAATTGGAAAAATTGGTAAAAAATGGGAAAAATTGGGGGAAAATTTTGAAAACATCAGGGGAAAATTGGGGAAAAAATTGGGAAAAAATTGGGGAAAAATGGCAAAAAAATTGGGAAAAAATGGGAAAAATTTGAAAAATTTTAGGAAAATGGGGAAAAATGGGGAAAAATGGGGAAATTTTGGGGAAATGGAAAAAATTGGGGAAAATTGGGGAAAAATTGGGAAAAAAATGGGGAAAAATTGGGGAAAATTGGGGAAAATTTTTGAAAACATTTTTGAAAATTGGGGAAAATTGGGGAAAATTTCCCAAAAAAAATGGGGAAAAAAGGGGAAAATGGGAAAAATGGGGAAAATTTGGGGAAAATTGGGAAAATTTTTTAAAAATGGGGAAAATTGGGGAAAATGGGGAAAATTTAAATGGGGAAAATTTTAAAAATTGGGGAAATTGGGGGAAAATTGGGGAAAAATTGGAAAAAAAATGGGGGAAAAATGGGAAAAATGGGGAAAAATTGGGAAAAAATTGGGGAAAAATTTCTTAAAAATGGGGAAAAATGGGGGAAAATTGGGGAAAAATTGGGGAAAATGGGAAAACATGGGGGAAAATTGGGGAAAATTTTGAAAAAAATTGGGGAAAATTGGGGGAAATTTGGAAAAATGGAAAAAATTGGGAAAATGGGGAAAAATTGGGGAAAACATGGGAAAAAATAGGGAAAATTGGGGAAAAATAGGAAAGAAATGGGGAAAATGGGAAAAAATTGGGAAAAATTGGGGAAAAATAGGCAAAAAATTGGGAAAAAATGGGGGGAAAATGGCAAAAAATTGGGAAAAAATTGGGGAAAATAGGGGAAAATTGGTGGGAAAGTGGCAAAAAATTAGGGGAAAATGGGGAAAATTCTGGGATAAATGGGGAAAATTGGGAAAATTTTGGGATAAATGGAGAAAAATCAGGGGAAAATGGGGAAAAATGGGGAAAATTGGGGGAAAATTGGGAAAAATTGGGGGAAATTGGGGAAAATTGAAAATTGGGGGAAATGGAAAAAAAATGGGGAAAATTGGGGAAAATTGGGGAAAAATTTGGGAAAAAATTTGGGGAAAAATTGGGAAAATTTTGGAAAATTTGGGGGGAAAAATGGAAAATTTGGGGAAAATGGGAAAATTGGGGAAAAATTGGAAAAAATTTGGGGAAAATTTGGAAAAATTGGGGAAAATTGGGAAAAATTTTGGGGAAAAATGGGGCAAAAATTAGAAAAATGAAAAATGGGGAAAATTTGGGAAAAATTGGGAAAATTTTCCGGGGGAAAATGGGGGAAATTGGGGAAAATTGGGGAAAATAGGGAAAATTGGAAAAATGGGGAAAATTGGGGAAAAATTCAAAAAATTGGGGAAAATTGGGGAAAATTGGGGAAAAATTGGGGAAAAATTGGGAAAAAATTGGGAAAAATGGGGAAAAATTGGGAAAAAATTGTGGAAAAATTGGGGAAAAATTGGGGAAAATTGGGAAAAAATTGGGGAAAAATTGGGAAAGCATGGGGAAAATCGGGAAAATTGGGGAAATGGAGAAAATTGGGGAAAAATTGGGGAAAATTGGGGAAAAATGGGGGAAAATTGGGGAAAATGGGAAAAATTGGGGAAAATTTTGAAAACATCAGGGAAAAATTGGGGGAAAATGGGAAAAAATTGGGGAAAATTTGGTGAAAATGGGGAAAAATTGGGGAAAAATGGGGGAAAAATTTAATGGGGAAAAATTTGGAAAATGGGGAAAATTGGGGGGAAATTGGGAAAAAGTTGGGGAAAATTGGGGAAAAAATTGGGGAAAATAGGGGAAAATTGAGGAAATTGGGAAAATGGGAAAAATTAAAAATTTTGAAAATTTGGGGAAAATTGGGAAAAAATGGGGAAAAAAAATTGGGGAAAATTGGGGGAAAATTGGGGAAAATGGGGGAAAAATGGGGAAAAATGGGGGAAAAATGGGGAAAAAAATTGGGGAAATTAGGGAAAAAATAGGAAAATTGGGGAAAATTGGGGAAAATTGGGGAAAATGGGAAAATTGGGGAAAAATGGGGAAAATTGGGAAAATGGGAAAAATTGGGAAAAAATTGAAAAATTGGGGAAAATTGGGAAAATGGAAAATTTGAAAAATTGGGGAAAATTGGGAAAATTAGAAAAATGGGGAAAAATTCAAAAAAATGGGGAAAATTGGGGAAAATTGGGGAAAATTAGGAAAATGGGGGAAATGGCAAAAATGGGGAAAAAATGGGGGAAAAATGGGGGAAAATTGGGAAAATGGGGAAAAATGGGGAAAATTGGGGAAAATTGGGAAAATTGGGGAAAAATTGGGGGAAAAATTGGGGAAAATTGGGGAAAATTGGGGGGAAAATTGGGGAAAATGGGGAAAATTGGGGAAAATTGGGGGAAATTTGGGGGAAAATTGGAAAATTTGGGGGGGAAAAATTGAGGAAAAAATGGGGAAATTAAAATTGGGGAAAATTGGGGAAAAAGAATTGGGGAGAAAAATCAGGAAAAATGGGAAAAAAAAGGAAAATTGGGAAAATTAGGAAAAAATGGGGAAAAATGGGGGAAAAATTAGGGAAAATGGGGGAAAAAAATGGGGAAAAATGGGGAAAATTTGGGAAAATTGGGGGAAAAATTGGGGGAAAATTGGGGAAAAATTGGGGAAAATGGGGAAAAAATGGGGGAAAAATGGGGAAAATTTGGGAAAAATTTTTTCCTTGGGGAAAATGGGGAAAAATTGGGAAATGGGGAAAATTTTGGGGCCAATTGGGGACCAAAAAAATTGGGAAAATTGGGGAAAAATGGGAAAAATTGGGGAAAAATGGGAAAATTGGGGAAATGGGGGAAAATTAGGGGAAAATTGGGGGAATTGGGCAAAAATGGGAAAAATTGGGAAAATTTGGGAAAATTGGGGGAAAATGGGGAAAAATGGAAAAACATGGGAAAAAATGGGGAAAAACTTAAAAAATTTGGGGGAAAAATTGGGGGAAATTGGGGGAAAATTGGGGAAAAAATGGGGAAAATTGGGAAAATTGGGGAAAATGGGGAAAAATTGGGGAAAATTGGGGAAAAATTGGGGAAAAATTTGGGAAAAATTGGGGGGGGGGAAAATTGGGGGAAAATTGGGGGGAAATTGGGGAAAATGGGGAAAATTCAGGGAAAAATTGGGAAAATTGGGGAAAAATTGGGGAAAAATGGGGAAAATTTGGGGAAAATTGGGGAAAATGGAGGAAATTGGGGAAAATTGGGAAAAATTTGGGGGAAATGGGGAAAAATGGGGAAAATTGGGGAAATTGGGAAAAAAAAATGGAGAAAAATCAGGGAAAATTTGGGGAAAATTGGGAAAAATTGGGGAAAATTGGGGAAAATTGGGGGAAATTGGGGAAAAAAAAAAATTTGGGAAAATGGGGAAAATTGGGAAAATTGGGGAAAATTGGGGAAAATTGGGGAAAATTGGGGAAAAATTTGGGGAAAAAATGGGAAAAATGGAAAAAATTGGGGAAAAATAGGGGGGAAAAATTGGGGGGAAAATGGGGAAAATTGGGGGAAAATTGGGGAAAAATAGGCAAAAAATTGGGGAAAATTGAGAAAAAATTGGGGAAAATTGGGGAAAAATTGGGGCAAAAATTGGGGAAAATTGGGAAAAATTGGGGAAAATTGGGGGAAACCTGAAAATTGGGGAAAATTGGGGAAATTGAAAAAAAAATGGGGAAAAATGGGGGGAAAAAAAAAAAAATTGGGGAAAAATTGGGGGAAAATTAGAAAATTGGGGAAAATTTGGGGAAAATGAAAAATTTAGGAAAAAATTGGGGGAAAATTGGGGGAAATTGAAAAAAAATTTGGGAAATTTGGGAAAAAATTGGGGAAAATAGGGAAAAATTGGGGGGAAATTGGGGAAAATTGGGAAAATTGGGGGGAAATTGGGGAAAATTGGGGAAAAATGGGGAAAATTGGGGAAAATTGGGGAAAATTGGGGAAATTGGGGGAAATTGGGGAAAATTGGGGAAAATTGGGGAAAAATAGGGAAAAAAAATGGGAAAATTGGGGAAAATTGGGGAAAATTGGGGAAAATGGGAAAATTTTGGGAAATTGGGGAAAAATTGGGGAAAATTGGGGAAAATTGGGGGAAAAATTGGGGGAAAATTGGGGAAAAATTTGGGGAAAATGGGGAAAATTAGGGAAAAATTGGGGAAAAAAAAATTGGGGAAAAAAAATTTTTTGAAAAATTAAAAATTGGGGGGGAAAATTGGGAAAAAATTTGGGAAAATTGGGGAAAATTGGAAAATTTGGGGAAAAGGAAAAAATTGGGGAAAATTTTCCCAAATTGGGGGAAATTTTAGGGAAAATTAGGGAAATTGGGGAAATTTTGGAAAATTGAGGGGTTTAGGGGGGGGAAAATTGGGGGAAAATTGGCCTGGGGCCAGCGGCCGCGCAAGGAAAATTGGAGGGGCATTGGGGAAAATGGGGAAAAAAAAGGGGAAACCCCGGGAAATTGGGAAAATGAAAATTTGGAGAAAATGGGGTTTTGGGGGGAAAATGGGGAAAATTTGGGGGAAAATTGGGGTTTTGGGGGGGAAAATGGGAAAATTGGGGAAAATGGGAAAATTGGGGAAAATGGGGGTTTTTGGGGAAAAATGGGGAAAAATTAGAAATGGAAAATGGGGATTTGGGGGTTTAAAAATTGGGGAAAAATGGGGAAAATTAGGGAAAATGGGAAAATTGGGGGAAATTTAAAAAAATTAAGCAAAAATTGGGGAAAATTGGGGAAAAAAATGGGGGAAATTGGGAGAAAATTTGGGGGGAATTGGGGGGAAATTGAGAGAAAATTGGGGGAAATTGAGAGAAAATTGGGAGAAAATTGGGGGAAAATTGGGAGAAAATTGGGGAAAATTGGAGGAAAATTTGGAGAAAACTGAGGGGAAATTGGGGGGAAATTTGGGAGAAAATTTGAGGAAAATTGGGAGAAAATTGGGGGAAATTGGAGGAAAATTTGAGGGAAATTGGGGGAAAATTGGGAGGAAATTTGGGGAAAATTGGGAGAAATTGGGGAAAATTGTGGGAAAATTGGGAGAAAATTAATGGGGAAATTCAGAGAAAATTGGGGGAAATTGGGGGAAATTGGGGGAAAATTGGTGAAAATTGGGGGGAAATTGGGGGAAATTGGGGGGAAATCGGTGAAAATTGGGAGGAAATTCAGAGAAATTGGGGGGAAATTCAGAGAAAATTAATGGGGAAATTGGGGGAAAATCGGTGAAAATTGGGGAAAATTCGGAGAAAATTGGGGGAAATTAGGAAAATTGGGGGAAATTGGGAAAAATTTGGGAAAATTTGGGGGAAAATTTGGGAAAATTGGGGGAAAATGGGGAAAATTGGGGGGGAAATTGGAAAAATTAATGGGGAAATTGGGAGAAAATTGGAGAAAATTGGGGAAAATTGGGAGAAAATTCAGGGGAAAATTGAGGGAAATTAATGGAAAAATTGGGGAAAATCAGGGAAAATTGGGGAAATCAAAAAAATTGGGGGGGGAAATTGGGGAAAAATTGGGAAAATTGGGGAAATTGGGAGAAATTGGGGGAAATCGAGGAAAATTGGGGGGAAATCGGAAAATTGGGGAAAAATTGGGGAAAATTGGGGAAAATTGGGAAAATTGGGAAAAATTTGGGGGGGTTGGGGAAAATGGGGAAAATTGGGGAAAATTCAGAGAAAATTGGGGAAATTAATGGGGAAATTGGGGGGGTTTTGGGGAAAATTTGGGAAAAAATTGGGGAAAATTTTGGGGAAAATTGAGAAAATTGGGAGAAAATTGAAAAATTGGGGAAAATTGAGGGGAAAATTTTAGAAAATTGGGGGGAAAATTGGGGAAAATTTGGGAAAATTTTGGGGAAAATTAATGGGGAAAAATTGGGGAAAAATTTGGGGAAATTGGGGGAAATTGGGGAAAATTGGGGGAAATTGGGGAAAATTGGGGAAATTCAAAAATTGGGGGAAATTCACAGAAAATTAATTAGGGAAAATTGGGGAAAATTTGGGAAAAAATTGGGGAAATTCAGGGAAAATTTGGGAAAATTGGGGAAAAAAATTGGGAAAATTTTGGGGGAAAATTGGGGAAATTCAGGAAAACTAATTGGGAAAATTGGGGAAATTTGGGGGAAATTGGGGAAAAAAAAAATTGAGGAAAATTTGGGAAAATTGGGGAAAATTTAGAGAAAATTAATGGGGAAAATTGGGGAAAATTGGGGAAAATTGGGGAAAATTTGGGGAAAAATTGGGAGAAAATTGGGGAAAATTGGGGAAAATTTGGGGGAAAATTGGGGAAAATTGGGAAAAAATTGGGAAAATTGGGGAAATTGGGGAAATTTGGGAAAATTTCTGAAAATTTGGGAAAATTTTGGGGAAAATTGGGGAAAAAATTGGGAAAATTGGGGGTTTAGGGGAAATTGGGCACAGCTGAGAGGATAAACCCAAAAACCCCTGAAATTTGGGTGAAAAATGGGGAAAATTGGGGTGAAAATTGGGATTTTGGGGGGAAAATGGGGATTTTGGGAGAAAAATGGGGATTTTAGGGAAAATTTGGGATAAAATTTTGGGAAAAATGGGGATTTTGGGGAAAAATGGGGGATTTTGGGGTTAATTTGGCAAAATTGGGACAAAATTGGGGAAATTTTGATGAAAATTGGGAAAATCGGTGAAAATTGGGGAAAATCGAGAAAAATTGAGAAAATTGAGGGGGAAAATTTTTAGGGGAAAATTTGGAGAAAATTGGGAGAAAATTAGGGAAAACTGGTGAAATTTGGGAGGAAATTGGGAGAAAATTTGGGGTGTCTTTGGGGTTTAGGAAAAATTGGGGAAATTTTGGGAAAATTGGGAGAAATTTGGGGAAAATTTGGGGGAAAATTGGGAGAAAATTTGGGGAAAATTGGGGAAGATTATGAAAATTGATTTTTGGGAAAAAATTGGGGAAATTTTGGGGAAATTTGGAGAAAATTTGGAGAAAACTGAGGGGAAATTGGGGGAAAGTTTGGAGAAAATGGGGAGAAAATTGGGGGAAAATTGGGAGAAAATGGGGGGAAATTTGAGGGAAATTGGGAGAAATTTGGGGAAAATTTGGGAGAAAATTGGGGGGAAATTTTTGGGAAATTGGGGAAAATTAGGAGAAAAATGGGAGGAAATTGGGAGAAAATTGGTGAAAACTGAGGGGAAATTTGGGGAAAATTTGGAGAAAATTGGGGGGAAATTGGGAGAAAATTGGGAAAAATCTGGGGAAAATTTGGAGAAAATTTGGGGGAAAATTGGGAGAAAATTGGGGAAAAATTGAGGGAAATTTTGGGGTATTTTGGGGTGTCTGACCCTGTTTATTAAAAAAAATTTTAGGGAAATTTTGGGATAATTTTGGGTTAAAAATGGGGGTTCTGACCCCATTTATTAAAGTGATTTTAGGGTAATTTGGGGATAATTTCGGGTTAATTTTAGGGTAATTTTGGGTTAATTTGGGGTTAATTTTGGGATGATTTTGGGATAATTTGGGGTTATTTTGAGGGTGTCTGATCCTGTTTTTTTGAGGTGATTTTGGGTTAATTTTGGGGTGATTTGGGGTATTTTGGGGGTTTTTGGGTGGGTTATTAAAAGTCATTTTTTTTGAAATTCAAGTTAATTTTGGGTGATTTTGGGATAATTTTGGGTTAATTTTTGGGGGGAAATTCCATGATTTTGGGTTAATTTTGGGGTGATTTTGGGGGAGTTCTGACCCCATTTATTAAAGTGATTTTAGGGTAATTTTGGGTGATTTTGGGGATAATTTCGGGTTAATTTTGGGTTAATTTGGGGTTATTTTGAGGGTGTCTGACCCTGTTTTTCTGGGGTGATTTTGGGTTAATTTTGGGTTAATTTTGGGGTATTTTGGGTAGGTTCTGACCCCATTTATTAAAGTAATTTTAGGGTAATTTTAGGTTAATTTTGTGTTAATTTTGGGATGATTTTGGGATAATTTGGGGTTACTTTGAGAGTGTCTGACCCTGTTTTTCTGGGGTGATTTTGGGTTAAATTTGGGGTGATTTTGGGTTAATTTTGTGTTAATTTTGGGGTGATTTTGGGGGGGTTCTGACCCCATTTATTAAAGTGATTTTAGGGCAATTTCGGGATAATTTTGGGTTAATTTTGGGTTAATTTTGGGATGATTTTGGGATAATTTTGGGTTATTTTGAGGGTGTCTGACCCTGTTTTTCTGAGGTGATTTTGGGTTAATTTTGGGGTGATTTTGGGGGTATTTTGGGGGGGTTCTGACCCCATTTAATAAAGTGATTTTAGAGCAATTTGGGAATAATTTTGGGTTAATTTTGGGATGATTTTGGGATAATTTTGGGTTATTTTGAGGGTGTTTGACCCTGTTTTTCTGAGGTGATTTTGGGTTAATTTTGGGGGGGTTCTGACCCCATTTTTTGAAGTTATTTTAGGGCAATTTGGGCATAATTTTGGGTTAATTTTGGGATAATTTTGGGATGATTTTGGGATAATTTTGGGTTATTTTGAGGGTGTTTGACCCTGTTTTTCTGAGGTGATTTTGGGTTAATTTTGGGGTGATTTTGGGGTGTTTTGGGGGGGTTCTGACCCCAATTATTAAAATGATTTTAGGATAATTTGGGGATAATTTTGGGTTAATTTTGGGGTGATTTTGGGATAATTTGGGGTTACTTTGAGGGTGTCTGACCCTGTTTTTCTGAGGTGATTTTGGGTTAATTTTGGGGTATTTTGGGGGGGTTCTGACCCGATTTTTTAAAATCATTTTAGAGCAATTTGGGGATAATTTTGGGATAATTTTGGGGTGATTTTGGGATATTTTGGGGTTACTTTGAGGGTGTCTGACCCTGGTTTTTTGAGGTGATTTTGGGTTAATTTTGGGGTGATTTTTGGGGTATTTTGGAGGGGTTCTGACCCCATTTTTTAAAGTGATTTTAGGGTAATTTTAGGATAATTTGGGGATAATTTTGGGTTAATTTTGGGGTGATTTTGGGATAATTTGGGGTTACTTTGAGGGTGTCTGACCCTGTTTTTCTGGGGTGATTTTGGGTTAATTTTGGGGTGATTTTGGGTTAAATTTGGGTTATTTTGAGGGTGTTTGACCCTGTTTTTCTGAGGTGATTTTGGGTTAATTTTGGGGTGATTTGGGGTATTTTGGGGGGGTTCTGACCCCATTTTTTAAAGTGATTTTAGGGTAATTTGGGGATAATTTCGGGTTAATTTTGGGTTATTTTTGGGATGAGTTTGTGATAATTTGGGGTTACTTTGAGAATGTCTGATCCTGTTTTTATGAGGTGATTTTGGGTTAATTTTTGGGTGATTTTTGGGGTGTTTTGGGCGGGTTCTGACCCCATTTTTTAAAGTGATTTTAGGGTAATTTTAGGATAATTTGGGGATAATTTTGGGTTAATTTTGGGGTGATTTTAGGATAATTTTGGGTTATTTTGAGGGTGTTTGACCCTGTTTTTCTGAGGTGATTTTGGGTTAATTTTGGGGTGATTTTGGGTATTTTGGGGGGGTTCTGACCCCATTTTTTAAAGTGATTTTAGGGCAATTTTGGGATAATTTCGGGTTAATTTTGGGGTGATTTTGGGATAATTTGGGGTTACTTTGAGGGTGTCTGACCCTGTTTTTCTGGGGTGATTTTGGGTTAATTTTGGGGTGATTTTGGGTTAAATTTGGGGTGATTTTGGGTTGATTTTGGGGTATTTTGGGGGGGTTCTGACCCCATTTATTAAAGTGATTTTAGGGTAATTTGGGGATAATTTCGGGTTAATTTTGGGGTATTTTGGGGGGGTTCTGACCCCATTTTTTGAAGTTATTTTAGGGCAATTTGGGGATAATTTTGAGATAATTTTGGGTTAATTTTGGGGTGATTTGGGGTATTTTGGGGGGGTTCTGACCCCATTTATTAAAGTGATTTTAGGACAATTTGGGAATAATTTTGGGTTAATTTTGGGGTGATTTTGGGGTATTTTGGGGGGGTTCTGACCCCCCAGGCCCCGCCCTCCCTCAGATTTTAGGCCCTTTTGGGGTAATTTGCCGGTTAAATTTGGGGTGATTTTGGGATAATTTTGGGATAATTTGGGGTTACTTTGAGGGTGTCTGACAGGTGTTTTTGGGGTGAATTTTTGGGTTAAAATTGGGCCCAAAAATTAAGCAAATTTGGGAAAATTTTGGGTTGATTTTGGGGGTATTTTGGGGGTTCTGGCCCCAAATTCCCAAAAATTTTAGCCCCAAAAATTCCCAAAATGGCCCCAAATTTTGGGTTAAAAATCTAAAAATGGCCTAAAAAATTCACAATGTGTACACAAAAAGATTCCCAGAAATGGCCCCAAAAATGCCCAAAAATTCCTAAAATGGCCCCAAAAAATTCCCAAAAATGGCCCCAAAATTTGGGGAGCCAAAAAATCCCAAAATATTTTAAAATGGCCCAAAATGGGCCCAAAATTTCCCAAAATTTCCCAAAAAAATCCTGACCCAAAAGATTCCCAAAAATATTCCCAAAACACCCCCAAAACGGCCCCAAAAATTCCAAAAAAATTCCCCAAAATATTCCCAAAATGGCTCCAAAATGGGCCCAAAAATTTCCGAAAAATGGCCCAAAAAATTCACCAAGTGCACCCAAAAAAATTCCCAGGAATGATCCCAAAAATTCCCAAAATGGCCCCAAAAAATGCCCCAAAAATATTCCCAAAACGTCCCCAAAATCGGCCCAAAAAATTCCCAAAAATGGCCCCAAAAACTCACAAAGTGCACCCAAAAATATTCCCAGAAATGGTCCCCAAAAATGCCCCAAAAATTCCCAAAAATATTCCCAAAGTGGTCCCTAAAATGGCCCCAAAAAATTCCCAAAAATGGCCCCAAAAATTCACAAAGTGCACCCAAAAATATTCCCAGAAATGTTCCCAAAAATGCCCCAAAATGACCCCAAAAATTCCCAAAAGTGGCCCCAAAAATTCCCAAAGGGTACCAAAAAAATCCCAGAAATGATCCCAAAAATGCCCCAAAATGGCCCCAAAAATTCCCAAAAATGCCCAAAAAATTCTCAAAATCGTCCCTAAATGAGCCCAAAAAATTCCCAAAAGTGGCGCAAAAAATTCCCAAAATGTACCCGAAAAAATTCCCAGAAATGGTCCCAAAAATGCCCCAAAAATTCCCCAAATGGCCCAAAAAAATTCCCAAAGGATACCAAAAAAAATCCCAGAAATTATCCCAAAAATGCCCCAAAATGGCCCCAAAAATTCCCAAAATGGCCCCAAAAAATTCCCAAAAATGGCCCAAAAAATTCACAATGTGTACACAAAAATATTCCCAAAAATGGTCCCAAAAATGCCCCAAAATGGGCCCAAAAATTCCCAAAAATGCCCAAAAAATTCCGAAAAATATTCCCAAAATGGCCCCAAAAAATTCCCAAAAGTGGCCCAAAAAATTCCGAAGGTGTACCCAAAAATATTCCCAGAAATGGTCCCAAAAATGCCCCAAAAATTCCCAAAATGGCCCCAAAAAATTCCCAAAAATATTCCCAAAATGGCCTCAAAATGGGCCCAAAAAATTCCCAAAAATGGCCTAAAAATTCACAAAGTGTACGCAAAAATATTCCCAGAAATGGTCCCAAAAATGCCCCAAAATTCCTAAAATGGCCCCAAAAAATTCCCAAAATGGCCCCAAAAATTCCCAAAAAGAGCCAAAAAAATTTCCCAAAATATTCCCAAAATGGCCCCAAAATGGGCCCAAAAGATTCCCAAAAATGGCCCAAAAAATTCACAATGTGTGCACAAAAAGATTCCCAGAAATGGTCCCAAAAATGCCCCAAAAGTTCCCAAAATGGCCCCAAAAAATTCCCAAAAATATTTCCAAAATGGTCCCTAAATGGGCCCAAAAAATTCCCAAAACTGGCCCCAAAAATTCACAAAGTGTACGCAAAAATATTCCCAGAAATGGACCCAAAAATGCCCCAAAAATTCCCAAAATGGCCCCAAAAAATTCCCAAAAATATTCCCAAAGTGGTCCCTAAAATGGCCCCAAAAAATTCCCAAAAATGGCCCCAAAAATTCACAAGTGCACCCAAAAATATTCCCAGAAATGTTCCCAAAATGCCCCAAAATGGCCCCAAAAACTCCCAAAAAGAGCCCAAAAAATTCCGAAAAATATTCCCAAAATGGCCCCTAAATGGCCCCAAAAATTCCCAAAAATGCCTAAAAAATTCCCAAAGTGTACCCAAAAATATTCCCAGAAATGGTCCCAAAAATGCCCCAAAAATTCCCAAAAGTGCCCAAAAAATTCCCAAAAATATTCCCAAAATGGGCCCAAAAAATGTCCAAAAATATTCCCAAAATGGGCCCAAAAATTTCCAAAAAATGGCCCAAAAAATTCACAATGTGTACACAAAAAATTCCCAGAAATGGCCCCAAAAATTCCCAAAATGGCTCCCAAAAATTCCCAAAATGGCTCCCAAAAATTCCCAAAACTGTTCTGAAAATATTCCCACGGTGTTCCCAAGAATTCCCAAAACCACTCCCAAAATTATTCCCAAAATGTCCCCAAAAAGGCCCCAGAAATTCCCAAAGTGTCCCCAAAAAATTCCTTGAAATGGCCCCAAAAATTCCCAAAATGGCCCCAAAAACTTCCCCCTAAAACTTCCCAAAGTGGGCCCAAAAATTTCCAAAAATAGACTCAAAATCCCCTAAAATTCCCCAGAAATCTCCCAAAAATTCCTAAAAAATTTCCCCCCAAAAATTCTCTGAAATTGCCCCGAAAATTCCCCAAAATGGCCCCAAAAAATTCCCCAGAAATTTTCCCAAAATTTCCCAAAATGGTCTCAAAAAAACCCAAATGGCCCCAAAATGGTCCCAAAAAAATTCCTGAGATGGCCCCAAAAATTTTCTCCAAAAAATCCCAAAATGGCCTGAAAAAAATTCCTAAATATGTTCCTAAAACGTCCTTAAAATGGGCCCAAAGAATTTCCTAAAATGTCCCAAAAATGTCCCAAAAAATACCCAAAATGGCTCCAAAAAATTCCTGAAATGGCTCCAAAAAATATTCCCAAAAATTCCAAAAATTGCCCCAAAAATTCCCCAAAACGGCCAAAATGTGGCCCCAAAAATCCCCAAAATCGCCCCAAAATAATTCCCCCGAAATGGCCATAAATTTCCCAAAATGGCCCCAAAAAATTCCCAAAATGGCCCCAAAAAGTTTCCCCCCAAAAATCCCAAAATGTTCCCCAAAAATTCGCAAAAATATTCCCCAAATATTCCCCCAAATGGCCCCAAATATTCCCAAAATGGCCCCCAAAATTCTCAAAATGGCCCCAAAAATTCCAAAAATGGCCCCAAAATTTTTTCGGAACAACCCCAAAAAATTCCCAAAAATATTCCTGAACTGGTCCCAAAAAAATTCCAAAATGGCCCTAAAAATATTCAAGTATGTCCCAAAAATGTCCCCAAAATATTTTGCCAAAATGGTCCCAAAATTGTCCCCAAAAAATTCCCAAAAAGGCCCCAAAAATTCCTAAAATATTCCCAAAATGGCCCCAAAATTTGCCCTAAAATTCCCCAAATTTCCCCCAAAAATTTTCCCCAAATTTGCCCAAAATTTTCCCAAAAAAATTCCCATCCCAAAATTTTGGATCTCCCAAAATTTGCCCAAAATCCCCAAATTTTTTGAAAAATGGCCCAAAATTTTGTCTCCCAAACTCCTCAAATTTTCTCCCAATAAAAATTTGTCCCAAAAAAAAGACCAAAATTCCCAAATTTTCCCCCCAAATTTTCCCAAAATTTAAAATTTTCCCGCCTTCTGAATTTTCCCTTCCCCAAATTTTCACCCAAAATTTCCCCAAAATTTTCCCAAAATTTCCCAAAAATTTCCAAAAATGGCCCCAAAATTCCTCCCAAAATTTCCAAAAATTTTCCCCAAAATTTTCCCAAATTTGCCCCCCCATCCCCAAAATTATTGAATTTTCCAAATTTTCCCAAATTTCCCCTTCCCAAATTTCCCCAAATTTGCCCCAAAAAAATCCCCAAATTTTCCCCCCCCAAAAATTTCCCAAAATTTCCCAAAAATTTTAAAATTTTCCCTAAAATTTCCAAATGGGAAAATTTTCCCCAAAAATTCCCCCAAAATTTTCCTCCCCACCCAAAATTTTCCCAAAATTTTCCCCAATTTTCCCAAAATTTTCAAAAATTCCCCCAAAATTTTCCCAAATTTCCCCCAAATTTCCCCTCCCCAAATTTTCCAAAATTTTCCCAAATTTCTGCCAAAATTCCCCAAATTTTCTCCCCAAAATTTTCCCCCAAAATTTTTTCCCCAAAAATTTTTCCCAAAAATTTTCCCCAAATTTCTCCTCCCCAAATTTTCCCCAAATTTCCCCAAATTTTTTCCCAAAAAAATAAAATTTAAAATTTCCCAAATTTGCCCAAAATTCCCCAAAAAAAGTTCCCCAAACCCCCAAATTTTACCAAAAATTTTCAAAATTTCCCAAAATTTTTCTCCAAATTTCCCAAATTTTCCCCAAATTTTCCCAAATTTCCCCAAATTCCTCCAAAATTTTCCCCAAAAATTCCCCCCAAATATCCCCAAATTCCCCCAAATTTCCCCCAAATTCCCCCCAATTCCCCCCAAATTTTTTTCCCAAAAATCCCCAAATTTTTCATCCCCAAAAATGTCCCCCCCCTGAATTTCCCCAAATTTTTCCCCAAATTTTCCCTCCCTCAAATTTCCCAAAATTTTCCCCAAATTTTCACTAAATTTGCCCAAAATTCCCCAAATTTTTCCCCCAAATTTCCCAAAATTTCCCCAAATTTTCCCCCTGAATTCCCCAAATTTCCCCCCAAATTTCCCTCCCCACCCCCCCAAATTTTTCCCCAAATTTTCCCCCCCCCTTTTCCCAAATTCCCAATTTTTCCTTTTTCCCCCAAATTTTCCCAAAATTTTCCCCAAATTCCCCAAAATTCCCCAATTTTCCCAAATTTCCCCAAAATTCCCCAAACTCCCCAAATTTCCCCAAATTCCCCCAAATTTTCCCAAAATCCCAAATTTTTTTTTCTCTTTTTTTTTCCTCTCTCCGCAGCCCCGCCCCCGGCCCCGCCCCCCCAGGCCCCGCCCCCGCCCAAGGAGGAACCGGAAGTGACGTCACCGCCAGCGCCGGCGGGGTCCCCTCCGGCCCCGCCCCTCCGGCCCCGCCCCCTCCACCCCCCCCGGCCCCCCCCGCAGCCGCAAAATGTCCTGCTCTACCTGGTGAGGGAAATGGGGGAAAAACGGGAAAAACGGGAAAAATGGGGAAAAAAGGGGGAAAACGGGAAAAATGGGAATTGGGGAAATCTGGGGAATGGGGAAATGGGGGGAAAAACGGGGAAAACGGGAAAAACGGGGGGAAAATGGGGAAAAACGGGGAAAAACGGGAAAAAATGATGGGAAAAATGGGGAAAATGGGGAATTGGGGAATCGGGGAAATCCGGGAAATGGGGAAAAACGGGGAAATCGGGAAAATGGGGGGAAAAATGGGAAAAAATGGGAATCGGGAAATCGGGAAATGGGGGAAAAACGGGGAATTGGGAAATGGGGGGAAAACGGGAAATGGGAAAAATGGGGCAAAATGGGGAAATCGGGAAAATGGGGAAATGGGAAAATGGGGAAAATTGGGAAAAACGGGAAATTGGGAAAAATCAAAACGAAATGGGAAAAACTGGGGGGGAAATTTGGGAAATGGGGAAAATCCGGGAAAAAATCGGAAAACGGGAAAAACGGGGAAATGGGAAAATGGGGAATGGGGGAAAATGGGAAATCGGAAATAGGAAAAACGGGAAATTGGGAAAAATGGGGGAAAATGGGGAAAATGGAATCGGGAAAACTGGGAAAACTGGGAAATGGGGAAATGGGAAAATGGAAAAATGGGGAAAAACGGGAAAAAAATGGGGGAAAAATGGGGAAAATGGGGAAAAACGGGGAATTGGGGAAATCCGGGGAATGGGGAAAATGGGGGGAAAAACGGGGAAATTGGGAAAAATGGGGGAAAAACGGGGAAAATGGGGAAAATTGGGAATTGGGAAATTGGGAAAAACTGGGAAATCGGGAAAAACGGGGGGAAAATGGGGAAAATGGGAAAATGGGAAAATCGGGAAAAAATGGGAAAACGGGAAAATTGGGGAAAATGGGGAAAATTGGGGGGAAAATGGGGATCGGGAAAATCTGGGGAATTGGGAAAATGGGGGGAAAAACGGGGAAATCGGGAAAAACGGGGGGAAAACGGGAAAAATGGGAAAAATGGGAAATCGGGAAATAGGGGAAAAACGGGGAAATTGGGAAAAACAGGGGGAAAATGGGGAAAATGGGGAATCGGGAAATTGGGAAAATGGGGGGGGAATCGGAAAAATGGGGAAATCTGGAAAATCTGGGAAATGGGGAAATCGGGGAAATGGGGGGAAAAACGGGGAAATCGGGAAAAACGGGGGAAAAATCCGGGAAATGGGGAAAATCCGGGAAATGGGGAAAATCCGGGAAATGGGGAAAATCCGGGAAATGGGGAAAATCCGGGAAATTGGGGAAAAACGGGGAAATTGGGAAAAAATTTGGGGTGGGAATTGGGAAATGGGGGAAACGGGAAAAATTTGGGGGAAATCGAAAATTTTGGGGAAATTTCCAGGGAAAAAGCAAAATGGGGAAATGGGGAAAAAAAGGAAATTGGGGGAACGGGTGGAATTGGGAAAAAATGGGGGGAAAACGGGGAAATCGGGAAAAATGGGGGAAAAATGGGAAATCGAAGAAGGGGAAATTGGGAAAATTGGGGAAATGGGGGAAAACAAAAAACGGGGGGGAAATTTGGGAAAATGGGAAATTGGGAAAATTCAGGGGAAAAACGGGGAAAAACGGGAAATCGGGGAAAAATGGGAATTGGGAAATGGGGGGGAAAATTGGAAAACGGGTGGAATTGGGAAAATTTGGGAAAATGGGAAAAAATTTAGAAAATGGGGAAAAATGGGAAAATGGGGAAAAACGGGGCAAAAACGGGGAACGAAATGGGGAAAATTTGGGAAATGGGGAAAACGGGAAATTGGGAAAATGGGGAAAAACGGGGAAAATTTAAGAAATTGGGAAAAAACTGGGAAATTTTAAAAATGGGGAAATCGGAAAACGGGGGGAAATGGGAAAATGGGGAAACTGGGAAATTTTGGGGAAAACGGGAAATTGGGAAAATGGGGAAAACTTTTGAAATGGGAAAACACGAAATTTGGGAAATTTTGAATGGGGAAAATCCGGGAAAAAAGAAAACGGGAAATTTGGAAAAAATGGGGAAATGGGAAAATGGGGAAATCTGGGGAATTTGGGGGGGGGGGGAAAACGGGAAATTTTTGGCCTTTTTGAAAACGGGGAAATGGGAAAATGGGGTTTTGGGGAATTAAGAAATTGGGAAAAACTGGGAAATTTTTTCCTGAATTGGGAAAATCCCAGAAATTCCTGGAATTTTGGGGGAAAACGGGAAAATGGGAAAAATTTTGGGGAATTGGGAAAATTTGGGGAATGGGGAAATTTTTTTAAAATGGGGAAATTTCCCAATTTCCGAATGGGGAAATGGGAAAATGGGAATGGGGAAAAATTTCCCGGAATTTTTCCCAAATTTTTTCCGGGAAATTTCCCAAATGGGGAAAAAGGAATGGTGGGGAAACGGGAATTTGAGGCCATTTTGGGGGAAAAGTTTTAGGGAAATTTTGGGAAATTTTAGTGCCAAATTGGGGTTTTGGGGAAAACGGGGATCGGGAAATGGGAAAATTAAATGGGGAAAAAACGGGAAATTGGGAAAATTTCTCCCGGATTTTTTTCGGGAAAATTTTCCAATTTTCCCCTCAGAAAACCTGGAATCTCCTGAAAATGGGGAAATTTGGAAAAACGGGAAATTGGGAAATTTTGGGAAAACGGGAAAATCGAGAAAAATTTTGGGAAAATTTTAAAATGGGGGGGAAAAAATGGGAAAACGGGAATGGGGAAAATTTCTCGAAAATGGGGGAAAACGGGAAATCGGAAAACGGGGAAAATTTTTTTGGGAAATCGAAAAACTCCCAAATTCCCCTCAGGGGGAAAACCTGGGAAATTGGGAAAATTTGGGGAAAAGGGGGGCAATTTTGGGAAATTTAAAAAAATGGGGAATTGGGGTTTTTATGGGAAATGGGGGAAAAAATGGGAAATTGGGAAAACCGGGAATTTTAAATGGGGAAACCCAAAAAATTTTTCCCAATTTTTTCCAATTTTTCCCCATTTTTTCCCAAACGGAAATCGGGAAAATGGGAGAAAACCTGAATCTCCTTAAAATTTGGGGCATTTTTAGGGTGGGGAGGGAAATTTAGGGGGAAAATTTGGGGAATTTTGGGAGAATTTTTCCCGAGGGAGATTTGGGGGTTTTGGGGGGAAATTTTTTAGGGATTTTGGGGGGAAATTTGGGAAAATTTTGGGGAAATTTTTCCTTCTTTGGGGTGGGGGGAGGAGAAATTTTTCTCCTAGGACATCCCTGGGGAAAATTTGGGGGGAAATTTGGGGGATTTGGGAAAATTTTGGGGAGGATTTGGTGAATTTTTGGGCAAATTTTGAGACTTTTAGGGGTGGAGGGGAAAAATTTGGGGAAAATTTGGGGAAATTTGGAGAATTTTGGGGAAAATTTGGGAGATTTTAACCCCTGTGGGTGGAAGAGGGGAATTTTTTCATTTTGGGAATTTTTCCCAAATTTTTGGGGGATGGGAAATTTTTTTGGGGAAATTTGGGGAAAATTTTGGGGAATTTTGAAAGTTTTGGGGTGGGGGAGGGGAAATTTGGAAATTTTGGGGAAATTTTGAGAATTTTGGGGTGGGGGAAGGGAAATTTGGGGAATTTTGGGGGGGGGGGGAAATTTGGGGAATTTGGGATTTTGGGAAATTTTGGGGGCAAATTTTTAGGAAATTTTGCAGAAAATTTGGGAAAATTTTGGGGTTGGGGGGGAATTTTGGGAATTTTTTAGGAAATTTTGAGGAATTTTTGGGGAAGGAAATTTTGGGAATTTTTGGGGAAAATTTGAGAATTTTGGGGAAAATTTTGAGAATTTTGGGGGAAATTTTGAGAATTTTTTCCCTCAGGAAATTTGGGGAAAATTTTGGAAAATTTTGGGGTGGGGGAAAAAAACTGGGCAAAATTTTGGGGGAATTTGGGGGTGGGGAAAGCGAAATTTGGGGAAATTTTGGGATTTTAAATGCTTTTAGGAATTTTTTGATTTTGGGGTATTTTTTTTAATTTTTCCCAAATTTCTCCCAAAATTTTTCCCAGAAATTCTTGGAATTTGGGCAATTTTCGATCGTTTCCTTGTAAATTTTGGGTGTCCAATCTCCAATTTTTGCCCTTTTTTTTGTGGATTTTTTAAGGATTTTTGGGGTTTTTTTGGTATTTTAGGGCAGAATTTTTTTTAGGAATTTTTTCCTGATGTTTATTCCCAGAAATTCTTGGAATTTTGGAAGTTTTTGGGGTTTTTTGGTGCAAATTTTGGGGCGTTTTAGGGCCAATTTTGGGGTTTTTAGGGCCATTTTTAATGCAAATTTTAGGTAAATTTTGACCATTTAAAATCAGATTTTCCCAGGATTTTTTCCCTTTTTTCCAAATTTTTTCCCTCTCAGAATTCTCTAAAATTTTCACCAAATTTGGGTCCATTTTTGGGTGTTTTAGTGCCGATTTTGGGGCATTTTAGTGCCAATTTTGGGGTTTTTAGGGCCATTTTTAATGCGATTTTTGGGCGAATTTTGACCATTTAAAATCAGATTTTTCCAGGATTTTTTCCTTTTTTTCCCATTTTTTTTCTCTCAGAATTCTCTAAAATTTCACCGAATTTGGGTCCATTTTTGGGTGTTTTAGTGCGGATTTTGGGGCATTTCAGTGCCAATTTTGGGGTTTTTAGGGCCATTTTTAATGCGATTTTAGGTAAATTTTCACCATTTAAAATCAGATTTTTTCAGGATTTTTTCCCTTTTTTCCAAATTTTTTCCCTCTCAGAATTCTCTAAAATTTTCACCAAATTTGGGTCCATTTTTGGGTGTTTTAGTGCCGATTTTGGGGCATTTTAGTGCCAATTTTGGGGTTTTTAGGGCCATTTTTAATGCGATTTTTGGGTGAATTTTGACCATTTAAAATCAGATTTTTCCTGAATTTTTTCCCTTTTTTTCCCATTTTTTTTCTCTCAGAATTTTCTAAAAATTTCACCAAATTTGGGGCCATTTTTGGGTGTTTTAGTGCCAATTTTGGGGCATTTTAGCGCCTGAGATTTTTAGGGCCATTTTAACGCATTTTTTCTAGAATTTTCCAGATTTTAACCCCGATTTCTCCCGGAATTTTTTCCCAATTTTTTCCCAATTTTTTCCCAATTTTCCCCCTCAGGAATCCCTGGAATCTCCTTAAGTTTGGGGCCATTTTTGGGTGTTTTAGTGCAGATTTTGGGCCATTTTAGTGCCAATTTTGGGGTTTTTAGGGCCATTTTTAATGCGATTTTTGGGTGAATTTTGACCATTTTAAATCCGATTTTCCCTGGATTTTTTTCCTTTTTTCCCAATTTTTTCCCTCTCAGAATTCTCTAAAATTTTCACCAAATTTGGGTCCATTTTGGGGTGTTTTAGTGCAGATTTTGGGACATTTTAGTGCCAATTTTGGGGTTTTTAGGGCCATTTTTAATGGGATTTTTGCGCCAATTTCCGCCATTTTAACCCCGATTTCTCCCGGAATTTTTTCCCAATTTTTTCCCGATTTTTTTCCCCTCAGGAATCCCTGGAATCTCCTTAAGTTTGGGGCCATTTTTGGGTGTTTTAGTGCCAATTTTGGGATATTTTAATGCCGATTTTGGCCTTTTTTAATGGGATTTTCCCGCCGATTTCTGCCATTTTAACCCCGATTTCTCCCGGAATTTTTTCCCAATTTTTTCCCAATTTTTTCCCCATTTTCCCCCTCAGGAATCCCTGGAATTGTTCAGAATTTGGGGCATTTTAGTGGCAATTTTGGGGTTTTTAGTGCCAATTTTGGGGTTTTTATGGCCATTTTTAATGCGATTTTTGCGCCAATTTCCGCCATTTTAACCCCGATTTCTCCTGGAATTTTTTCCCAATTTTTTCCCAATTTTTTCCCAATTTTTGTTTTTTTTTATTGAATTTTGTGAATTTTTTGGGTCCATTTTTGGGTGTTTTAGTGCAGATTTTGGAGCATTTTAGAGCCAATTTTGGGGTTTTTAGGGCCATTTTTAATGCGATTTTTTAGCCTTTTTTTATGAATTTTAACCCTGATTTCTCCCGAAATTTTTCCCGATTTTTTTTTCCCATTTTTAGTGGAATTTTTTGAACAGGCGCGCCTAGGTTTTGGGTCAGGATGAGCGCTCCCAAATTAAAACGAGCAGCGCTGCGGCCTCAGCCCCGAATTTTTCAGGTTTTGCAGTTCCTTTTGGTGACCCAAAAGGGAAATTTTTGGGCGGGCCCTGGCCGATTTTTAAGCTTTTTGTGATTTGCCTGCAGCAGATGAAACCCATCCTCGACAGGTAAGGAACTTTCCAGAACGTTCCGGAATTTTTTCTGATTTTTTTCCCATTTTTTTCTGATTTTTTAGTGATTTTTTAGTGATTTTTTGGTGATTTTTTGTGAATTTTTGGTGAATTTTTATTGATTTTTTAGTGATTTTTTAGGTAGGTTTTGGGTCAGAATGACGCTTTCAAACAGGAAAAATTTGGGGGAATGTTTAGGAATTTTTAGCATTTTTTTCCAATTTTTTAGGAATTTTTTAGTGGTTTTTGGTGATTTTTGGTGATTTTTTGGTGATTTTTTATGTATTTTTAGTGATTTTTTAGGTAGGTTTTGTGTCAGGATGAGACTCTGAGATTGGTAAAATTTTGGGGAATTTTTAGGATTTTTAGCATTTTTTTCTGAATTTTTTGTGATTTTTTTGTGATTTTTTGTGAATTTTTATTGATTTTTTGTGATTTTTTTAGTGATTTTTTAGGTCAGTTTTGTGTCAGGATAAAAGTTCCGCATGCCAAAAAAATCAGAGAATTTTTAGGGATTTTTTAGGATTTTTTCTGATTTTTTTCGGGATTTTTTCTGATTTTTTAGTGATTTTTTGGTGATTTTTGGTGACTTTTTTAGTGATTTTTTTGTGTATTTTTAGTGGTATTTTTAGGTAGGTTTTGGGTCAGGATGACACTCCCAGGTAGGTGAAATTTTGGGGAATTTTTAGGAATTTTTAGCATTTTTTTCCAAATTTTTTGAGATTTTTTTGTGATTTTTTGGTGATTTTTAGTGAATTTTTATTGATTTTTTGGGGATTTTTTTTGGGATTTTTTAGGTATTTTAGGTAGGTTTTGGGTCAGGATGAAACTCCCAGATGGGCAAAACTTCAGGGAATTTTTGGGATTTTTTGGGGATTTTTTGGGGATTTTTGGGGAGGAATTTGTTTGAGGTTCTTTTCCTGATTTTTTGCTGATTTTTTAGTGATTTTTTTTTAGGTTTTGGCCGGTCAGGATGCTTTACCCCCAGCGCCTGCAGCAGATGAAACCCATCCTCGACAGGTAAGGAACCTTCCAGAACGTTCCGGAACTTTCTGGGATTTTTTCCGATTTTTTTCTGATTTTTTTCCTATTTTTTTCTGATTTTTTAGTGATTTTTTCTGATTTTTTTCTGATTTTTTAGTGATTTTTTGGTGATTTTTGGTGATTTTTTGTGAATTTTTATTGATTTTTTAGTGATTTTTTAGGTAGGTTTTGGGTCAGAATGACGCTTTCAAACAGGAAAAATTTTGGGGAATATTTAGGGATTTTTAGGATTTTTTTCTGATTTTTTTGAAATTTTTCGTGATTTTTTTCTGATTTTTTTGTGATTTTTTTGTTCTTTTTAGTGATTTTTTAGGTAGGTTTTAGGTCAGGATGACACTCCCAGATTGGTAAAACTTTGGGGAAAATTTTAAGAATTTTTAGGATTTTTTTCCAATTTTTTAGGAATTTTTTGGTGAATTTTTGGTGATTTTTAGTGAATTTTTATTGATTTTTTGGGGGATTTTTTGGGATTTTTGAGGTTTTTTTAGGTAGGTTTTGGGTCAGGATGAAACTCCCAGATGGGCAAAAATTCAGGGAATTTTTGGGGATTTTTGGGGATTTTTTGGGGAGGAATTTGGGGCTGAGGTTCTGCAGGTAAGGAAAGTTCCAGAAGCATTCCAGAATTTTCTGGGAATTTTTAGGAATTTTTTTTTTTACCAATTTTATTCTGATTTTTTAGTGATTTTTTGTGAATTTTTGGGTGATTTTTGGGTGATTTCTTGGAATTTTTTAGGTCGGTTTTAGGTCAGGATGGAACTCCCAAATTGGCAAAATTTTGGGGAATTTTTAGGAATTTTTAGCTTTTTTTTCCAAATTTTTGTGATTTTTTGTGATTTTTTTACTGATTTTTTCATTATTTTTAGTGATTTTTTTAGGTTGGTTTTGGGTCAGGATGAGATTCCCAGATTGGTAAAATTTTGGGGAATTTTTAGGAATTTTTAGGAATTTTTTTCTATTTTTTAGAAATTTTTTTTGTGATTTTTTTGTGATTTTTTTGGTGATTTTTTTTCATATTTAAATTGATTTTTAGTGATTTTTGGGTAACTTTTAAAGGAATTTTTAGTGATTTTTTAGGCAGGTTTTGGGTCAGGATAAAATTTCTGCATGGAAAAAAATCAGGAAATTTTTAGGAATTTTTGGGGATTTTTTTCCAATTTTTTCCGATTTTTTTCTGATTTTTTTCTGATTTTTGGTGATTTTTTGGTGATTTTTGGTGATTTTTTTGGTGATTTTTTTTGTTATTTTCAGTGATTTTTTTGGTATTTTTAGTGATTTTTTGGGGTAGGTTTTGATTCAGGATGAAAATCCCAGATTGGTAAAAATTTTGGGAATTTTTGGGAAATTTTTGGGAATTCTTGAGGACTTTGAACCAAATTTTTTAGATTTTTTTCCTGATTATTTTGGTAATTTTTTCCAATTTTTTAGGGATTTTTTTTTTGGGGATTTTTGGGGATTTTTTAGGGGTAGTTTTAGGTCAGGATAAAATTTTTGGATAAAAAAATTTCTGGATTTTTTTGGGAATTTTTGGGGGATTTTTTTGATTTTTTGTGATTTAAAAAAATTTTTTTTTACTATTTTTAGCAAATTTTTAGAGATTTTTACCAAACTTTTAGGGTTTTTATTTAATTTTATTGGTATTTTTGGGCAGGTTTTGGGTCAGGATGACATTCCCAGATTAGGTAAAAATTTGGGAATTTTTTAGGAATTTTTAAGGAATTTTTTAGGAATTTTTTTCCAAATTTTAGTGATTTTTTGAGATTTTTTGGGGTTATTTTAGTATATTTTGGGATTTTTTGGGGTAGGTTTTAGGTTGAGAACAAAACTTCAGCATAAAAAAAATTCCTGAAATTTTGCAGGAATTTTGGGGGAAATTTTTTTTGGAATTTTTGTTCCGTTTTTAGGATTTTTAGGAAATTTTTACTTTTTTAATTTAATTTTTTTTAGGGATTTTTTAGGTACATTTTAAATCAAGATAAAACTGGTAAAAAATTAAATTGGTAAAAATTTGGGGGAATTTTTAATTTTTTATTTTTAATTTTTTAATGATTTTTCAGTCCCTCGTGGACCAATCCAAGTCTCCTCGGCGGGGGGATCCAGAATCTTTGGGCTGTTCCATTTCCACATAGGGGTGTCCCAATGTCCCCAAGGTGTCCCCAAGGTGCCACCACCCCCATTTTGTGTCCCCAAATCCCAATTTTGGTGTCCCCAATGTCCCCATGGGCTGGTCCAAGTCACTTTGAGGGGGGTGCAGTTCCTTTGGGCTGTTCCATTTCCCTATAGGGGGGTTCTGGTGCCCCCAAAGTGCCACTGCCCCCATTTCAGTGTCCCCAAGGTGTCCGTCCCCCCCCCCATTTTGGGGTGTCCCCAATGTCCCCATGGACTGGTCCAAGTCACTTTGGGGGGGGTGCAGTTCCTTTGGGCTGTTCCATTTCCACATAGGGGTGTCCCGGTGTCCCCAACGTGTCCCCAAGGTGTCCCCAAGGTGCCACCACCCCCATTTTGTGTCCCCAGGGGTGTCCCCAAGGTCTCCCCCCCCATTTTGGGCTGTCCCAGTGTCCCCATGGACCGGTCCAAGTCACTTTAGGGGGGGATCCAGAACCTTTGGGCCATTCCACATCTCCATCGGGGGGGTCCCAATGTCCTCAGTGATGTCCCTAAGGTGCCACCACCCCCATTTTGTGTCCACAAGGTGTCCCCCCCCATTTTGGGGTGTCCTAGTGTCCCCATGGACCAGTCCAAGTCCCTTTAGGGGGGATTCCAGGAGCTTTGGGCCATTCCACATCTCCATCGGGGGTGTCCCAATGTCCTCAGCGATGTCCCCAAGGTGCCACCACCCCATTTCAGTGTCGCCAGATTTTCATGGCAGGGTCCCCATGTCCCCAGGAGCGTCCCCAATGTCCCCATGGGCCTTTCCAAGTAACTTTAGGGGGGGATCCAGAACCTTTGGGCCATTCCACATCCCCATAGGGGGTGCCCAGGCCCCCATACCGATGTCCCCAAGGTGCCACCACCCCATTTCAATGTCCCCAGATTTCCATGGCAGGGTCCCCATGTCCCCAGGAGTGTCCCCAGTGTCCCCATGGACCAGTCCAAGTCACTTTCGGGGGGGATCCAGAATCTTTGCACCATTCCCCATCCCCACAGGGGGTGCCCAGGCCCCCCCCGCCCCAAGTGCCACCGGCGTGTCCCCCCAGGTTCCTGTTGGCCGCCGGGCGGCAGGCCTGGAGGGCAACACCTGCACAGGGAGGCACAGCGCCCGGGGCGGCAGCGGGTAGCCTGGAGCAGCACCTGAGGGAGGAGCTGCGCGCCCGGGGGGCTCACCTGGCCCAGGGGCTGCAGACGCAGTTCCCGGACCATGGCTGGTGCAGGGGCGTCGGTGAGGGACGTTAGGGGACATTGGGGACATCATCAGGGATTGGGGGTGTTCAGGGTGTTGGGGACATTGGGGATATCAGGGACATTGGGGACATTGGGGACATTGGGGATATTGGGGACATTGGGGGCGTTGGGGACATTGGGGACATAATCAGGGATTGGGGGTGTTCAGGGTGTTGGGGACACTGGGGACACTGGGGGCATTGAGGACATTGGGGACATTGGGGGCATTGGGGACATTGAGGGCATTGGGGACATTGGGGACACTGGGGGCATTGAGGACATTGGGGACATTGGGGACATTGGGGACATTATCAGGGATTGGGGGTGTTCAGGGTGTTGTGGACATTGGGGGCGTTGGGGACATTGGTGACACTGGGGGCATTGGGGACACTGGGGACATTGGGGACACTGGGGGCATTGGGGACATTGGGGGCATTGAGAGCATTGGGGACATTGGGAACACTGGGGGTGTTGGGGACATTGGGGGCATTGAGGGCATGAGGGGCATTAGGGACATCAGGGACATTGGGGGTGTTGGGGACATTGGGGACATCGGGGACACTGGGGACATTATCAGGGATTGGGAGTGTTCAGGGTGTTGGGGACGTTGGGGACACTGGGGACATTGGGGACATCGGGGACATTGGGGGTGTTGGGGACATTGGGGACATCAGGGACACTGGGGACATTATCAGGGATTGGGGGTGTTCAGGGTGTTGGGGACATTGGGGACATTGGCGCCATTGGGGGACATTTGGGATATTGGGGGTGTTGGGGACATTGGGGACATTGGGGACATTGGTAACACTGGGGGCATTGGGGGCATTGGGGACATTGGGGCTCACCTGGCCCAGGGGCTGCAGACGCAGTTCCCGGACCCGCGGCTGGTGCAGTACGACTGCGGTGAGGGGACATCGGGGACACTGGGGACATTGGGGACATTATCAGGGATTGGGGGTGTTCAGGGTGTTGGGGGCATTGGGGACATTGGGGCATTGGGGACATTATCAGGGATTGGGGGTGTTCAGGGTGTTGGGGACATTGGGGGACATTGACGGGATTGGGGACATTGGGAAAATATGGGAGGAAAAAGGGGGACATGGGATTGGGGATGTTGGGGACATTGGGGGGACATTGGGGACATTGATGGGATTGGGGACATTGGGGATGTTGGGAACATTGGGGACATTTGAGACATTGGGGACATTGTGGGGACACTGGGAGGACATTGGGGACATTGATGGGATTGGGGACATTGGGGAGATTGGGAAAAAATGGGATTGGGGACATTGGGACGGCATTGGGGACATTGGGATGGCATTGGGGACATTGGGGACATTGGGGACATTGATGGGGTTGGGGGCATTGGAGGGATTGGGGACATTGGGGACATTGATGGGGTTGGGGACATTGGGGACGGCATTGGAAACATTGGGGACATTGGGATGACATTAGGGACATTGGGGACATTGGGATGACATTGGGGACATTGGGGACATTGATGGGGTTGGGGACATTGGGGACATTGATGGGGTTGGGGACATTGATGGGATTGGGGACATTGGGGACATTGAGCAAAAATGGGGAACATTGGAAGAAAATAGTGGAAAATTGGGAAAAATGGGATTGGGGACACTGGGGACATTTGGGGACATTGAGGAAAAAATGGGAGAAAATTGGGAAAAATGGGATTGGGGACATTGGGGACACTGAGAAAAAATGGGGGGAAATTGGGAAAAAATGGGACTGGGGACATTGAGGGGATTGGGGACATTGGGGACATTGGGGACATTATCAGGGATTGGGGGTGTTCAGGGTGTTGGGGACATTGGGGACATTGACAGGATTGGGGACATTAGGAAAAAATGGGAGGAAAAAGGGGGAAATGGGATTGGGGATGTTGGGGACATTGGGGGGACATTGGGGACATTGATGGGATTGGGGACATTGGAGGGATTGGGGACATTGGGGACATTTGAGACATTGGGGACATTGGGGGGACACTGGGAGGACATTGGGGACATTGATGGGATTGGGGACATTGGGGAGATTGGGAAAAAATGGGATTGGGGACATTGGGACGGCATTGGGGACATTGGGGACATTGGGATGACATTGGGGACATTGGGGACATTGGGGACATTGATGGGGTTGGGGGATTGGAGGGACATTGGGACATTGATGGGGTTGGGGACATTGGGGACGGCATTGGGAACATTGGGGACATTGGGGACATTGGGATGACATTGGGGACATTGGGGACATTGATGGGGTTGGGGACATTGGGGACATTGATGGGGTTGGGGACATTGATGGGATTGGGGACATTGGGGACATTGAGCAAAAATGGGGAACATTGGAAGAAAATAGTGGAAAATTGGGAAAAATGGGATTGGGGACACTGGGGACATTTGGGGACATTGAGGAAAAAATGGGAGAAAATTGGGAAAAATGGGATTGGGGACATTGGGGACACTGAGAAAAAATGGTGGGAAATTGGGAAAAAATGGGATTGGGGACATTTGGGGACATTGGGCATTGGGGATATTCAGGGTGTTGGGGACATGGGGGACATTGATGGGATTGGGGACATTGGGGAAAAATGGGAGGAAAAAGGGGAAAAATGGAATTGGGGATGTTGGGGACATCGGGGGGACATTGGGGACATTGATGGGATTGGGGACATTGGAGGGATTGGGGACATTGGGGACATTTGAGACATTGGGGACATTGGGGGACACTGGGAGGACATTGGGGACATTGATGGGATTGGGGACATTGGGGAGATTGGGAAAAAATGGGATTGGGGACATTGGGACGGCATTGGGGACATTGGGGACATTGGGGACATTGGGGACATTGGGGACATTGATGGGGTTGGGGGCATTGGAGGGATTGGGGACATTGGGGACATTGATGGGGTTGGGGACATTGGGGACGGCATTGGGAACATTGGGGACATTGGGATGACATTAGGGACATTGGGGACATTGGGATGACATTGGGGACATTGGGGACATTGATGGGGTTGGGGACATTGGGGACGTTGGAGGGGTTGGGGACATCGGGGGTGTTGGGGACACTTGGGGACATTGAGCAAAAATGGGGAACATTGGGAGAAAATGGTGGAAAATTGGGAAAAATGGGATTGGGGACATTTGGGGACATTGGGGACACTGAGAAAAACTGGGGGAAAATTGGGAAAAAATGGGATTGGGGACATTGAGGGGATTGGGGACATTGGGGACATTGGGGACATTATCAGGGATTGGGGGTGTTCAGGGTGTTGGGGACATTGGGGGCATTGGGGACATTGATGGGATTGGGGACATTGGGGTTGGGGACATTGGGGACATTGGGGACATTGGGGACATTGAGAGCATTGGGGACATTGGAGGGATTGGGGACATTGGGGACATTTGGGGACATTGGGGATATTCAGGGTGTTGGGGACTCTGGGGACATTGACAGGATTGGGGACATTGGTAAAAAATGGGAGAAATAGGGGGGAAAATGGGATTGGGGATGTTGGGGACATTGGGGGGATTGGGGACATTGGAGGGATTGGGGACATTGGGGGGACATTGGGGACGTTGATGGGGTTGGGGACATTGGGGACATTGACGGGATTGGAGACGTTTGGGGACATTTGAGACATTGGGGACATTTGAGACATTGGGGACATTGGAGGGATTGGGGACATTGGGGGCGTTGGGGACACCGGGGACATTGAGCAAAAATGGGGAACATTGGAAGAAAATAGTGGAAAATTGGGAAAAATGGGATTGGGGACACTGGGGACATTTGGGGACATTGAGGAAAAAATGGGAGAAAATTGGGAAAAATGGGATTGGGGACATTGGGGACACTGAGAAAAAATGGGGGGAAATTGGGAAAAAATGGGATGGGGGACATTGAGGGGATTGGGGACATTTGGGGACATTGGGGACATTGAATAGAAATGGGGAACATCAGGAAAAAATGGTGGAAAATTGGGAAAAAATGGGATTGGGGACATTTGGGGACATTGGGGACATTGGGGGTGTTGAAGGATCCCTGCTCCCAAATCCCTGTCCCTCACTGTGCCCAATTCAGGGAATTTTTAAGGGAATTTTGCTGATTTTTGGGGCCAATTTGGTGAATTTTGGGGTAAAATCTTTGGGATTTTGGGGATTTTTTTAAGGATTTTTTTGGGTTTTTGGTGTCCCTCCCCTGTCCCTCACTGTGACCAATTCAGGGAATTTTTATGGGAATTTCGCTGATTTTTGGGGTCAATTTGGTGAATTTTGGGGTAAAATCTTCAAAATTTTGGAGTTTTTGGGGGGGAGTTTTTGGGTTTTTGGTGTCCCTCCCCTGTCCCTCACTGTGCCCAACTCAGGGAATTTTTAAGTGAATTTCGCTGATTTTTGGGGCCAATTTGGTGAATTTTGGGGTAAAATCTTTGGGTTATTTTTAGGATTTTTGGGGGGTTTTTGTTGTCCCTCCCTGTGATCAATTCAGTGAATTTTGGGGTAAAATCTTTGGGATTTGGGGGATTTTTTTTAGGATTTTTTGGGGGTTTTTGGTGTCCCTCCCCTGTCCCTCACTGTGCCCAATTCAGTGAATTTTTGAGTGAATTTCGCTGATTTTTGGGGCCAATTCAGTGAATTTTGTGGTAAAATCTTCAAAATTTTGGGGATTTTTTTAGGATTTTTTGGGGTTTTTGGTGTCCCTCACCGTGAATAATTTAAGGATTTTTTGAGTGCATTCAGGTGATTTTTGGGGTAAAATCTTTAGGATTTTGGGGGATTTTTTTAGGATTTTTTTGGGGTTTTTGGTGTCCCTCACCAGTCCCTCACTGGGATCAATTCAGTGAATTTTTGGGGTCAATTTAGTGAATTTTGGGGTAAAATCTTTACAATTTTGGGGTTTTTGGTGTCCCTCCCCTGTCCCTCACTGTGCCCAATTCAGTGAATTTTTAAGTGAATTTCGCTGATTTTTGGGGTTAATTTGGTGAATTTTGTGATAAAATCTTTGGGATTTTGGGGAAAGGCTTTTTGGGGTTTTTGGGATAATTTAAGGATTTTTTTGAGTGCATTCAGGTGATTTTTGGGGTTAATTCAGTAAATTTTGGTGTAAAATCTTTGGGATTTTGGGGGATTTTTTTAGGATTTTTGGGGGGTTTTTGGTGTCTCTCACCTGTCCCTCACTGGGATCAATTCAGTGAATTTTTGGGACCAATTTGGTGAATTTTGGGGTAAAATCTTTGGGATTTGGGGGAATTTTTGGGGGTTTTGGTGTCCCTCCCCTGTCCCTCACCGTGCCCAACCCAGTGAATTTTTAAGTGAATTTTGCTGATTTTTGGGGCCAATTTGGTGAATTTTGTGATAAAATCTCGGGGTTTTTTGCAGTTTTTTGGTTGTTTTTTTTTTTTATCCGACCTCACCTGTGCCACCTCACCTGTGCCCAGGTAAGCTGCAGGCCCTGGACGTGCTCCTGCGCCGGCTCCGCGCCGGCGGGCACCGCGTGCTGATCTTCACGCAGATGACGCGGATGCTCGACGTGCTCGAGCGCTTCCTCACCTTCCACGGGCACATCTACCTGCGCCTGGACGGCTCCACCCGCGTCGAGCAGCGACAGGTGAGCCCCCGACACACCTGGGACACACCTGGGTAAGGTTACAGATACCTGGGATACACCTGGGTGGGGTTACACACACCTGGGGTACACCTGGGCACACCTGGGTGTGATTGTGATACACCTGGGACACACCTGGGTGGGGTTACACACACCTGGGATACACCTGGGCACACCTGGGGCACATCTACCTGCGCCTGGACGGCTCCACCCGCGTCGAGCAGCGACAGGTGAGCCCCCAAAACACCTGGGACACACCTGGGACACACCTGGGCGGGGTTAGAGATACCTGGGATACACCTGGGTGTGATTGGGATACACCTGGATACACCTGGGTGGGGTTAGAGATACCTGGGATACACCTGGGTGTGATTGGGATACACCTGGATACACCTGGGTGGGGTTAGAGACACCTGGGACACACCTGGGCCCACCTGGGCAGAGTTAGACACACCTGGGATACACCTGGGTGTGATTGGGATACACCTGGGCACACCTGGGTACACCTGGGCGGGGTTAGAGATACCTGGGATACACCTGGGGCACATCTACCTGCGCCTGGACGGCTCCACCCGCATCGAGCAGCGACAGGTGAGCCCCCAAAACACCTGGGCACACCTGGGACACACCTGGGTGGGGTTACAGATACCTGGGGCACACCTGGGTGTGATTGGGATACACCTGGATGGGGTCAGACACACCTGGGGCACACCTGGGGATGGGTCAGACACACCTGGGATACACCTGGGCACACCTGGGTGGGGTTACACACACCTGGGACACACCTGGGATACACCTGGGTGGGGTCAGACACACCTGGGGCACACCTGGGCGGGGTTAGAGACACCTGGGATACACCTGGGTGGGGTTAGAGATACCTGGGATACATCTGGGTGGGGTCAGACACACCTGGGACACACCTGGGCACACCTGGGGCACACCTGGGTGGGGTTAGAGACACCTGGGATACACCTGGGTGTGATTGGGATACACCTGGATACACCTGGGCGGGGTTAAACACACCTGGGGATGGGTCAGACACACCTGGGACACACCTGGGTGGGGTTAGACACACCTGGGATACACCTGGGTGGGGTTAGAGACACCTGGGACACACCTGGGTGTGATTGGGATACACCTGGATACACCTGGGTGGGGTTAAACACACCTGGGGATGGGTTAGAGACACCTGGGACACACCTGGGTGGGGTTAGAGACACCTGGGACACACCTGGGTGGGGTTAGAGACACCTGGGACACACCTGGGACACACCTGGGTGGGGTTAGAGATACCTGGGAAACACCTGGGTGTGATAGGGATACACCTGGGCACACCTGGGGCACACCTGGGGCACATCTACCTGCGCCTGGACGGCTCCACCCGCGTGGAGCAGCGACAGGTGAGCCCCCGACACACCTGGGATACACCTGGGCACACGTGGGATACACCTGGGTGGGGTTAGAGATACCTGGGATACACCTGGGTGGGGTTAGAGACACCTGGGATACACCTGGGCACACCTGGGTGGGGTCAGGCACACCTGGGGTACACCTGGGCACACCTGGGTGGGGTTAGAGATACCTGGGATACACCTGGATACACCTGGGTGTGATTGGGATACACCTGGATACACCTGGGCGGGGTTAGAGACACCTGGGATACACCTGGGGCACACCTGGGGCACATCTACCTGCGACTGGACGGCTCCACCCGCGTGGAGCAGCGACAGGTGAGTCCCCGACACACCTGGGGAGGGGTCAGACACACCTGGGGCACACCTGGGCAGGGTCAGACACACCTGGGGCACACCTGGGTGTGATAGGGATACACCTGGGACACACCTGGATACACCTGGGTGGGGTTAGACACACCTGGGGATGGGTCAGACACACCTGGGATACACCTGGGTGTGATTGGGATACACCTGGATACACCTGGGCGGGGTTAAACACACCTGGGGATGGGTCAGACACACCTGGGACACACCTGGGTGTGATTGGGATACACCTGGGCACACCTGGGCACACCTGGGTACACCTGGGCGGGGTTAGAGATACCTGGGATACACCTGGGGCACATCTACCTGCGCCTGGACGGCTCCACCCGCGTCGAGCAGCGACAGGTGAGCCCCCGACACACCTGGGATACACCTGGGCACACCTGGGTGGGGTTAGACACACCTGGGGATGGGTTAGACACACCTGGGATACACCTGGGCGGGGTTAGAGATACCTGGGATAAACCTGGGTGTGATTGGGATACACCTGGATACACCTGGGCGGGGTTAGACACACCTGGGGCACATCTACCTGCACCTGGACGGCTCCAACCACATTGAGCAGAGACAGGTGAGCCCCCGACACACCTGGGATACACCTGGGCACACCTGGGTAAGGTTACAGATACCTGGGATACACCTGGGTGGGGTTAGAGATACCTGGGATACACCTGGGTGGGGTTAGAGATACCTGGGATACACCTGGGTGGGGTTACACACACCTGGGGTACACCTGGGCACACCTGGGCGGGGTTAGAGATACCTGGGATACACCTGGGTGTGATTGGGATACACCTGGATACACCTGGGCGGGGTTAAACACACCTGGGGATGGGTCAGACACACCTGGGACACACCTGGGCGGGGTTAGAGACACCTGGGAAACACCTGGGTAAGGTGGGCGCGCCCAGGTGTGCCGCAGGTATCTCAGCTGTACCCCAAGGTCAATCCCAGGTATCTCAGGTGTGCCCAGGTGTGCCCTAGCTGTACCCCAAGGCCAATCCCAGGTGTGCCCCAGGTATCTCAGGTGTGCCCAGGTGTGCCCCAGGTATCTCAGGTGTGCCCAGGTGTATCTCAGGTGTGCCCAGCTGTACCCCAAGGTCAATCCCAGGTACCTCAGGTGTACCCAGGTGTGCCCCAAGGCCAATCCCATGCGCTCCCTGGTTCCCCAGGGTGTGCCCCAGGTATCTCAGGTGTGCCCCAGGTATCTCAGGTGTACCCCAAGGCCAATCCCAGGTGTGCCCAGGTGTGCCCCAGGTATCTCAGGTGTGCCTCAGGTATCTCAGGTGTGCCCAAGGTCAATCCCATGTATCTCAGGTGTGCCCCAGCTGTACCCAGGTGTGCCCCAAGGTCAATCTCAGGTATCCCAGGTGTGCCCAGCTGTACCCCAAGGTCAATCCCAGGTATCTCAGGTGTGCCCCAAGGCCAATCTCAGGTGTGCCCAGGTGTGCCCCAGGTATCTCAGCCGTACCCCAAGCTCAATCCCAGGCGCTCCCCGGTTCCCCGGGGTGTGCCCAGGTGTGCCCCAGGTATCCCAGGTGTGCCCCAGGTATCCCAGGTGTACCCCAAGGCCAATCCCAGGTACCTCAGGTGTGCCCTGGGTGTACCCAGGTGTGCCCCAGCTGTACCCCAAGGCCAATCCCAGGAGTGCCCCAGGTATCTCAGGTGTACCCCAGCTGTGCCCCAGGTGTACCCCAAGGCCAATCCCATGCGCTCCCCGGTTCCCTGGGGCGTGCCCAGGTGTGCCCCAAGGTCAATCCCAGGAGTGCCCCAGGTATCTCAGGTGTACCCAGGTGTGCCCAGCTGTACCCCCAAGGCCAATCCCAGGTGTGCCCCAGGTATCTCAGGTGTGCCCAGGTGTGCCCCAGCCGTACCCCAAGGCCAATCCCAGGTACCTCAGGTGTACCCAGGTGTGCCCCAAGGCCAATCCCAGGCGCTCCCCGGTTCCCCAGGGTGTGCCCCAGGTATCTCAGGTGTGCCCCAGGTATCTCAGCTGTACCCCAAGGTCAATCCCAGGTGTGCCCAGGTGTGCCCCAGGTATCTCAGGTGTGCCTCAGGTATTTCAGGTGTGCCCCAAGGCCAATCCCAGGTATCCCAGGTGTGTCTCAGGTGTACCCAGGTGTGCCCCAGGTATCAGAGGTGTACCCAGGTGTACCCCAAGGCCAATCCCAGGTATCCCAGGTGTGCCCAGGTGTACTCAGGTGTGCCCCAGCTGTACCCCAAAGCCAATCCCAGGTATCCCAGGTGTGTCCCAGGTATTTCAGGTGTGCCCCAGGTGTGCCCCAGGTGTGCCCAGCTGTACCCCAAGGCCAATCCCACATATCCCAGGTGTGCCCCAGGTATCTCAGGTGTACCCATGTGTGCCCAGGTGTGCCCCAGGTATCTCAGGTGTACCCCAAGGCCAATCCCAGGTATCTCAGGTGTGCCCCAGGTGTGCCCCAGCTGTACCCCAAGGCCAATCCCAGGTATCCCAGGTGTGCCCCAGGTATCTCAGGTGTGCCCAGGTCTGCCCAAGGGCAATCCCACGTATCCCAGGTGTACCCAGGTGTGCCCCAGGTGTGCCCCAGGTATCTCAGGTGTGCCCCAGGTGTGCCCAGGTGTACCCAGGTATCCCAGCCCAGGTGTCAACCCCATGTACCCCAAGGCCAATCCCAGGTATCTCAGGTGGGCCCACCACCTGTCGTGCCCCATGGAGCGCCAAGCCCAGGTCTGCATGCCCTCTCGCCCGCTCCCAGGCCGTGGCCCAGGTCTGGAACCCCACATGGACGCCAAGGGCTCATGGACCGCGCCACCGCATCGGGCAGACCAGCTGACGTCTGCACATCCAGGTGGCGGGGGGCACCTGGGGGCACCTGGGGGGGGTTTGGAGTTCGTATGTGCAGGGGTTGGGGAGTTATGGGTTCACCTGTGGCACCTGGAGCTCACCTGTGCAGGTGTGTGGGTACCTGGGCGGGTGCAGGACCGGTGCCACCGCATCGGGCAGACCCGCGACGTGCACATCTACAGGTGAGCGCACCTGGGGACGCACCTGGGGACACACCTGGGGGCACCTGGGGAGGGGTTTGGAGAAGGTTTGGAGTTGATATCTGCATTTATTTGGGAGTTATGGGCTCACCTGTGGCACCTGGAGCTCACCTGTGCAGGTGTTTGGGTACCTGGGTAGGCGCAGGACCGGTGCCACCGCATTGGGCAGACCCGGGCTGACGTGCATTTTTCTACAGGTGAGCGCACCTGGGCACACCTCACCTGGGGGCACCTTTGGGGCACCTGTGCAGGGGTTGGGGAGTTACGGGCTCACCTGTGGCACCTGGAGCTCACCTGAGGTGGTTTGGGTTGCAGGATCGGTGCCACTGCATGGGCCATTTGGGCACATGGACAGGTGGGCTCACCTGTGGACACACCTGGAGCTCACCTGGGGGTTTTTTGGGATCTGCATTTATTTGGGAGCTCACCTGTGCAGGGAGCTCACCTGTGCAGGTGTTTGGGAGTCAGGAGCTCACCTGTGCAGGTGTTTGGGAGCTATGGACTCACCTGTGCAGGTGTTTGGGATCTTGGAGCTCACCTGTGCAGGTGTTTAGGACTTAGGAGCTCACCTGTGCAGGTGTTTAGGACTTAGGAGCTCACCTGTGCAGGTGTTTGGGGAGCTATGGACTCACCTGTGCAGGTGTTTGGGGTTTAGGAGCTCACCTGTGCAGGTGTTTGGGAGTTATGGACTCACCTGTGCAGGTGTTTGGGGTTTAGGACCTCACCTGTGCAGGTGTTTGGGAGTTATGGACTCACCTGTGCAGGTGTTTGGGGTTTAGGACCTCACCTGTGCAGGTGTTTGGGAGTTATGGACTCACCTGTGCAGGGATTTGGGATTTAGGAGCTCACCTGTGGTACCTGGAGCTCACCTGTGCAGGTGTTTGGGTACCTGGGCAGGTGCAGGACCGGTGCCACCGCATCGGCCACACCCGCGACGTGCACATCGACAGGTGAGCGCACCTGGGGACACACCTGGGGGGCACCTGGGGGGGGTTTGGGGAAGGTTTGGAGTTGATTTCTGCGATTATTTGGGAGTTATGGGCTCACCTGTGGCACCTGGAGCTCACCTGTGCAGGGATTGGGGACTTAGGACCTCACCTGTGGCACCTGGAGCTCACCTGTGCAGGTGTTTGGGATTTAGGAGCTCACCTGTAGCACCTGGAGCTCACCTGTGCAAGTGTTTGGGAGTCAGGAGCTCACCTGTGCAGGGATTGGGGTTTAGGAGCTCACCTGTGCAGGTGTTTGGGATTCAGGAGCTCACCTGTGCAGGGATTTGGGATTTAGGAGCTCACCTGTGCAGGTGTTTGGGGATTATAGGGACTCACCTGTGGCACCTGGAGCTCACCTGTGCAGGGATTTGGGAGATATGGACTCACCTGTGCAGGCATTTGGTATGTAGGAGCTCACCTGCGCAGGTGATTGGGGTTTAGGAGCTCACCTGTGGCACCTGGAGCTCACCTGTGCAGGGATATGGGATTCAGGAGCTCACCTGTGGCACCTGGAGCTCACCTGTGCAGGGATATGGGATTTAGGAGCTCACCTGTGCAGGGATTTGGGAGCTATGGACTCACCTGTGCAGGTGTTTGGGATCTAGGGACTCACCTGTGGCACCTGGAGCTCACCTGTGCAGGTGTTTGGGAGCTATGGACTCACCTGTGCAGGTGTTTGGGATCTAGGGACTCACCTGTGGCACCTGGAGCTCACCTGTGCAGGTGTTTGGGAGCTATGGACTCACCTGTGCAGGTGTTTGGGAGTCAGGAGCTCACCTGTGCAGGTGTTTGGGCACCTGAGGGGGGATTTGGGTACCTGGGCAGGCGCAGGACCGGTGCCACCGCATCGGGCAGACCCGCGACGTGCACATCGACAGGTGAGCGCACCTGGGCACACACCTGGGGAAGGTTTGGAGTTGATATCTGCATTTATTTGGGAGTTATGGGCTCACCTGTGCAGGTGTTTGGCATTCAGGAGCTCACCTGTGCAGGGATTTGGGTCTTGGAGCTCACCTGTGCAGGTGTTTGGGATTTGGGAGCTCACCTGTGCAGGGATTTGGGATTTGGGAGCTCACCTGTGCAGGTGTTTGGGATTGAGGAGCTCACCTGTGCAGGTGTTTGGGTACCTGAGGGGGGATTTGGGTACCTGGGCAGGCGCACCTGTGCCACCGCTGGCCACACCCGGCGACGCACATGTGCAGGTGAGCACCTGGGGACACACCTGGGGGCACCTGGGGGGCACCTGGGGGGGGTTTGGAGAAGGTTTGGAGTTGATATCTGTGATTATTTGGGAGTTATGGACTCACCTGTGGCACCTGGAGCTCACCTGTGCAGGTGTTTGGGATTCAGGAGCTCACCTGTGGCACCTGGAGCTCACCTGTGCAGGTGTTTGGGATTCAGGAGCTCACCTGTGGCACCTGGAGCTCACCTGTGCAGGTGTTTGGGAGCTATGGACTCACCTGCGCAGGTGTTTGGGATCTAGGAGCTCACCTGTGCAGGTGTTTGGGAGTTATGGACTCACCTGTGGCACCTGGAGCTCGCCTGTGCAGGTGTTTGGGAGCTATGGACTCACCTGCGCAGGTGTTTGGGATCTAGGAGCTCACCTGTGCACCTGGAGCTCACCTGTGCAGGTGTTTGGGATTCAGGAGCTCACCTGTGCAGGGATGTGAGGCTTAGGAGCTCACCTGTGCAGGTGATTGCGGTTTAGGAGCTCACCTGTGGTCATTGGAGCTCACCTGTGCAGGTGTTTGGGGTTTAGGAGCTCACCTGTAGCACCTGGAGCTCACCTGTGCAGGGATTTGGGAGTTATGGACTCACCTGCGGCACCTGGAGCTCACCTGTGCAGGGATTTGGGAGTCAGGAGCTCACCTGTGCAGGTGTTTGGGTCTTGGAGCTCACCTGTGCAGGGATTTGGGATCTATGGACTCACCTGTGCAGGTGTTTGGGAGTTATGGACTCACCTGTGGCACCTGGAGCTCACCTGTGCAGGTGTTTGGGAGTTATGGACACACCTGTGCAGGTGTTTGGGATTCAGGAGCTCACCTGTGCAGGTGTTTGGGAGTTATGGACACACCTGTGCAGGTGTTTGGGATTCAGGAGCTCACCTGTGCAGGTGTTTGGGAGTTATGGACACACCTGTGCAGGTGTTTGGGATTCAGGAGCTCACCTGTGGCACCTGGAGCTCACCTGTGCAGGTGTTTGGGTCTTGGAGCTCACCTGTGCAGGGTTTGGGGTTTAGGAGCTCACCTGTAGCACCTGGAGCTCACCTGTGCAGGGATTTGGGATCTATGGACTCACCTGTGCAGGTATTTGGGAGCTATGGACTCACCTGTGGCACCTGGAGCTCACCTGTGCAGGTGTTTGGGATCTCAGAGCTCACCTGTGCAGGGATTTGGGACTCAGGAGCACACCTGTAGCACCTGGAGCTCACCTGTGCAGGTGTTTGGGAGTTATGGACTCACCTGTGAAGGGTTTGGGAGTCAGGAGCTCACCTGTGGCACCTGGAGCTCACCTGTGCAGGTGTTTGGGAGCTATGGACTCACCTGTGCAGGTGTTAGGGAGCTATGGACTCACCTGTGGCACCTGGAGCTCACCTGTGCAGGTATTTGGGAGCTATGGACTCACCTGTGCAGGTGTTAGGGAGCTATGGACTCACCTGTGGCACCTGGAGCTCACCTGTGCAGGTGTTTGGGAGCTATGGACTCACCTGTGGCACCTGGAGCTCACCTGTGCAGGTGTTTGGGAGTTATGGACTCACCTGTGCAGGTGTTTAGGATTTAGGAGCTCACCTGTGCAGGGCTTGGGAGTCAGGAGCTCACCTGTGCAGGTGTTTTGGGATTATACGGACTCACCTGTGGCACCTGGAGCTCACCTGTGTGATAATTATCGCGTTATGGACTCACCTGTGTCTCACCTGTCCAGGCTGATCACGGTGCAGGAGAACACCTGGAGCTCACCTGGGGCTGTTCCTGGGGCTGTTCCCTGTCTCACCTGTGTCCCACCTGTCCTTACCTGTCTCACCTGTCTCACCTGTCTGTCTCTCACCTGTGCAGGCTGATTTCGGAGCGCACCGTGGAGGACAACACCTGTCCATACCTGTCCATACCTGTCCATACCTGTCCCTCACCTGTCTCACCTGTCCATACCAGTCTCACCTGTCTCACCTGTGTCTCACCTGTGCAGGCTGATCTTGGAGCGCACGGTGCAGAACACCTGGAGCTCACCTGGGGCTGTTCCTGGAGCTGTTCCCATGTCTCACCTGTCCATACCTGTCTCACCTGTCCCTTACCTGTCTCTCACCTGCCAGGCTGATCTCGGAGCGCACCGTGGAGGAGAACACCTGTCCCTCACCTGTCTCACCTGTCTCACCTGTCTCTCACCTGTCTCACCTGTCCCTCACCTGTCTCACCTGTCCCTCACCTGTCTCACCTGTGTCTCACCTGTCTGTACCTGTGCAGGCTGATCTCGGAGCGCACAGTGGAGGAGAACACCTGTCCATACCTGTCCATACCTGTCCATACCTGTCTCACCTGTCTTACCTGTCCATACCTGTCCCTCACCTGTCTGTACCTGTGTCTCACTTGCCAGGCTGATCTCGGAGCGCTCGGTGGAGGAGAACACCTGTCCATACCTGTCCATACCTGTCTCACCTGTGTCTCACCTGTCTGTGTCTCACCTGCCAGGCTGATCTCGGAGCTCACCGTGGAGGAGAACACCTGGAGCTCACCTGTCTCACCTGTCTCACCTGTCTCACCTCTCCTTACCTGTCCATACCTGTCCCTCACCTGTCTCACCTGTGTTTCACCTGCCAGGCTGATCTCGGAGCGCTCCGTGGAGGAGAACACCTGTCCCACCTGTCCATACCTGTCTCACCTGTGTCTCACCTGTCTCTCACCTGTCTCACCTGTCCAGGCTGATCTCGGAGCGCATGGTGGAGGAGAACACCTGGGGCTGTTCCTGGAGCTGTTCCCGTGTCTCACCTGTCTGTACCTGTCTCTCACCTGTCTCACCTGTCCCTTACCTGTGTCTCACCTGCCAGGTTGATCTCGGAGCGCACGGTGGAGGAGAACACCTGTCCCTCACCTGTCTCACCTGTCCATACCTGTCCATACCTGTCTCACCTGTCTCACCTGTGTCTCACCTGTCTCTCACCTGTCTCACCTGTCTGTACCTGTGCAGGCTGATCTCGGAGCGCACAGTGGAGGAGAACACCTGTCCATACCTGTCCATACCTGTCCATACCTGTCTCACCTGTCTCTCACCTGTCCATACCTGTCTCACCTGTCTCACCTGTCCATACCTGTCCCTCACCTGTCTGTACCTGTGTCTCACCTGCCAGGCTGATCTCGGAGCTCACCGTGGAGGAGAACACCTGGAGCTCACCTGTCTCACCTGTCTCACCTCTCCTTACCTGTCCATACCTGTCCCTCACCTGTCTCACCTGTGTTTCACCTGCCAGGCTGATCTCGGAGCGCTCCGTGGAGGAGAACACCTGTCCCACCTGTCTCACCTGTCCATACCTGTGTCTCACCTGTCTCACCTGTCTCACCTGCCAGGCTGATCTCGGAGCGCATGGTGGAGGAGAACACCTGGGGCTGTTCCTGGAGCTGTTTCCGTGTCTCACCTGTCTGTACCTGTCTCTCACCTGTCTCACCTGTCCCTTACCTGTGTCTCACCTGCCAGGTTGATCTCGGAGCGCACGGTGGAGGAGAACACCTGTCTGTACCTGTGTCTCACCTGTCTCACCTGTGTCTCACCTGTCTCACCTGTCCATACCTGTCTCACCTGTCTCACCTGTCCATACCTGTCCATACCTGTCCCTTACCTGTCCATACCTGTCTCACCTGTCTCACCTGTGTCTCACCTGTCTGTACCTGTGCAGGCTGATCTTGGAGCGCACCATGGAGGAGAACACCTGTCCCTCACCTGTCCATACCTGTCCATACCTGTCCCTCACCTGTCTCACCTGTCTGTACCTGTCTCACCTGCCAGGTTGATCTCGGAGCGCATGGTGGAGGAGAACACCTGTCTGTACCTGTCCATACCTGTCCATACCTGTCCCTCACCTGTCCATACCTGTCCATACCTGTCTCACCTGTCTGTACCTGTGCAGGTTGATCTCGGAGCGCACGGTGGAGGAGAACACCTGTCCCTTACCTGTCTCACCTGTCCCTTACCTGTCTCACCTGTCCCTCACCTGTGTCTCACCTGTCTGTACCTGTCTCACCTGCCAGGTTGATCTCGGAGCGCACCGTGGAGAACACCTGTCCATACCTGTCCTTACCTGTCCCACCTGTCTCACCTGTCCATACCTGTCTCACCTGTGTCTCACCTGTCTCTCACCTGTCCATACCTGCCTTACCTGTCCCTCACCTGTGTCTCACCTGTCTCACCTGTCCCTCACCTGTGCAGGTTGATCTCGGAGCGCACGGTGGAGGAGAACACCTGTCCATACCTGTCTCACCTGTCCCTCACCTGTCTCACCTGTGCAGGTTGATCTCGGAGCGCACGGTGGAGGAGAACATCCTCAAGAAAGCCAACCAGAAGCGGCTCCTGGGGGACATGGCCATCGAGGGCGGCAACTTCACCACGGCCTACTTCAAACAGGTGAGGCCACGCCCCCCCGGCAGGTGAGGCCACGCCCCCTGACAGGTGAGGTCACACCCCCTGACAGGTGAGGTCACGCCCCCAGGCAGGTGAGGCCACGGTGACAGGTGAGGTCCCCCTGACAGGTGTCCCTGACAGGTGAGGCCAGGTGTCCTGACAGGTGAGGCCACGCCCCAGGTGGTGAGGTCACACCCCCAGCAGGTGAGGCCCCAGGTGTCCCAGGTGTGGCCACGTGTCCCCAGGTGAGGTCACACCCCCTGGGGTGAGGCCACCCCCCTGACAGGTGTCCCACACCCCTGACCCCAGGTGAGGCCACGCTGTCCCCAGGTCATGCCCCAGGTGAAGCCCAGCCCCCCAGGTGAGGTCACACCCCTGACAGGTGAGGCCACGCCCCCCGGGCAGGTGAGGCCACGCCCTTGACAAGTGAGGTCACAACCCCTGACAGATGAGGCCACACCCCCGGGCAGGTGAGGCCACGCCCCTGACAGGTGAGGTCACACCCCTGACAGGTGAGGCCATGCCCCCTGACAGGTGAGGCCACGCCCCTGACAGATGAGGCCACGCCCCTGACAGGTGAGGTCACGCCCCTGACAGGTGAGGTCACGCCCCCTGACAGGTGAGGCCACGCCCCTGAAAGGTGAGGCCACGCCCCTGAAAGGTGAGGCCACGCCCCCGTGACAGGTGAGGTCACACCCCCTGACAGGTGAGGCCATGCCCCCCAGCAGGTGAGGCCACGCCCCTGACAGGTGAGGTCACGCCCCTGACAGGTGAGGCCACGCCCCCCTGACAGGTGAGGCCACACCCCCTGACAGGTGAGGCCACACCCCTGGGCAGGTGAGGCCACGCCCCTGACAGGTGAGGTCACGCCCCTGACAGGTGAGGTCACACTCCTGACAGGTGAGGCCACGCCCCCCTGACAGGTGAGGCCACGCCCCCTGACAGGTGAGGCCACGCCCCTTGACAGGTGAGGGCAGGGACGGCACCTGGGAGGGGTTCTGAAGGGGTGGGTAGGTCTCAGGTGGGTTCTGGGTGTGGCCAGGTGAGGCTCAGGTGTGTCCAGGTGAGGTTTGGGTGGGTCCAGGTGGGTTCAGGTGTGTCCAGGTGAGGTTTGGGTGGGTCTAGGTGGGTTCTGGGTGTGTCCAGGTGAGGTTCAGGTGGGCTCAGGTGTGTCCAGGTGAGGCTCAGGTGTGTCCAGGTGTGTTCAGGTGGGTCCAGGTGGGTTCAGGTGGGTTCTGGGTGTGTCCATGTGGGTTCTGGGTGTAGTGGAAACTTCGGGGGACAATTTTGGGGTGTCCAGGTGAGGTTCAGGTGTGCCAAGGTGAGCCTTAGGTGGGTCTAGGTGGGTTCAGGTGGGTCCAGGTGAGGCTCAGGTGAGGTTCAGGTGTCCCCAGGTGAGGTTCAGGTGTCCCCAGGTGAGGTTCTGGGTGTGCCCAGGTGTCCCCAAGTGTGTCCAGGTGTCCCCAGGTGAGGTTCAGGTGGGTTCTGGGTGTGCCCAGGTGTGTCCCAGCTGCCCCCAGGTGTGTCCCAGCTGCCCCCAGGTGTGCCCCAGCTGCCCCCAGCTGTCCCCAGGTGTGTCCCAGGTGTCCCCAGGTGAGGTTCAGGTGGGTTCTGGGTGTCCCCAGCTGTCCCCAGCTGTCCCCAGGTGCCCCCAGCTGTCCCCAGGTGAAGTTCAGGTGTGTCCCAGCTGTCCCCAGGTGTCCCCAGGTGTATCCCTGGTGCCCCCAGGTGTCCCCAGGTGTCCCCAGGTGTCCCCAGGTGTGTCCCAGGTGCCCCCAGCTGTCCCCAGGTGTGCCCAGGTATCCCCAGGTGTCCCCAGCTGTCCCCAAAATGTGCCCAAAATGTGCCCAGGTGTGTCCCAGGTGTGCCCCAGCTGGTCCCAAAAATGCCCCAGGTGCCCCCAAATGTGTCCCCCAAATGTCCCCAAAAAAAAAAAAATGTCCCCAAATGTCCCCAAAATGTGCCCAAATGCCCCAAAATGTCCCCAAATGTGCCCAGGTGCCCTCAGCTGTCCCCAGGTGTCCCCAGGTGTATCCCTGGTGCCCCCAGGTTCCCCAGCTGTCCCCAGGTGCCCCCAGCTGTCCCCAGGTGTCCCCAGGTGTATCCCCAGGTATCCCCAGGTGCCCCCAGGTGTGTCCCTGGTGTCCCAAGATTCCCCAGGTGCCCCCAGGTGTGCCCAGGTGTGCCCAGGTGTGACCCAGGTGCGCTCCGTGTCCCCCCTGTCCCAGCAAACCATCCGCAAATGTCCTTTAATGGCCCCAAATGGCCCCGAAATGGTCCAAAAATCAGGGAAAGAGGGGACCCAAAATGGGGACAGGGGACAGACGGACACCGGGACCGGATGGGACCAAATGGCCCCAAAATGGCCAAAAGGACGTCCTGGAAAGGTGAGGGAATGGCCCCCCAAAAATGGACCCAAAAATGGGCCCAAAAATGGCCCTAAATGGTCTAAAAATGGCCCCAAAATGGCCCAAAATTGACCAAAAAATGGCCCCAAAATTGCCCCAAAAATGGACCCAAAATGGCCTAAAAATGGCCCAAAATGGTCCAAAAAATGACCCCAAAATGGCCCAAAATTGACCAAAAAATGGCCCCAAAAGGGCCCTAAATAGACCCAAAAAATGGCCCTAAAATGGCCCAAATGTGGCCCCAGAATGGCCCCAAAATGGTCCCAAAATGGCACAAAAAATGGCCCAAGTATGGCCTCAAAATGGGCCTAAAATGGTCCCAAAATGGTCTCAAATGGCCCCAAAATAGTCCAAAAAAATGACAAAAAATGGCCTCAAAATGGGCCTAAAATGGCCCCAAAATGGCCCCAAAATGTTCCAAAAATGGTCCCAAAAAATGGCCTTAAAATGGCCCAAAATGGCCCAAATGGAGTAAAAAATGGCCCCAAAATGGCCCCAAAAAAATGGCCCAAAATTGCACTAAAATGGTCCCAAAAATGGCCTCAAAAAGGCCCAAAAATGGCCCCAAAATGGTCTCAAAATGGTCTCAAATGGCCCCAAAATGGCCCAAAAATGGCCCAAAATGGACCCAAAATGGCCCTAAAATGGCCCCAAAATGGCCTCAAAGTGGCCCCAAAAATGGCCTAAAAATGGCCCCAACTGGCCCCCAAAAAATGGCCCTAAAATGGCCCCAAAAACGTTCCTAAAACGGTCCCAAAAATGGCCCCGTAATCGCCCTAAAATGGCCCAAAAAATGTTCCAAAAATGGCCCCAAAATGGCCCCAAATGGCCCAAAAAATGGCCCCAAAATGCCCCCAAAATGGCCTCAAGATAGTCTCAAATGGCCCCAAAATGGTCCAAAAAATGACCCCAAAATGGCTCCAAAATGGCCCCAAAAAAATGGCCCAAAATGGCCCAAAATGCCCCCAAAATGGCCAAAAAAATGGCCTCAAATAGACCAAAAAATGGCCCCAAAATGGCCTAAAAAATGGCCTCAAAATGGCCCTAAAATGGCCCCAAAATGGCTCCAAAATGGCCCCAAAAGGTCCAAAAATGGTCCCAAAAATGGCCTCAAAATGGCTCCAAAATGGCCCCAAAATGGCCCCAAAATGGCCTCAAATCGGCCCCAAAATGGCCAAAAAAATGGCCTCAAAATGGTCTCAAATGGCCTCAAAATGGCCCCAAAAATGGCCTCAAAATGGTCTCGAATGGCCCCTAAAATGGCCCCCAAATGGCCCCAAAAAGGCCCCAAAGTAGTCCAAGAAATGACCAAAAAATGGTCTCAAAATGGGCCTAAAATGGCCCCAAAATGTTCCAAAAATGGTCCCAAAAATGGCCCCAAAAATGATCTCAAAATGGTCTCAAATGGACCCAAAAAGGCCCAAAAAATGGCCCAAAATGGCCCAAAATGGCCCAAAAATGGTCTCAAAATGGTCTTAAAATGGCCCCAAAATGGGCCCAAAAATGGCCCCAAATGTCCCCAATGTCCCCAATGTCCCCAATCCCATTTTTTCTCAATTTTCCACCATTTTTTCCCAAATTTTCACCGTTTTTTCTCAAATTTTTACCTTTTTTTTTCAAATTTTCCCCCATTTTTTCTCAATGTCCCCAATGTCCCCAATGTCCCCAATGTCCCCAATGTCCCCAATCCCATTTTATCTCAATTTTCCACCATTTTTTCCCATTTTTCCACCATTTCCCCCCATTTTTCACCCAATTTTTTCACCCAATTTTTTCACCAATTTTTCCCTAATTTTCTCCCATTTTTTCTTAATGTCCTCAATGTCCCCAATCCAATTTTTTCCATTTTTCCACCCATTTTTCCCAATATTCCCCATTTTTTCTCGATGTCCCCAGTGTCCCCAGTGTCCCCAATGTCCCCAATCCCATTTTATCTCAATTTTCCACCCTTTTTTTCTCATTTTTTCACCGTTTTTTCCCAAATTTTCACTGTTTTTCCCAAATTTTCCCCATTTTTTCTCAATGTCCCCAATCCCTTCAATGTCCCCAATGTCCCCAATCCCATTTTATCTCAAATTTCCACCATTTTTTTCTCAATTTTTCACCGTTTTTCCCCAAATTTTCACCGTTTTTTCTCAATGTCCCCAATGTCCCCAATGTCCCCAATGTCCCCAATCCCATTTTTTCCATTTTTCCACCCATTTTTTCCCAATATCCCCCATTTTTTCTCAATGTCCCCAATGTCCCCAATGTCCCCAATGTCCCCAATCCCATTTTCCCACCATTTTCCACCATTTTGTTCTCAATTTCCCACCATTTTTTCTCATTTTTTCACCGTTTTCCCCAAATTTTCACCATTTTTTCCCAAATTTTCACCGTTTTTTCCCAAATTTTCCCCCATTTTTTCTCAATGTCCTCAATGTCCCCAATCCCATTTTTTCCATTTTGCCACCCATTTTTTCCCAATATTCCCAATTTTTTCTCAATGTCCCCAATGTCCCCAATGTCCCCAAATCCCTTTTTTTCTCCATTTTCCACCATTTTTTCCAATTTCCACCATTTTTTTCTCAATTTTTCACCGTTTTTCCCCAAATTTTCACCATTTTTTCTCAATGTCCCCAATCCCTTCAATGTCCCTAATGTCACCAATGTCCCCAATCTCATTTTATCTCAATTTTCCACCATTTTTTCCTCAATTTTTCACCGTTTTTCCCCAAATTTTCACCATTTTTTCTCAATGTCCCCAATGTCCCCAATCCCATTTTTTCCATTTTTCCACCCATTTTTTCCCAATATTTCCAATTTTTTCTCAGTGTCCCCAATCCCTCCAATGTCCCCAATGTCCCCAATCCCATTTTTTCACCATTTCCCACCATTTTTCCCCAAATTTTCACCGTTTTTTCCCAAATTTTCACCGTTTTTCACCGTTTTTTCCCAAATTTTCACCTTTTTTCCCCAAATTTTCACCATTTTTTCTCAATGTCCCCAATCCCTTCAATGTCCCCAATGTCCCCAATGTCCCCAATGTACCCAATCCCATTTTTCTCCTTTTTCCACCATTTTGTTCTCAATTTCCCACCATTTTTTCTCATTTTTTCACCGTTTTTTCCCAAATTTTCACCGTTTTTCCCCAATTTTTCACCGTTTTTTCCCAAATTTTCACCGTTTCTCCCCAAATTTTCCCATTTTTTTCATTTTTCCCAGGCGCCCAAATTTTCCGAGGACCCCGAAATTTTCACATTTTTCCCAAATTTTCACCGTTTTTTCCCAAATTTTCAACTTTTTTCCAAATTTTTTCCCACGTTTCTCCATGTCCCCAATGTCCCCAATCCCATTTTTCCATTTTCCCCATTTTTTTCCATTTTTTTTTTTCTCAATTTTTCACCGTTTTTCCCGAAATTTTCACCATTTTTTCTCAATGTCCCCAATCCCTTCAATGTCCCCAATGTCCCCAATCCCATTTTTTCTCCATTTTCCACCATTTTTCCCCAAATTTTCATCGTTTTTCCCCAAATTTCCACCGTTTTTCCCCAAATTTTCACCGTTTTTCCCCAAATTTCCACGGTTTTTCACCGTTTTTTCCCAAATTTTCACCGTTTCTCCCCAAATTTCCTCCCTTTTTTGTGCCCAGGCGCTGTGCGGGGCCGAGGACCCCGAGGACATCGTCCTCGCAGGCCCAGGCCCTAACGCGCCCCCACGTCCCCGATGTCCCCAATGTCCCCAAATCCCATTTTTGCCCAATTTCCCCCCATTTTCACCCAATTGTTTCCCAATTTTTTCACCATTTTTTTCCAAATTTTCGCCCATTTTTTCTCAATATCCCCAATGTCCCCAATCCCATTTTTTCCATTTTTCCACCCATTTTTTCCCAATATCCCCCATTTTTTCTGTGTCCCCAATGTCCCCAACGTCCCCAATCCCATTTTATCTCAATTTTCCACCATTTTTTTCTCATTTTTTCACCATTTTTCCCCCAAATTTTCACCGTTTTTCCCCAAATTTTCACCGTTTCTCCCCAAATCTCCTCCAATTTTCCCAGGCCAATGTCCCAACCCCGGACATTTTCCCAGGCCATTTCCCCCCCCCGACGTTTTCCGATGTCCCCAATCCCATTTTTGCCCAATTTTCCACCATTTTTTTCTCAAATTTTCACCGTTTTTTTCCCAAATTTTCCCCCATTTTTTCTCAATGTCCCCAATCCCTTCAATGTCCCCAATGTCCCCAATGTCCCCAATGTCCCCAATCCCATTTTATCTCCTTTTTCCACCATTTTTTTCTCATTTTTTCACCGTTTTTTCCCAAATTTTCACCCTTTTTTCCCACATTTTCACCATTTTTCCCAAATTTTCACCGTTTTTTCCCAAATTTTCCCCCATTTTTTCCCAAATTTTCCCCCATTTTTTCTTATTGTCCCCAATCCCATTTTTGCCCAATTTTCACCATTTTTTCCCCAAATTTTCACCGTTTTTTCTCAATTTTCCACCACTTTTCCCCAAATTTTCACCGTTTTTCCCCAAATTTTCACCGTTTTTTCCCGAATTTCCACCGTTTTTTCCCAAATTTTCCCCCATTTTTTCTCAATGTCCCCAATGTCCCCAATCCCATTTTTTCCCAAATTTTCACCATTTTTCACTGTTTTTCCCAAATTTTCACCGTTTCTCCCCAAATCTCCTCCCTTTTTGCCCGGGCACCATTTTTTCTCAATGTCCCCAATGTCCCCAATCCCATTTTTGCCAATTTCCCAATTTTTTTCCTCAAATTTTCCAGGCCAAATTTTCCCATTTTTTCCAAATTTCCCCGATGTCCCCAATCCCATTTTTGCCCAATTTCCCCCCATTTTCACCCAATTGTTTCCCAATTTTTTCACCGTTTTTTTCCAAATTTTCTCCCATTTTTGCCCAATTTCCCTCCATTTTCCCCCATTTTTCATCCAATTGTTTCCCAATTTTTTCACCGTTTTTTTCCAAATTTTCACCATTTTCCCCAAATTTTCACCATTTTTTCTCAATGTCCCCAATGTCCCCAATGTCCTCAATGTACCCAATCCCATTTTTCACCATTTTCCACCATTTTTTCCCATTTTCCCACCATTTTTCCCCATTTTTCACCCAATTTTTTCACCATTTTTTCACCATTTTTTCCCAAATTTTCCCCCATTTTTTCTCAATGTTCTCAATGTCCCCAATCCCATTTTATCTCCATTTTCCACCATTTTTTCTTAATTTTCCACCATTTTTTCCCCAAATTTCCACCATTTTTCTCAATTTTTCACCGTTTTTTCCCAAATTTTCACCGTTTCTCCCCAAATTTCCTCCCTTTTTTTCCCCAGGCGCTGTGCGGGGCCGAGGACCCCGAGGACATCGGCGCGGCCTCGCAGGCCCAGGCCGAGCACGCGGCCCCGACGTCCCCGATGTCCCCAATGTCCCCAAATCCCATTTTTGACCAATTTCCACCATTTTTTTCTTAAATTTTCACCGTTTTTCCCCAAATTTTCCCCATTTTTTCTCAAGGTCCCCAATCCCTTCAATGTCCCCAATGTCCCCAATCCCATTTTTTCACTATTTTCCACCATTTTTTCCCCAAATTTCCACCATTTTTTCCCCAAATTTTCGCCATTTTTTCCCAAATTTTCCCCATTTTTCTCAATGTCCCCAATCCCTCCAATGTCCCCCGTGTCCCCAATGTCCCCAATGTCCCCAATGTCCCCAATCCCATTTTTGCTCCATTTTCCACCATTTTTTCCCCAAATTTTCACCGTTTTTTCCCAAATTTTCACCCTTTTTTCCCAAATTTTCACCTTTTTTCCCCAAATTTTCCCCCATTTTTTCTTAATGTCCCCAATGTCCCCAATCCAATTTTTTCTCCTTTTTCCACCATTTTTTTCTCATTTTTTCACCATTTTTTCCCAAATTTCCACTGTTTTTTCCCAATTTTTCACCATTTTTTCCCAAATTTCCCCCCATTTTTTCTCAATGTCCCCAATCCCTTCAATGTCCCCAATGTCCCCAATGTCCCCAATGTCCCCAATCCCATTTTATCTCCATTTTCCACCATTTTTTCCCATTTTTCCATCATTTTCCCCCATTTTTCACCCAATTTTTTCACCAATTTTTCCCAAATTTTCCCCCATTTTTTCTCAATGTCTTCAATGTCCCCAATCCCATTTTCTCCATTTTTCCACCCATTTTTTCCCAATATTCCCCATTTTTTCTCAATGTCCCCAATGTCCCCAAATCCCATTTTTGCCCAATTTCCCCCCATTTTCCCCCATTTTTTGTCCAATTGTTTCCCAATTTTTTCACCGTTTTTTCCCAAATTTTCCCCCATTTTTTCCCAATATTCCCAATTTTTTCTCAGTGTCCCCAATGTCCCCAATGTCCCCAATGTCCCCAATGTCCCCAATCCCATTTTATCTCCTTTTTCCACCATTTTTTTCTCAAATTTTCACCGTTTTTTCCCAAATTTTCACCGTTTTTCCCCAAATTTTCACCGTTTTTCCCCAAATTTTCACCGTTTTTTCCCAAATTTTCACCGTTTCTCCCCAAATTTTCTCCCATTTTTCTCCCACCTGTGCCCAGGCGCTGTGCGGGGCCGAGGACCCCGAGGACATCCGCGCGGCCTCGCAGGCCCAGGCCGAGCACGTGGCCGCCATGGCCGAGTTCAGCGAGAGCCCCAGCCCCGAGGGCGCCCCCGAGGAGGAGCTGAGCAAGGCCGAGCAGGAGATCGCGGCGCTCGTGGAACAGGTGAGCGCACCTGGGCACACCTGGGCACACCTGGGGCAGGTAAAACACACCTGGGCACACCTGGGGCAGGTAAAACACACCTGGGCACACCTGGGCACACCTGGGGCAGGTAAAGCACACCTGGGCACACCTGGGCACACCTGGGCACACCTGGGCAGGTGAGCAAGGCCGAGCAGGAGATCGCGGCCTTGGTGGAACAGGTGAGGACACCTGGGCACACCTGGGCACACCTGGGCACACCTGGGGCAGGTAAAACACACCTGGGCACACCTGGGGCAGGTAAAACACACCTGGGGCAGGTAAAACACACCTGGGCAGGTGAGCAAGGCCGAGCAGGAGATCGCGGCGCTCGTGGAACAGGTGAGGGGCGCACCTGGGCACACCTGGGCACACCTGGGCACACCTGGGCACACCTGGGGCAGGTAAAACACACCTGGGCACACCTGGGGCAGGTAAAACACACCTGGGCACACCTGGGGCAGGTGAGGGACACCTGGGGCAGGTAAAACACACCTGAGCACACCTGGGATAGGTGAGGGACACCTGGGACACCTGGGGCACACCTGGGACAGGTAAAACACACCTGGGCACACCTGGGCACACCTGGGCACACCTGGGACAGGTGAGGGACACGTGGGCAGGTGAGCAAGGCCGAGCAGGAGATCGCGGCGCTCGTGGAACAGGTGAGGGACACCTGGCACACCTGGGCACACCTGGGCACACCTGCAACAGGTAAAACACACCTGGGCACACCTGGGCACTCCTGGGGCAGGTAAAACACACCTGGGCACACCTGGGGCAGGTAAAACACACCTGGGCAGGTGAGCAAGGCCGAGCAGGAGATCGCGGCCTTGGTGGAACAGGTGAGTGCACCTGGGACAGGTAAAACACACCTGGGCACACCTGGGCACACGTGGGACAGGTGAGGGACACCTGGGCAGGTGAGCAAGGCCGAGCAGGAGATCGCGGCGCTCGTGGAACAGGTGAGGAGCGCACCTGGGGCAGGTAAAACACACCTGGGCACACCTGGGGCAGGTGAGGGACACCTGAGCACACCTGGGACAGATAAAACACACCTGGGGCAGGTAAAACACACCTGGGCACACCTGGGCACACCTGGGCACACCTGGGCGCACCTGGGCACACCTGGGCACACGTGGGACAGGTGAGGGACACCTGGGGCAGGTAAAACACACCTGAGCACACCTGGGCACACCTGGGACACTTGGGACATGTGAGGGACACCTGGGGCAGGTAAAGCACACCTGGGTAGGTAAGACACACTTGGGACACCTGGGACAGGTAAAACACACCTGGGCACACCTGGGACAGGTAAAACACACCTGGGGCAGGTGAGGGACACCTGGGCACACCTGGGACAGGTAAAGCACATCTGGGGCAGGTGAGGGACACCTGGGCAGGTGAGCAAGGCTGAGCAGGAGATCGCGGCGCTCGTGGAACAGGTGAGGAGCGCACCTGGCACACCTGGGCACACCTGGGACAGGTAAAACACACCTGGGGCAGGTAAAGCACACCTGGGCACACCTGGGGCAGGTAAAACACACCTGGGCACACCTGAGCACACCTGGGGCAGGTAAAACACACCTGGGCACACCTGAGCACACCTGGGGCAGGTGAGGGACACCTGGGCACACCTGGGCACACCTGGGGCAGGTAAAACACACCTGGGCACACCTGGGGCAGGTAAAGCACACCTGGGGCAGGTAAAGCACACCTGGGGCAACACCTGGGGCAATTAAAGCACACCTGGGGCAGGTGAAGCACACCTGGGGGTCCCCAGGGGCAATTTTCCCCACCTGATTTAAGGGGGCAAGATTTTTGGGGCAAATTTGAAGCTTTTTGGGGGCACCTTTCAAACCACCTGGGGCAGGTTTTTTTGGGATCCCAAATTTTTTTTGGGGGGGTCCCCAGGGGCAGGTTGCCCCCTCCCAAATTTGGGGCACACCTCTCCCAGGTTCTCCCCATTAATTATTTTCTCACCTCATTAGGTGCCGTTTTCCCCCATTAATTTTGGGATTTTTGGGGATTTTTGGGGCTTTTTTCAAACCCGGATTTTTTTGGGGATCCCAAATTTTTTTGGGGGGGTCTCTCCAATCCCAAATTTTTTTTGGGGGGGGTCCCCAGGTCCCTCCTGACCCCTCCCCAAATTTGGGGGTCCCAATTCTCCTTTCCCACCCCATTCATTTTTTTCCCCATAAATTTGGGGATTTTTGGGGCTTTTTGGGGCTTTTTCAAACTGGGATTTTTTTGGGGATCCCAAATTTTTTTGGGGGGGTCTCCAGGTCCCTGCTGACCCCTCCCCAAATTTGGGGGTCCCTTTCCCCCTCCTGCCCCATTCATTTTTCCCCCATAAATTTTGGGATTTTTGGGGCTTTTTGGGGCTTTTTTCAAACGGGATTTTTTTGGGGGGGTTTTGGGGATCCCAAATTTTTTTGGGGGGCTCCGGGGGGGTCCCCAGGTCCCTGCTGACCCCTCCCCACCATTTTGCAGCTGACCCCCATCGAGCGCTACGCCATGAACTTCCTGGAGGCCTCGCTCGAGGACGTCAGCAGGGAGGAGCTGAAGCAGGCCGAGGTTTTATTTTGGGGGATTTTGGGGGGTCCCAAATTTTGGGGGTCCTAAATGGGATTTAAGGGGTCCTAAATGGGTCTGGGGGTTTTTGTGGGGGTCCTGGATGGGGTTTGAGGGATTTTTTGGGGGGATTTTGGGGTTTTTTGGGGGCGTTTTGGGGGGTCCTGAGGGGATTTTGGGGGGTCCTAAATGGGATATGGGGGGTCCCAAAGGGATTTTGGGGGGTCCCAAAGGGATTTTGGGGGTCCCAATGGGATTTTGGGGGTCCCAAGTGGATTTTGGGGGGTCCCAAAGGGATTTTGGGGGGTCCTAAATGGGGTCTGGGGTTTTTGGGGGTCCTGGGTGGGGTTTGAGGGATTTTTGGGGGATTTTGGGGTTTTTTGGGCTTTTTGGGGGCGTTTTGGGGTCCTGAGGGGTTTTGGGGGTCCTTGGGATTTTGGGGGGTCCCAAAGGGATTTTGGGGGTCCCAATTTTTTGGGGGTCCCAAATGGGATTTTGGGGGTCCCAAATGGGGTCTGGGGGGTTTTGGGGGGTTCCCAGGGATTTTTGGGGAATTTTTTTTTTGGGGGGCCTGAAATTTTGGGGGTCCCAATGGATTTTGGGGGTCCTAAATGGGATTTTGGGGGTCCTAAATGGGGTCTGGGGTTTTTGGGGGTTTTTTTGAGGGATTTTTGGGGAATTTTGGGGTTTTTGGGGCTTCATGGGGGCGTTTTGGGGGGTCCTGTGGGGATTTTGGGGGTCCTAAATGGGGTTTGGGGGTCCCAAATGGGATTTTGGGGGGTCCCAAAGGGATTTTGGGGGGTCCCAATGGGATTTTGGGGGTCCTAAATGGGGTCTGGGGGTTTTTGGGGGGGTCCTGGATGGGGTTTGAGGGATTTTTTGGGGGGATTTTGGGGTTTTTGGGGCTTTTTGGGGGCGTTTTGAGGGGTCCTGAGGGGGGTTTGGGGGGGTCCTAAAGGGATTTTGGGGGGTCCCAAATGGATTTTGGGGCTTTTTGGGGGCAGTTTGGGGGTCCTGATTTTGGGGGTCCCAATTTGGGTCTGGGGGGGGGAAGAATCCATTTGGAAAAAAAACCTCATTCAGGATTTTGGAGCGTCCCAAAAATTTGGGGTGAAAAAATTTAAATTTTGGGGGGGTCCCATTTGGGTCTGGGGTCCCCAAATTGGGTCTGGGGGTGGAAGAATCCATTTGAAATTTGGGGGGGGGGTTGAAAAATCCTCCTTAAATTTTGGGGGGTGTTTAAAAAAAATTTGGGGGAAAATTTAAATTTTTGGGGTCCCAAAAATTTTTGGGGGTTTCCAGTTGGTTTTTGGGGTTCCCATTTGGGTCTGGGGGTCCCCAAATTGGGTCTGGGGATGGAAGAATCCATTTGAAACTTGAGGAGGGGGCGTTAAAAAGCCTCATTCGGGATTTTGGAGCATCCCAAAAAATTTGGGGGGAAAAATTTAAATTTTGGGGGTCCCAATTTGGGGGGTCCCAAATTGAGTCTGGGGGTTCCCATTTGGGTCTGGGGGTGGAAGAATCCATTTTAAATTTGCGGGGGGTGGGTTAAAAAAGGTCATTCAGGATTTTGGAGCGTCCCAAAAATTTGGGGGAAAAATTTAAATGTTGGGGGTCCCCATTCAGTCTGGGGGTCCCCAAATTGGGTCTGGGGTCTCACCTGTCCCCCCCCCCCCGTTCAGGAGCAGGTGGAGGCCGCCCGCAAGGACATCGACCAGGCCAAGGGGGGCGGGGGGCGCTTCCGGCTGCCCCCCGAGGAGGAGGAGGACGAGGATGACGAGGAGGAAGAGGCCGCAGGGGGCGTGGCCAACGCGGGGGGCGGGGCTCTGACCCTGGAGGAGGCGGAGCTCAACGCGGAGAAAGGGGCGGAGCAAAGGGGAGGAGGAGGGGGAGGGGCCCGGAAGCTGCGCCGGGCCCGGGGTTTGCCCCGCCCACCTGGGACACTGAGGGTTTCAGCGCCTGAGGGCGGTGACGTCGTAGGGAACGTCGGGAAATTACGCCGCGGGAAAGTTCGAAACGCCCCCAGCGGCGGCCCGGCCCCGTGACGTCATCGCCGCCGCCGGCCGCCGCCCGTGGTGGCGTCGCCGCCGCGCCGCCCAATTTGGGACGTGCCCCCCTCCCTCAAGCCACGCCCCGCCCCCAAAATCCCCTCCGCCGGTGGCGTCCCCGCCGCCCCGCAAATGTCCCCGCCTTCCCTCCCGCCTCCTCTCCTCCTCCTGTGGCGTCGCCGCGTCGCGGCGTCATCGCTGCCTCCGCCGCCCGAATCCCCGCCGCCGCCTCCTGTGACGTCATCGCCTCCTCCTCCCAAATCCCCGCCCCCTCCGACGCCATACAAACATCCCCAAAACTTGTCCCCGCCCCCGCCCCCCGTGGCCCCGCCCCTCGGCGTCCCCGCAAATATCGGCGTCGAGATCGGCAGGCGGAAATCGTGGCCGCCAAAGTGCTCCGGACCCTCCCCGGCCGATTGGTCACCGTCCTCGAAATCCGCCCCCTTCCTCCGAATATCTCAATGGCCTCCAGCCAGCGCCCGCCCCAACCCCAGGCCACGCCCCCCTCCTCATCAAAATCGGCCCGCCCACCAAAAAAGCGCCGCCCGGGGAACGCCCGCCCCCGCGCTGCTGGGAGGGCGGGGGGCCAAAGCCGATGGCGTGGCCAGCCAAGCCAGCGACGTCAGCGCTGCGCTCACCGACCTCTGCACGAAAGGGGAGGTGGCGCGCGCGGGGATTCCCAATGGTCCGGAGGGCGGGGCCGAGGAGGAGTCTCCGCCCCGGAAGCGGCGTCGGGGGCGGCCGCCCAAGATGGCATCGCCGGAGCGTGGGGAGGGCGGGGAAGGGGAGGAGTCGACGAGTCCCCGCCCACCGTCGCCGGCCCCGCCCAGATCCACCCGGGCACGCCCAGGAGCGCCCCTGGCTCCGCCCCTTCAGAGGGAGCCGCGGAGGAGGCCACGCCCACCCGATGACAGCAGCGAGGAGGGCGTGGCCACATCGGGAGGGGGCGTGGCCAGGCGCAGGGAGCCCCTCCAACAACCCCGGTTAAAAGGAGGAGAGGGGGCGGGGCTAACGCAGGCCCCGCCCCACAAGAAGGAGGCGGCGTGGGCGGGGCTCCCCCTTGGCCCCGCCCCGCCGGATGCAGCCCCCCCGGCGCTGCGCTGGCCCCGCCCAGGCTGGGGGAGGGGCGGCCCCACAGGACCCACCCGCCGGGGTGGGGGCGGGGCTGAGGGGGAGGAAGGGCAGGACGTGATGGGCGGGGCAAGATGGCGGCGGTGGCGGCGGGAAACGGAAAAGATGGCCGGCGACAGGGGAGGGGAACAAAATGGCCGACGATTGTGGGATAGAAAATGGCCGATGTTTGTAAAACGCAGAATGTTCTGATAATTGTTGGAGAGGGACAAAATGGCGGACAAAATGGCCGATTGTTGGAGAGGGACAAAATGGCCGACAATGGCGATAGGGGCACAAAATGGCCGACGATTTTGGGAAGGTCACAAAATGGCTGACGATTGTGGGAGGGTCACAAAATGGCTGACGATTGTGATACAAAAAATGGCTGACAATTGTGGGAGGGGCACAAAATGGCCGACGATTGTGAGACACAAAATGGCCGACGATTGTGGGTTACAAAATGGCTGCCAGGGTAAATGTGGAACGGTTGATGAAGGACAAGATGGCCGACAGCGGCCTTGGTGTGGTCACGTGATCAGTGGGTAATGTCAATATGGCCGACAGGGTAAAGTTTGATTCCCCAAGATTCAATATGGCTGTGACCTTTGATTGACCGCAAGATGGCCGCCAATGTGACCTTTGATTGGCCACAAGATGGCTGTGACCTTTGATTGACCCCAAGATGGCCGCCATAGTGACCTTTGATTGACCCCAAGATGGCCGCCATGAAATGAGGCGTGGTCACAAAATGGATACCGGGGCATCTCCAAAATGGCCGCCGGGCGTGACCTTTCAATGACCCCAATATGGCGGCCAGAGTGAATCCAACATGGCCGACTTCACCATGACATCATCAGCGGCGGCCATCTTGAAATCAGCAGCATCATCAGCGGCCATTTTGTGACTCTGTGGCGGCCATCTTGGCTCCACCCAGCTGCCTTTTTGAATCCAGCGGCCATCTTGCCTTTTGGCGGCCATCTTGATTGGATTGTCACGTGACCCGGTGGCCATCTTGACCTCAAACACTTAAACCCGGCGGCCATTTTGATTCTCGGCAAAATCTCTAAATCCCGGCAGCCATTTTGTTTTCTGGTGGCCATCTTGAATCTAACACGTGACCTGGCATCTTGAGTCCTGGCAGCCATCTTGATTGCTGGCGGCCATTTTGATACGAGCTGACCACAAAACCCGGCGGTCATCTTGGTTCTTTGCAACTCCCGTGACTCCCGGCAGACATCTTGATCCTTGGCGGCCATCTTGACTAGGAGCTGACCACAAAACCCGGCGGCCATCTTGGTTTCCAGCAGCCATCATTACCAGGAACTGACAGCAAAACTTGGCGGCCATCTTGACTCCCACCATCTCCGTGTGACTTCCGGTAGCCATCTTGACTATGAGCTGACCACAAAACCCAGTGGCCATCTTGATTTCCGGCGGCCATCTTGACTCCCACCAACTCCCGTGACTCCTGGCCGCCATCTTGATTCCCGGCAGCCATCTTGACCATGACCTGACCACAAAACCCGGCAGCCATCTTTGTTCCCGGCAGCCATCTTGACTACAAGTAGACCACAAAACCCTGGCGGCCATCTTGACTCCAAACAACTCCCGTGACCCCTGGCAGACATCTTGATTCTCGGTGGCCATCTTGACTACAAGCTGACCACAAAACCCAGCGGCCATCTTGATTTCCGGCAGCCATCTTGACTCCCACCAACTCCCGTTCCTTCCGGCAGCCATCTTGAATCCTGGACGCCATCTTGACTACGGACAGCCCACAAAACCCGGCGGCCATCTTGTCTCCAAACAACACCCATGACTTCCGGCAGCCATCTTGATTCCCGCCGGCCATCTTGACTACGAGCTGACCACAAATCCCGGCGGCCATCTTGCCTCCCGGCGGCCATCTTGTTTCAGGACCGTGCCCAGCAGAGTTGGGGGAGGGGAGGCGGGGTCGGTCCCGGGGGGGGGGGGGGGCGTTTTCCCCCCCCTCCCCCCTTTGTTGTAAAATTGGTTCCTTTTGAACCCGATCTATGCAAATGTGCTTTGTGCTGGGCCGGGAGGGGGCGGGGCCGAGGTTTTGGGGTGGGGGAGGGGTCATGGGGGGTTGGGGGGGGACATTCCCGCCCCTCCCCCGCCCTGTCCGGGGTGGCTCTCGAGCCTTTTCCTGCGATGAATAAAAAAAAGGGTTAAAAATTCCCGGTTTTTGGGGACCCCCCTTGGGAAAAGATTTTGGGGTGGGGAGGGATTTGGGGTTTCCTTTTTGGAGAATTTGGGTGATTTTGAGGGGTTTTGGGGTCCCCAGGGATTAATTTTGGGGATTTTTGGGGTCCCCAGGGATTAATTTTGGGGTTTTGGGGATTTTGTTGGGGGAATATTTAGAATTTTGGGGGTTCCCAGAGAGGTTTTGGGATTTCTTTAAATGTGGGTGAAATTTTGGGGTTTTTGGGGCAATTTTGGGGGTTTCCAGAGAGATTTTGGGGGTCCCCAGGGGATCCCAGAGAGGTTTTGGGATTTCTTTAAATGTGGGTGAAATTTTGGGGCAATTTTTGGGGTTTCCAGAGAGATTTTGGGGGTCCCCAGGGGATCCCAGAGAGGTTTTAGGATTTCTTTAAATGTGGGTGAAATTTTGGGGTCTTTGGGGGCATTTTGGGGTTTTCAGAGAGATTTTGGGGGTCCTCAGGGGATCCCAGAGAGATTTTGGGGTTCTTTTAAGGATGAGGGAAAATTTGGGGCGTTTTGGGATTTTTGGGGGAATTTTTGGGGTTTTCAGAGAAATTTTTGGGACTCTTTTAGGATTGGGGGATTTTTGGAGGTCTAAGACAAATTTTGGGGGTTCCCAAATGTTGGCAAAGAGGTTTTGGGGTTGTTTTAAGGGTTGGGGGAATTTGGGGGGTTTGGGGGATTTTTTTGGGGGGGGATTTGGGGGATTTTTGGGGATTTTTTTGGTAATTTTGGGGATTTTTTTGAGAATTTTGGGGGGGATTTTTTTGGTATTTTGGGAGGTTTTTTTGAGAATTTTGGGGGGATTTTTGGGGGAATTTTTGGGGATTTTTTGAGGATTTTGGGGGATTTTTTGGTATTTTTTGGGTTTTTGAGGATTTTGGGGGATTTTTTAGGGATTTTGGGGATTTTTGGTTTTGAGGGATTTTTTCAGGAATTTTAGGGGGATTTTGGGGATTTTTGAGGGTTTTTTGGGGATTTTTTTGGAATTTTGGGGGGGATTTTTGGGGATTTTTTGAGGGTTTTTTGGGCATTTTTTGGGAATTTGGGGGGGGGATTTTTGGGGATTTTTTGGGAATTTTGGGGGGGATTTTTGGGGATTTTTTGGTGTTCCTGGAGAGATTCCGGGGAGTCCCCAGGGGATTTCAGCGAGGTTTGGAGGATCTTTGAAGGATGGGTTTAATTTGGGGGATTTTGGGGTTTTTTGGGCGAGTTTTTGGGGTTCCCAGACAAATTTTGGGGGTCCCCAGGGGTTTGCAGAGAGGCCTGGGGGGATCTTTTGGGGGTCAAGGGGATTTTGGGAGGTCCCTGAGAGATTTTGGGGGTCCCCAGGGGGATTTTTGGCCGAGAGGTTTTGGGGTTCTTTTAAAAGTGGGATTTTTTGGGGTTTTTGGGGAAGTTTGGGGAGTTTTGGGGGATTTTGAATTTTTGGGGTCCCTGAGAGATTTTGGGGGTCCCTGAGAGATTTTTGGGGGTCCCAGGGGTTTTGGGAAAGAGATTTTGGGGCTCTTTTTTGGAGGGTTGGGGAATTTGGGGGTTGGGTGATTTTTGGGGGTGGGGGGGATTTTTTGGGATTTGGGGATTTTTTGTGGATTTTGGGTGAATTTTGGGGGGATTTTTAGGGATTTTTAAAGGGATTTTTGGGGGTTGGGGGTTTTGGGGGGATTTTTGGGGGGATTTTTGAGGATTTTGGGGGGATTTTTTGGGATTATTTTGGGATGTGCTTGGGATTTTTTAGGGATTTTTGGGTTATTTTGGGGGGATTTTTTGGGGAATTTTGGGGATTTTTTTGAGGGATTTTCAGGGATTTTGGGGGGGAGGGTTAAGGATTTTTTGGGGATTTTTGAGGATTTTTTGGGGGGATTTTTATGGATTTTGGGAGGATTTTTTGGGGGAGCTTTTTAGGACTTTGTGGGGGATTTTTTGAGGATTTTTTTGGGATTTTTGAGGATTTTTTTTGAGGATTTTTTTGGGGATTCTTTGAGGAGTTTTGGGGGATTTTTGGAGGGTTTGGGGCATTTTTGGGGTTCCCAGGGAGATTTTAAGGGGTCCCCAGGGGTCCCAGAGAGATTTTGGGGTTCTTTTAGGGGTGGGAAGAATTTTGGGGATTTTCTGGGGTTTTGGGGGGGAATTTTTGGGTTTTTTTGGGATTTTTGACAGATTTTCTGGGTATTTTGAGGGGATTTTTTGAGGATATTTTGGGGTTTTTTTTGGGATATGTTTGGGATTTTTTGGAGGGTTTTGGGGAAATTTTTTTGGAATTTTGGGGATGTTTTGAGGATTTTTGGGGATTTTTTGGGGGTCCGTGGGGTTTTTTCATGGGTATTTTTCAAGGTTTTCCAAAAATTTTTTGGGATGTGTTTGGGACTTTTTGTGGATATTGGGAGGATTTTGGGGGTTTGGGGGATTTTTGGGGTTCCCAGAGAGATTTTGAGTGTCCCCAGGGGATCCCCGAAAGGTTTTGGGGTTCTTTTAGGGGTTGGGGAAATTTTGGGGATTTTTGGGGGGGCCCTGAAGAGGAAATTGGGGAAATTTGGGGGTAATTGAGGAATATTGGGATTTTTTTTTTTTGGATCTTTGGGAGAACTTTGGGGGTTCTGGAGGGGATTTGGGGCGAATTCGGGGAATTTGTTTCGATTTTTGGGGGGTCGAGGAAAATTTGGGGGGGGGGGGTCCTCGAGAATTTTGGGGGGGATTTGAGACATTTTTGGGGGGATCTGGGGGAATTTTAGGGCATTTTGGAGGTCTCTGAGTCAATTTTGGGGGTCCCAGAGGATTTGGGACGATGTGGGGAAAATTTTGGGGTCCCCAAGGGGATTTTGGGGTTTTCTCAGGGGGTTCCCAGAGGAATTTTGGGGGGCCAAGGGTGATTTTGGCGTCAATTTTGGGGATTTGAGGATTTTTGGGGGCCCTGGCGATCTCAGCGGTCATGGAAGGTCCCAAAGGATTTTTTTGGGGTCGCCAAAATTCCCATATTCTCCAAAAATTCCCCAAAAAACCACTGGTGGTCCCCATCGCCACCATCGCCGCTTTAAGAACCTCCCGTTACCCCTTTAAGACCCACCGGCCCCTCCTTTTCCCGCCCTTCCGCCGTTACCATGGCGACACAAGGGGGGCCAAAACAGCGCGACCAATCAGAGCGCGTAGACACCGATGCGGGGGCGTGGCTTAGAGGCAATCAGCCAATCAGGGTTGGCGGTGGGCGGGGCCTTGCGCTGAGGGGCGCGGACGGCGGCCCAGGCTCCGGTGAGCTCTGAGGGGGGGGGGCGGGACGGACCCTTCAAAAAAACCCCAAAAAAGCCCCAAAATCGACCCAAATCAGCCCAAAATCCCTTCGGAACCACCCCCGAAACCCCCCCGAGCCTTCCCGGGCCATTCCGAGGTTCCTTTGCCGCCTTCTCCCCTCACGGTTCCCTCAGGCCGCCATTTTGTCGCTTGAGCTCTGAAAAAATTCGAAAATCGCCCAAAATTTCCTCAAAATTCGACAAAAATCCCCGCCCAAAAAACCCCCAAATTTCTGCCTCCCTGATCCCCTCAAAGCCTATAAATTGCATTTTGTGACGCTCAGGTTCGTTTTTTGTTCAAAAAACCCCAAAATTTCCCCAAAATGTCGTTGCGGGAGCGATCAGATCTCCCCCCAAATCCCCAAATCTTCCCAAAATTCCTCAAAAATCCCCAAAAATCACCTTAAAAAAATCCTCTTCACCAAAATTATCCCAAAATTTTCCAAAGCCCCCAAATTTCCCTCAAAATTCCCCGAAATTTTCGGGGCCAGCCCCAAAATCCCCAAAATTTCCCCCAAAATCCTCCCAAAATTCATGAAAAATCCCCCAAAAATCATCTTTAAATCCCCCAAAATCCCAAAAATCCTCAAAAATCCCCAAAATCACCAAAAATCCCCAAAATGACCCCCAAAAATCTTAAATTTCTGCCCCCCTCAGGTTTCCATGGCTGGGGTCGGGGCCAAGCGGGGACCCCCCAAAATCCCCCCAAAATCTTCCCAAAATTCCATGAAAAATCCCCAAAATCACCTAAAAATCCCTCAAATCCTCCCCAAAATCCCCAAAATGACCCCCCCCAAAATCTCCTTAAATTTTCCACGGCCGGGTCGGGGCCAAAATCCCCCAAAATCCCTCCCAAAATCTTCCCAAAATTCATGAAAAATCCCCAAAAATCACCTTAAATCCCTCAAAAATCCCCTAAAATCACCAAAAATCCCCAAAATGACCCAAAACCCCCCAAATTTCTGCCCCCCCAGGTGTCCATGGCCGGGGTCGGGGCCAAGCGGGGACCCCCCAAAAAAATCCCCCCCAAAATCTTCCCAAAATTCCTGAAAAATCCCCCAAAAATCCCCCCTTCCCAAAATCACCAAAAAAAATCCCCAAAAAATCCCCCAAAAATCCCCCAAAATCCCCCAAAATTCACCAAAAATCCCCAAAATGACCCAAAACCCCCCAAATTTCTGCCCCCCCCAGGTTTCCATGGCCGGGGTCGGGGCCAAGCGGGGACCCCCCAAAATCCCTCCCAAAATCTTCCCAAAATTCCTGAAAAATCCCCCAAAAATCACCTTAAATTCCCCAAAACCCTGATCGAACCCCTCAAAATCACCTGGGGCCCAAAAGCTCCAAAACCCCCAAATTTCACCCCCCCAAGTTTCCACCTGGGCACAGGCTGGGCACACCTGGGCACCCCCCAAAATCTTCCCAAAATTCTGAAAAAATCCCCAAAAAGGATAAACCCAAAAATCCCTAAAATCAAAAATTTGGGTGAAAAAACCCCCAAATTTTGCCCCCCCTCAGGTTAAAAATGGGGATTAAAATCCCCGGAAATTTCCCAAAATTCATGAAAAATGGGGAAAAATCATTAAAACCCTGAAAAATGGGATTTTAAAATGACCCAAAACCCCCAAATTTCTGCACCTGGGCACACCTGGGCACGGCTGGGAGGGGATAAACCCAAAAAACCCCGTGAAATTTGGGTGAAAAATGAGGATTTTGGGGTGGAAAATGGGGATTTTGGGGTTAGAAATGGGGATTTGGGGTGAAAAATGGGGATTTTGGGGTTAAAAATGGGGATTTGGGGTTAAAAATGGGGATTTTGGGGTGAAAAATGGGGATTTTGGGGTTACCTGGGTACACCTGGGCACACCTGGGCACAGCTGGGAGGGGATAAACCCAAAAAACCCCGTGAAATTTGGGTGGAAAATGGGGATTTTGGGGTGAAAAATGGGGATTTTGGGGTTACCTGGGCACACCTGGGCACGGCTGGGAGGGGATAAACTCAAAAAACCCCGTGAAATTTGGGTGAAAAATGGGGATTTTGGGGTGAAAAATGGGGATTTGGGGTTAAAAATGGGGATTTGGGGTTAAAAATGGGGATTTGGGTTTAAAATTGGGATTTTGGGGTTAAAAATGGGGATTTTGGGGTGAAAAATGGGGATTTTGGGGTGAAAAATGGGAATTTTGGGGTTAAAAATGAGGATTTGGGGTTAAAAATGGGGATTTTGGGGTTAGAAATGGGGATTTGGGGTGAAAAATGGGGATTTTGGGGTTAAAAATGGGGATTTGGGGTTAAAAATGGGGATTTTGGGGTTAAAAATGAGGATTTGGGTTGAAAATGGGAATTTAGGGTTAAAAATTGGGATTTTGGGTTAAAAATGGGGATTTTGGGGTGAAAAATGGGGATTTAGGGTGACAAATGGGGATTTTGGGGTTAAAAATGGGGATTTAGGGTTAAAAATGGGGATTTAGGGTTAAAAATTGGGATTTTGGGGTGAAAATGGGGATTTTGGGGTGAAAAATGGGGATTTAGGGTGACAAATGGGGATTTTGGGGTTAAAAATGGGGATTTAGGGTTAAAAATGGGGATTTAGGGTTAAAAATTGGGATTTGGGGGATTAAAAATGGGGATTTGGGGTGAAAAATGGGGATTTGGGGTTACCTGGGCACAACTGGGGGGGTTAAAGCCCCACCCTGATCGAGCCCCTGCGCCTGGGCGGCATCAGCTCCACGGTGAGGGCACGGCTGGGCACACCCTGGGCACACCTGGGCATGGCTGGGAGGGGATAAACCCAAAAAACCCCGTGAAATTTGGGTTAAAAATGGGGATTTTGGGGTGGAAAATGGGGATTTTGGGGTTACCTGGGCACACCTGGGCACACACCTGGGCACACCTGGGCACACCTGGGCACGGCTGGGAGGGGATAAACCCAAAAAACCCCGTGAAATTTGGGTGAAAAATGGGGATTTTGGGGTGGAAAATGGGGATTTTGGGGTTACCTGGGCACACCTGGGCACAGCTGGGGGCTGGGGGCAGAGTTCTCTCACCTGGGCAGGAGGAGATGGACGTGGAGAGTCTGCAGGTGTGGAACAAGAACCTGTGTCACCTGTGCCACCTGTGTCACTTGTGTCTCACCTGTCTCACCTGTGTCTCACCTGTCTCACCTGTCTGTGTCTCACCTGCAGGTTGATCATGGTGGAGGGGAACACCTGGAGCTCACCTGGGGTTGTTTCTGGAGCTGTTCCCCTGTCTCACCTGTCCTCACCTGTCTCACCTGTGTCTCACCTGTGTCACCTGTGTCTCACCTGTCTCACCTGTCCATACCTCACCTGTCTCACCTGTGCAGGAGGAGATGGACGTCAAGGTGCTGCAGTTCCGGAACAAGAAGCTGTGTCTCACCTGTCTCACCTGTCCATGTCTCACCTGTCCATGTCTCACCTGTCTCACCTGTCCATGTCTCACCTGTCTCACCTGTGTCTCACCTGTCCATGTCTCACCTGTCCATACCTCACCTGTCCATGTCTCACCTGTCCCACAGGAGGAGATGGACGTCAAGGTGCTGCAGTTCCGGAACAAGAAGCTGTGTCTCACCTGTCTCACCTGTCTCACCTGTCTCACCTGTCTCACCTGTCTCACCTGTCTCACCTGTCTCACCTGTGTCTCACCTGTCTCACCTGTCCCACAGGAGGAGATGGACGTGAAGGTGCTGCAGTTCCGGAACAAGAAGCTGTGTCTCACCTGTCTCACCTGTCTCACCTGTCTCACCTGTCTCACCTGTCCATGTCCCACCTGTCTCACCTGTCCATGTCTCACCTGTCTCACCTGTCCCACAGGAGGAGATGGACGTCAAGGTGCTGCAGTTCCGGAACAAGAAGCTGTGTCTCACCTGTGTCACCTGTGTCTCACCTGTCTCACCTGTCCATACCTCACCTGTCTCACCTGTCTCACCTGTCTCACCTGTCTCACCTGTCTGGTCTCACCTGTGCCACAGGAGGAGATGGATGTCAAGGTGCTGCAGTTCCGGAACAAGAAGCTGTGTCTCACCTGTCCATATCTCACCTGTCTCACCTGTGTCTCACCTGTCCATGTCTTACCTGTACAGGAGATGGATCTCAGGGTGTTGCAGTTCCTGTCTCACCTGTCTGTGTCTCACCTCTGTCTCACCTGTCTCACCTGTCTCACCTGTGTCTCACCTGTCTCACCTGTCCGTGTCTCACCTGTCTCACCTGTCCATGTCTCACCTGTGTCACCTGTCTCACCTGTCCGGTCTCACCTGTCCAGGAGATGGGCGTCAAGGTCTCACCTGTCTGTGTCTCACCTGTCTCACCTGTCCATATCTCACCTGTCTCACCTGTCTCACCTGTCTCACCTGTCTCACCTGTCTGGTCTCACCTGTCCCACAGGAGGAGATGGACGTCAAGGTGCTGCAGTTCCGGAACAAGAAGCTGTGTCTCACCTGTCTCACCTGTCTCACCTGTCTCACCTGTCTCACCTGTCTCACCTGTCTCACCTGTCCATGTCTCACCTGTCTCACCTGTCTCACCTGTCCCACAGGAGGAGATGGACGTGAAGGTGCTGCAGTTCCGGAACAAGAAGCTGTGTCTCACCTGTCTCACCTGTCTCACCTGTCCATATCTCACCTGTCTCACCTGTCCATATCTCACCTGTCCATACCTCACCTGTCCATACCTCACCTGTCTCACCTGTCCATGTCTCACCTGTACAGGAGATGGATCTCAGGGTGTTGCAGTTCCTGTCTCACCTGTCTGTATCTCACCTGTGTCTCACCTGTCCATGTCTCACCTGTCCATGTCTCACCTGTACAGGAGGAGATGGACGTCAAGGTGCTGCAGTTCCGGAACAAGAAGTTGTGTCTCACCTGTCTCACCTGTGTCTCACCTGTGTCTCACCTGTCCATACCTCACCTGTCTCACCTGTCCATGTCTCACCTGTCAGGAGGAGATGTCCGTGAAGGTCTCACCTGTCTCACCTGTCCATATCTCACCTGTCCATGTCTCACCTGTCTCACCTGTCCGTGTCTCACCTGTCCCACAGGAGGAGATGGACGTGAAGGTGCTGCAGTTCCGGAACAAGAAGTTGTGTCTCACCTGTCTCACCTGTGTCTCACCTGTCCATATCTCACCTGTCCATGTCTCACCTGTCTCACCTGTCCATGTCTCACCTGTACAGGAGGAGATGGACGTCAAGGTGCTGCAGTTCCGGAACAAGAAGCTGTGTCTCACCTGTGTCACCTGTCTCACCTGTCCATGTCTCACCTGTCCATGTCTCACCTGTCCATATCTCACCTGTGTCTCACCTGTCTCACCTGTCCATGTCTCACCTGTCTCACCTGTCCGTGTCTCACCTGTGCAGGAGGAGATGGACGTGAAGGTGCTGCAGTTCCGGAACAAGGAGCTGTGTCTCACCTGTGTCTCACCTGTCCATGTCTCACCTGTACAGGAGATGGATCTCAGGGTGTTGCAGTTCCTGTCTCACCTGTGTCTCACCTGTCCATATCTCACCTGTCCATGTCTCACCTGTCCATACCTCACCTGTCCATACCTCACCTGTTTGCTCACCTGTGCCACAGGAGGAGATGGACGTCAAGGTGCTGCAGTTCCAGAACAAGGAGCTGTGTCTCACCTGTCTCACCTGTCTCACCTGTCTCACCTGTCCATATCTCACCTGTCTCATCTGTCCATATTTCACCTGTGTCTCACCTGTCCATATCTCACCTGTCTCACCTGTCCATATCTCACCTGTCTCACCTGTCCATGTCTCACCTGTACAGGAGGAGATGGACGTGAAGGTGCTGCAGTTCCGGAACAAGAAGCTGTGTCTCACCTGTGTCTCACCTGTGTCTCACCTGTCTCACCTGTCTGTGTCTCACCTGTCTCACCTGTCCATATCTCACCTGTCTCACCTGTCCATATCTCACCTGTACAGGAGGAGATGGACGTGAAGGTGCTGCAGTTCTGGAACAAGAAGCTGTGTCTGACCTGTGTCTCACCTGTGTCTCACCTGTCCATGTCTCACCTGTCCATATCTCACCTGTCTCACCTGTCTCACCTGTCTGGTCTCACCTGTCCCACAGGAGGAGATGGGCTGTCTGCAGTTCTGTCCATATCTCACCTGTCTCACCTGTGTCTCACCTGTCCATACCTCACCTGTCTCACCTGTCCATGTCTCACCTGTCTCACCTGTTTGCTCACCTGTCCCACAGGAGGAGATGGACGTGAAGGTGCTGCAGTTCCGGAACAAGAAGCTGTGTCTCACCTGTCTCACCTGTCTCACCTGTCTCACCTGTCTCACCTGTGTCTCACCTGTGTCTCACCTGTCCATGTCTCACCTGTCCATGTCTCACCTGTACAGGAGGAGATGGACGTCAAGGTGCTGCAGTTCCGGAACAAGAAGCTGTGTCTCACCTGTGTCACCTGTCTCACCTGTCCATGTCTCACCTGTCCATGTCTCACCTGTCCATATCTCACCTGTGTCTCACCTGTCTCACCTGTGTCACCTGTCTCACCTGTACAGGAGGAGATGGACGTGAAGGTGCTGCAGTTCCGGAACAAGAAGCTGTGTCTCACCTGTCTCACCTGTCCATGTCTCACCTGTCCATGTCTCACCTGTCTGGTCTCACCTGTGCAGGAGGAGATGGACGTGAAAAACCCCTGTGGAATTTGGGTGGAAAATGGGGATTTTGGGGTTAAAAATGGGGATTTTGGGGTGGAAAATGGGGATTTGGGGTTACCTGGGCCCACCTGGGGGGGAAAAATGGGTGAAAATTGGGGGTTTAGGAACATCTGGGCGCACACCTGGGCACACACCTGGGCACAGCTGGGAGGGGATAAACCCAAAAAACCCCGTGGAATTTGGGTGGAAAATGGGGATTTTGGGGTGGAAAATGGGGATTTGGGCACACCTGGGCACACCTGGGGCAGGTAAAACTTTTAACCCATTTTTAACCCATTTTTAACCCGTTTTTAACCCATTTTTAACCCGTTTTTAACCCATTTTTACCCATTTTTTACCCTTTCCTGCCCAGCTGGACTTGGGTTGGTTTTGGGGTAATTTTTGGGATTTTTAACCCATTTTTAACCCATTTTTAACCCATTTTTAACCCTTTCCTCCCAATCTGGACTTGGGGTTGGTTTGGGGCTGATTTTTGGGGGTTTTTTTTTGGATTTTTTTTAACCCATTTTACACCTTTTAATCAGGTTTAACCATTTTAAAATTTTTACCCTTTCCTTCTCATCTGGACTTGGGCTGGTTTGGGGTAATTTTGGACAGGTTTTAACCATATTTAAAATTTTTAACCCAAAATTTAACCCGTTTTTATTTTGGGCCCATTTTTAACCCTTTCCTCCCCAGCTGGACTTGGGGTTGGTTTGGGGCTGATTTTGGGGTTTTTTTAACCCAATTTTTAACCCATTTTTAACCCATTTTTAACCCCGTTTTTAACCCATTTTTAACCCGTTTTTTCCCCTTTTTAACCCTTTCCTCCCCATCTGGACTTGGGTTTGTTTGGGGCTGATTTTGTTCCCTTTTACCCATTTTAACCAATTTTTAACCCTTTCCTGGTTTTTGGACTTGGTTTTGGTTTGGGGGGGCATTTTGGGGTTTTCTACCCATTTTTAACCATTTTTAACCATTTTTACACATTTTTAACCCATTTTAACCAGTTTTTAACCCATTTTTAACCCATTTTTACCCATTTTTTACCCAATTTTTACCCATTTTTAACCCTTTTTAACCCATTTTTAACCCAATTTTAACCCGTTTTTCTCCAGCTGGATTTTGGGTTTTTTGGGGGAATTTTTTTTACCCATTTTTAACCCATTTTTTCCCCTTTTTAACCCTTTCCTCCCCAGCTGGACTTGGGGTTGGTTTGGGGCTGATTTTGGGGTTTTTTAACCCAATTTTTAACCCATTTTTAACCTAATTTTTACCCATTTTTAACCCATTTTTTACCCTTTTCTTCTCATCTGGACTTGGGTTGGTTTTGGGGTAATTTTGGGGTTTTTTAACCCATTTTTACCCATTTTTAACCCATTTTTTTCTCCATTTTTTACCCATTTGTAACCCATTTTTTACCCATTTTTAACCCATTTTTAATCCAATTTTAACCCATTTTTCTCCAGCTGGATTTTGGGTTTTTTGGGGGAATTTTTGGGATTTTTTAACCCATTTTTAACCCATTTTTTCCCCTTTTTAACCCTTTCCTCCCCAGCTGGACTTGGGTTGGTTTTGGGTTGATTTTTGGGGTTTTTTAACCCAATTTTTAACCCAATTTTAACCCATTTTTAACCCATTTTTAACCCAATTTTTAACCCATTTTTTACCCATTTTTAACCCATTTTTTACCCAATTTTTATCCATTTTTAACCCGTTTTTTACCCATTTTTAACCCATTTTTTACTTTTTACCCATTTTTACTTTTTAATTTTTTACCCAATTTTTCCATTTTTACCCATTTTGGGGCTTTTTAACCCATATTTTACCCATTTTTTGGGGTTTTTTCCCATTTTTAACCCATTTTTTACCCATTTTTTTTTACCCTTTTTACCCATTTTAACCCAGCTGGACTTTTGTTGGTTTTCTCAGGGATATTTTTGGGGTTTTTTTGGGGTTTTTTTTAACCCATTTTTTTTATTTTTAACCCATTTTAACCCATTTTTTTTTAACCTTTTTCTCCCAGCTGGACTTTGGGTTGGTTTTGGGGAATTTTTTTTACCATTTTTTTACCCATTTTTTTTCCATTTTTAACCCTTTCCTCCCCCATCTGGACTTGGGTTGGTTTGGGGGTGATTTTGGGTTTTTTTACCCATTTTAACCCATTTTTAACCCATTTTTTCCTCCCCAGCTTAACCCATTTTTTGGGGAATGTTGGGTTTTACCCATTTTTAACCCATTTTTTACCCATTTTTTACCCAATTTTAACCCCTTTTTAACCCATTTTTAACCCATTTTTTACCCATTATTAACTCATTTTTTATCCACTTTTTACCCATTTTTTACCCATTTTAAACCCATTTTTTCCCCTTTTTAACCCTTTCCTTTTTCTCCAGCTGGACTTGGGGTTGGTTTGGGGCTGATTTTTGGGGTTTTTAACCCACTTTTAACCCATTTTTAACCCTTTCCTCCCCAGCTGGACTTGGCTTGGTTTGGGGCTGATTTTTGGGGGTTTTTAACCCATTTTTAAACCATTTTTCCCCCTTTTTAACCCTTTCCTCCCCATCTGGACTTGGGGTTAGTTTTGGGGGAATTTTGGGGTTTTTTAACCCATTTTTAACCCATTTTTCCCTTTTTTAACCCTTTCCTGCCCAGCTGGACTTGGGTTGGTTTGGGGCTGATTTTTGGGGTTTTTTTTAACCCATTTTTAACCCATTTTTAACCCATTTTTAACCCTTTCCTCCCCAGCTGGACTTGGGTTGGTTTTGGGGATATTTTTGGGGTTTTTTTTACCCATTTTTAACCCATTTTTAACCCAATTTTAACCCATTTTTCTCCAGTTGGATTTTGGGTTGGTTTTGGGGTAATTTTTGGGATTTTTAACCCATTTTTAACCCATTTTTAACCCATTTTAACCCATTTTTACCCATTTTTTAACCCATTTTAACCCATTTTTAACCACTTTTTAACTCATTTTAACCCAACCCATTTTAACCCATTTTTAACCCATCTTTAACCCTTTCCTCCCCAGCTGGAGTTGGGTTGGTTTGGGGCTGATTTTGGGGTTTTTTTACCCATTTTTAACCCATTTTTAACCCATTTTTAACCCTTTTTCTCCAGCTGGATTTTGGGTTGGTTTGGGGCTGATTTTGGGGATATTTTCCTCATTTTTTTACCCATTTTTAACCCATTTTTTCCCCTTTTTAACCCTTTCCTGCCCAGCTGGACTTGGCTTGGTTTGGGGCTGATTTTTGGGTTTTTTTACCCATTTTTAACCCATTTTTAACCCAATTTTTACCCATTTTTAAACCAATTTTTAAACCACATTTTATCAATTTTTAACCCATTTTTTGGGGAAACCCATTTTTAACCCAAAATTTTTTAACCCAAAATTTTTAACCCATTTTTTTAACCCATTTTTCCCTTTGGGATTTTTGGACTTGGCTTGGTTTGGGGCTGATTTTGGGGATATTTTACTCATTTTTACCCATTTTTAACCCATTTTAACCCAGTTTCAACCCAGTTTTAACCCCTTTTTAACCGAATTTCAACCCATTTTTTACCCCATTTTTAACCCTTTCCTCCCCATCTGGACTTGGCTTGGTTTTGGGGTAATTTTTGGGATTTTTAACCCATTTTTAACCCATTTTTTCCCCTTTTTCTCCAGCTGGATTTTGGGTTGGTTTTGGGGTTTTTTTACCCATTTTTAACCCATTTTTTCCCCATTTTTCTCCAGCTGGATTTTGGGTTGGTTTTGGGGGAATTTTGGGGGGGAAAATTACCCATTTTTACCCATTTTTTGGGGGGAAATTTTAACCCTTTTTTTAAAATTTGGGTTTGGGGGAAAAATTGGAGGTTTAGGGGCCAAGCTGTTGAAGGGAAATTTGGGAATTTTAGGGGAAATTTGGAGGGAGGGGGGGGCCGGGGGTGGGAGGGGCGGCCCCCCCTTTGGAATTTTAGGGGGAATTTGGGGGCCCCCCCAATTTTGGGGAATTTGGGGTTTGAGGAACCCCCGGGACCCCCGGAGGAGAGGTCAGAGCCGGGGAAAAGGGGGTTTTGGGGGGAAAATCCCAGGGATTTTTGGGGCAAAATGGGGATTTGGGGGGAAAATTGGGGGGATTTTTAAAATTTTGGGGATTTTGGAGAACTGGGGGAAAAATGGGGGCAAATATTTGGGGGGGGGAATTGGGGATGGGATTTTAAAATTTGGGCAAAAATTTGGGATTTTGGGGCAGAAATTTGGGGTTTTGGGGGAAAAAATTTGGGGATTTTTTAGGGAAATTTTGGGGGAATTTTTAAATTGGGGTTTTGGAGGAAAAATTGGGGGTTTTGGGGGAAAATTTGGGTTTTTTAGGGGAATTTTGGGGAGAAATTTTAAGGGGGAATTTGGGGTTTTTTGGGGGAAAATTTGGGGTTTTTTGGGAAATTAGAATTTTAAAATTTGGGGTTTTAGAGGAAAAAAATTTTTTTGGGGAATTTTAACCAAATTTGGGGGTTTTTCTCCCCAGAATTTTAGGGAAATTTTGGGAAAAAAATGGGGAGGTTTGGGGGGAAAAATTGGGAATTTGGGGGGAAATTTGGAGGTTTTGGGGCAAGAATTTGGGGATTTTAGGGGAAATTTGGGGCAAATATTTGGAATTTTGGGGGGAATTTGGGGGTTTTGAGGGAAATTTTAAGGGGGAATTTGGGATTTTGGGGGGAATAATTTGGGGGGGAAATTTGGGGGTTTGGGGGAAAAAATGGAATTTTAGGAGGAAATTTGGGGATTTTAGGGGAAATTTAGGGTTTTGGGGAGAAATTTGGGATTTTAAGGGGGAAATTTGGGAAGGAAATTTGGGTTTGGGGCAATCTGGGATGTTGGAGTGAAAATTGGGGGATTTTTGGGGAAAATTTGGAATTTTAGAGGGAAATTTGGAATTTTGGAGGGAAATTTGGGGATTTGGGAGGGATTTTAAAGGGAAATGTGGGGATTTTGGGGGAATTTTTCAATTTTGGGGAGGGAAATTTGGGATTTTTTGGGGATTTTGGGAAATTTTGGAATTTTGGGGATGGAAAATTTTGGGATTTTGGGGGAAATTTGGGGATTTTTGGGGGGAAAATTTGGGAATTTTAGGGGGAAATTTGGAAAATTTGGAATTTTTGGGCAAAAATTTGGGGATTTGGGGGGGAAATTTGGGGATTTTGGAGAAAAATATTTGGAATTTTGGGGAAAATTTGGGGGAAAATTTTTGGGAAAATTTTGGGGATTTTAGGGAATTTGGGATTTTGGGGAAAAATTTGGGATGTTTAGGGGGAGGAATTTGGGGGAAAATTTGGGGTGAAATTTGGGGGTTTTGGGGTCAATATTTTGAATTTTTTATGGTGAAATTTGGGGTTTTTGGGGCAAACCTTTGGCATTTTGGGGGCAAATTTTGGGTTTGATGTCCATGAACCCATGCTAATTAGCATAACTGAATATTCAACGCCCTGCAGAGCCGTGGGCGGGGCCAGAGGAGGGCGTGGCCCCGGCCCTGCCCCCTCCCCGGCTGAGCTTTGCCTTTGGGGATTTTGGAGCAAAAATTTGGGAATTTTGAGGGGAAAATTGGGAATTTTTGGGGGAAATTTGGGGTTTTGGAGGAAAATTTGGGATTTTTGGGGGGAAAATTGGGAATTTTAGGGGAAAATTTGGAGATTTTGGGGCATTTTAGGGATTTTAAGGGGAAAGTTGGGATTTTGAGGGAATTTTTGGGGAAAATTTGGGATTTGGGGGGAGAATTTGGGGGAAATTTGGGATTTTTGGGGGAAAATTTGGGATTTTTGGGGCAAAAATTTGGAATTTTAGGGAGAAATTTGGGGTTTTTTCGAGGAAAATTTGGGGATTTTAAGGGGGAAAATTTGGGATTTTAAGGGGGAAATTTGGGGATTTTGGGGATTTTTTAGGAGAAATTTGGTATTTTGGGGCGAAATTTGGGATTTTAGGGGAAAAATTGGGGTTTGGGGGAAGAAATTTGGGATTTTAGGAGATTTTTAGGGGGGAAATTTGGCATTTTGGGGAGAAAATTTGGGATTTTGGAGGCAAAAATTTGGGATTTTGGGGAAAATTTGGGATTTTGGGGGGAAATTCCAAATTTTGGGGAGAAAATCACAGATTTTAGGGTAGAAATTTGGGATTTTGGGGAGAAAATTGAAGATTTTGGGGCGTTTTGAGGAGCGTTTGGGATGGAAAATTTGGGATTTTGGGTGGAAATTTGGGGTTTTAATTTGCATCAACCCATGCTAATTAGCATAACTGAATATTCAACGCCCTGCAGAGCCGTGGGCGGGGCCAGAGGAGGGCGTGGCCCCGGCCCCGCCCCCTCCCCGGCTCAGCTTCGCCTTTGGGGATTTTGGAGCGAAAATTTGGGATTTTGGGGAAAATTTGGGGTTTTGGGGGAATTTTGGGGTTTTGGGGGAGAATTTTGGGGTTTTAGGGGAATTTGGAGGTTTTGGGGCAAAAATTTGGAATTTTAGGGAAAAATTTGGGATTTTAGGGGGAAATTTTGGGGTTTTGAGGGGAAAATTTGGGATTTTTGGGGGAGGAAAATTTGGGATTTTTGGGGCAAAAATTTGGAATTTTAGGGGGAAATTTGGGGTTTTTTGGAGGAAAATTTGGGATTTTGGGGGAAATTTGGGATTTTAAGGGGGAAATTGGGGGATTTTGGGGAAAATTGGGGTTTGGGGGAAGAAATTTGGGATTTTAGGAGATTTTTAGGGGGGAAATTTGGCATTTTCGGGAGAAAATTTGGGATTTTGGTGGGAGATTTGGGGGAAAATTTAGGGATTTTGGGGAAAAACAGGGTTTTAGGGAATTTTGGGATTTTTGGGGAAAAATTTTGGGGAAAAATTTTAGATTTAGGGTAGAAATTTGGGATTTTGGGGAGAAAATTGAGGATTTTGGGGGAAAATTTGGGATTTTGGGATGGAAAATTTGGGATTTTGGGGGGAAATGTGGGAATTTTGGGTGGAAATTTGGGGTTTTAATTTGCATCAACCTAACCTAATTAGCATAACTGAATATTCAACGCCCTGCAGAGCCGTGGGCGGGGCCAGAGGAGGGCGTGGCCTCGGCCCCGCCCCCGCCCAGGCTCAGCTTCGCCTTTGGGGATTTTGGAGCGAAAATTTGGGATTTTGGGTGGAAATTTGGGGTTTTAATTTGCATCAACCCATGCTAATTAGCATAACTGAATATTCAACGCCCACCTGGGGGGCCTGGGGACACCTGGGTGGGCACCCCCGCCCCGGGTCAACATGGGCAACCCCGAGGCCGTGGGGGGGGGGATTTTGGGGTGGAAAATGGGGCTTGCAGCACCTGGGGGGCACCTGGGCAACCGTGAGAAAATGGGGCAATTGGGCACACCTGGGCACACCTGGGCACACCTGGGAGGGTGAAATTTGAAAAATTTGGGAGAAAATTGGGTGGAAAATGGGGAAATTTGGGGTGGAAAATGGGGAAAAAAATGGGGACCTGGGGAGGGAAAATTGGGGGAAAAATTCAGAGAAAATTTGGGGAAAATTGGGGGAAAATTGGGAGGAAATCAGGCAAAATTGGGAGAAAATTGGGGAAAATTGGGGAAAAATTGGAGGGAAATTGGGGGAAAATTGGGGAAAGTTGGGGGGAAAATTGAGGAGAAATTGGGAAAAAATTGGGCGAAAATTGGGGGAAAATTGGGAGAAAATTGGAAAAATTGGAGGGAAATTGGGAGAAAATTGAGGGGAAATTGGGGGAAAATTGGGGGAAATTGGGAGAAAATCTGGGAAAAGTTTGGTGAAAATTGGGGAAAAAATTGGGAAAAATTTGGGGAAAATTGGGAGAAAATTGGGAAAAATTGGGAGAAATTAGAGGGAAATTGGGGAAAAATTGGGAGAAAATTGAGGGGAAAAGTTGGGGGAAAATTGGGGAAAAAATTGGGAAAATTGGGAGAAAATGGGGGAAAATTGAGGGGAAAAAATTGGGGGAAAATTGGGAGAAAATTGGGAAAATTGGGAAAAATTGGGAGAAAATTGGAAGAAATTGGGGAACAATTGGGAGAATTAGGAAAAAAATTGGAGGAAATTTGGGAAAAATTGGGAAAATTGGGAGAAGATTGGGGAAATTTGGGAAAAATTGGGGAAGAATTGGGGGAAAATTGGGAGAAATTTTGGAAGATTGGGGAAAATTGGGAAAAATTTGGGGGAAATTGGGAGAAAATTGGGGAAAATTTGGGGGAAATTGGGGAAAATTGGGGGGAAATTGGGGAACAATTGGCAGAATTAGGAAAAAATAGGAGGAAATTTGGGAAAATTTGGGAAAAATTGGGAGAAAATTGAGGGGAAATTGGGAAAATTTGGGGAAAATTGGGAGAAAATTGGGAAAAAATGGGGAAAATTGGGGGGAATCTGGGGAAATTTGGGGAAATTTGGGGAAAATAGGAAAAATTGAGAGAAAATTTGGAAAATTTTGATAAATTGGGAGGAAATTGGGATAAATTTGGGGTAAAATTGGGAGAAAATCAGGGAAAATTGGGAAAAATTGGGGGAAAATTTGGGGGGAAATTTGGGGAAAAATTGGGGGAAATTTGGGGAAAAATTGGGAGAAAATTTGGAAAATTTTGATAAATTGGGAAGAAATTGGGATAAGTTTGGGGTAAAATTGGGAGAAAATTGGGAAAAGTTGGGGGAAAATTGGGAAAAAATTGGGAAAAAATTAGAGGAAAATTGGGGAAAATTTGGGAAAAAATGGGAGAAAATTTGGAGAAAATTGGGAGAAATTGGGGGGAATTGGAAAAATTGGGAGCAAATCAGGAAAATTGGGTGGAAATTGGGGAAAAAATTGGGGGAAGTTGGGAGAAAATTTGGAGAAAATGGGAAAAATGGGGGGAAATGGGTGGAAATTGGGAAAAATTGAGAAAATTGGGGGAAATTGGGAGAAAATTGGGAAAAATTTGGAGAAAATTGGGGGAATATTGGGAAAAAATTGGGGAAAATTGGGAAAAAATGGGGGAAAAGTGGGGAACAATTGGGAGAATTAGAAAAAATTGGAGGAAATTTGGGAAAAATTGGAAAAATTTGGGGAAAAAATGGGAAAAATTGGAGGAAATTTGGGGAAAATTTTGGGAAAATTGGGAAAAATTGGGAGAAATTAGGAAAAATTTGGGGGGAAATTTGGGAGAAAATTAGGGAAAAGTTTGGTGAAAATTGGGGAACAATTGGGAGAATTAGGAAAAAATTGGAGGAAATTTAGGAAAAATTGGAAAAATTTGGGGAAAAAATGGGAGAGATTGGGGAAAATTGGGAGAAGATTGGGGAAAAATTGGGAGAAATCTGGGGAAAATTGGGGGGAAATTGGGAAAAATGGGAAAAAATTGGGGGAAATTTTTGGGAAATTGGGAAAAATTGGGAGAAAATTGAAGAAAATTGGGGAAAATTTGGGATAAATTGGGGAAAATTTGGGGGAAAATTGGGAGGAAATTGGCGAAAAAATTGGAGAAAATTAGGGGAAAATTGGGAAAAATTGGGGGAATTTTTGGAGAAAATTGGGGAAAATTGGGAAAAAGTGGGAGAAATTGGGGAAAATTGAAGGAAAATTGGGGGAAAATGGGGAGAGAATTGGGGAAAAATTTGGAAAAAATTGGAGGAAATTTGGGAAAAATTGGAGGGAAATTGGGGGAAAATTGGGAGAAAATTCGGGGAAATTGGGAAAAAATGGGGGAAAATTGGGGGAAAATTGGGAGAAAATGGACACAAAATTGGTGAAAGTTTTGGGCATTTTTTGGTGGAATTTTGGGTGGAATTTTGGGGATTTTGGGGCTTTTGAGAATTCCTAAAATTTGGTGGAATTTTGGGTGAATTTTGATGGAATTTTGGGCGATTTTTGTGGGAATTTTGGGGAGATTTTTGTGGGAATTTTAGGGAAATTTTTAGGGAAATTTTTAATGGAATTTTGGGTTTTTTTCTGGGATTTTTTGGGAATTCTCTGGGAATTTTGGGATTTGAAAATTCTAAATTTTTGGGTGGAATTTGGGTAATTTTGGGCAAATTTTCGTATTTTTGGTGGAATTTTGGGTGGAATTTTTGGGATTTTGGGGCTTTTTAGAATTTCTGCTTTTGGTGGAATTTTGGGGGAATTTTAATGGAATTTTGGGAGATTTTTGTCGAAATTTGAAGGAATTTTGGGAGATTTTTGTGGGAATTTTGGGGGGGGTTTTATGGAATTTTGGTTTTTTTTCTGGGATTTTTTGGGGAATTTTCTGGGAATTTTGGGCTTGGAAAATTCCCAATTTTGGGTGGAATTTGGGGAATTTGGGTCAATTTTTTGCCTTTTTTTGTGGAATTTTGGGTGGAATTTTGGGGATTTTGGGGCTTTTGGGAATTTCTAAAATTTGGTGAAGTTTTGGGTGAATTTTGATGGAATTTTGGGAGATTTTGGTGGGAATTTTGGGGAGATTTTTGTGGGAATTTTAGGGAAATTTTTAGGGAAATTTTTAATGGAATTTTTGGTTTTCTGGGATTTTTGGGAATTCTCTGGGAATTTTGGGATTTGAAAATTCCCAATTTTTGGGTGGAATTTGGGTAACTTTGGGCAAATTTTTTTGTCATTTTGGTGGAATTTTGGGTGGAATTTTGGGGATTTTGGGGCTTTTTAGAATTTCTGCTTTTGGTGGAATTTTGGGGAATTTTAATGGAATTTTGGGAGATTTTTGTGGGAAGGGAATTTTGGGAAATTTTTTGGGGGGGGGTTTTATGGAATTTTGGGGTTTTTTCTGGGATTTTTTGGGGAATTTTCTGGGAATTTTGGGCTTGGAAAATTCCCAATTTTGGGTGGAATTTGGGGAATTTGGGTCAATTTTTTGCCTTTTTTTGTGGAATTTTGGGTGGAATTTTGGGGATTTTGGGGCTTTTGGGAATTTCTAAAATTTGGTGAAATTTTGGGGGAATTTTAATGGAATTTTGGGAGATTTTTGTGGGAATTTTGGGAAATTTTTGGGGAATTTTAATGGAATTTTGGGGTTTTTTTCTGGGAATTTTTGTGGGAATTCTCTGGGAATTTTGGGATTTGAAAATTCCCAATTTTGGGTGGAATTTGGGTCAATTTTTTGTCATTTTTGGTGGAATTTTGGGTGGAATTTTGGGGATTTTGGGGGTTTTGAGAATTTCTGCTTTTGGTGGAATTTTGGGGGAATTTTGATGGAATTTTGGGAGATTTTTGTGGGAATTTTGGGAAATTTTGGGAGATTTTTGTGGGAATTTTGGGAAATTTTTAGGAATTTTAATGGAATTTTGGGGTTTTTTTCTGGGAATTTTTGGGAATTCTCTGGGAACTTTGGGATTTGAAAATTCCCAATTTTTGGGGGGAATTTGGGGCCATTTTTGGCATTTTTTGGTGGAATTTTGGGGATTTTGGGGCTTTTGAGAATTCCTAAATTTTGGTGGAATTTTGTGGGAATTTAAAGGAATTTTGGGAGATTTTTGTGGGAATTTTGGGTGAATTTTGATGGAATTTTTAATGGAATTTTGGGGTTTTTTTCTGGGAATTTTTTGGGAATTTTCAGGGAATTTTGGGATTTGAAAATTCCCAATTTTGGGGGGGAATTTGGGGCGATTTTTTGGCATTTTTGGTGGAATTTTGGGTGGAATTTTGGGGATTTTTGGGCTTTTGGGAATTCCTAAAATTTGGTGGAATTTTGGGTGAATTTTAATGGAATTTTGGGAGATTTTGGTGGGAATTTAAAGGAATTTTGGGAGATTTTTGTGGGAATTTTTGGACATTTTTGGCGGGGATTTTTGTGGAATTTTGGGTTTTTTTTCTGGGATTTTTTCGGAAATGTTGTGGGAATTTTGGGCTTTGATAATTCCCAATTTTGGGGTGGAATTTGGGGCCATTTTTTGGCATTTTGGGTGGAATTTTTGGGATTTTGGGCCTTTGGAGAATTTCTGCTTTTGGTGGAATTTTGGGGGAATTTTGGGAGATTTTTTTGGGGAATTGGAAGGAATTTTGATGGAATTTTGGGGGGATTTTGATGGAATTTTGGGGTTTTTCGAGGTATTTTTGGGGGATTTTTTGGGAATTCTCTCGGAATTTGATTTTCTGGAATTTGGGTAATTTGGGGGATTTTTTCCATTTTTTTGGGGTTAAATTGGGGAATTTTTGGGTGAATTTTGATGGAATTTTGGGAGTTTTTTGAATTTTTTTAGGAATTCCAAGGGGTTTTTGGGAAAAAACCAGGGCATTTTTGGGGGAAAATTTTTTAATGGAATTTTGGGGTTTTTTTTCTGGGATTTTTTTGGGAATTCTCTCGGAATTTGATCGTTGCCAATTTTTGGGTGGAATTTGGGTAATTTGGGGTCATTTTTTGGCATTTTTGGTGCAATTTTGGGTGGAATTTTGGGTGAATTTTGATGGAATTTTGGGAGATTTTTGTACATATTTTTAGGAATTCCAAGGGGTTTTTCTGGGAAATTTGGGGCATTTTTGGGGCAAGTTTTAATGGAATTTTGGGGTTTTTTTTCTGGGATTTTTTGGGGAATTCTCTGGGAATTTGGGGCTTGGATAATTTGGGGATTTTTGGGTGGATTTGGGGTAATTTGGGGCAAATTTTGGGTGGAATTTTGGGGATTTTGGGGCTTTTGAGAATTTCTGCTTTTGGTGGGTTTTTCAGTGAATTTTGATGGAATTTTGGGAGATTTTTGTTTAATTTAAAATTTTTTTGGGGAAGGGCAATTTTTGTGGGAAAAATTATGAAAATTTGGGGTTTTTTTCTGGGATTTTTTTGGGAATTCTCTGGGAATTTTGGGCTTGGATAATTTGGGAATTTTGGGGTGGATTTGGGTGATTTTGGGGCAAATTTTGGGTGGAATTTCGGGAGATTTTTGTACAAATTTGGAGGAATTTCAAGGGGTTTTATGGCGCAATTTGGGACATTTTGGGGGGGATTTTTATGGAATTTTGGGGTTTTTTTCTGGGATTTTTTGGGAATTCTCTGGGAATTTTGGGGATTGGATAATTCGGGGATTTTTGGGTGGATTTTGGGTAATTTTGGGCAAATTTTGGTATTTTTGGTGGAATTTTGGGTGGATTTTCATGGAATTTCGGGAGATTTTTGTACAGATTTAAAGGAATTTCAAGGGGATTTTGTGGGAATTTTGGGGGGATTTTTATGGAATTTTGGGGGTTTTTTCTGGGAATTTTTGGGGAATTCTCTGGGAATTTTGGGATTCGGTAATTCGGGGATTTTTGGGTGGATTTGGGGTGATTTTGGGGCAAATTTTGGGTGGAATTTTGGGGATTTTTAGGTTTTTGAGAATTTCTGATTTTGGTGGAGTTTTGGTTGAATTTTAATGGAATTTTGGGAGATTTTTGTGGGAATTTAAAGGAATTTTTTGGGATTTTTGGGCAATTTTTGTGTGAATTTTTATGGAATTTTGGGGTTTTTTTCTGGGATTTTTTGGGAATTCTCTGGGAATTTTGGGCTTGGATAATTCGGGGATTTTTGGGTGGATTTGGGGTGATTTTGGGTGCGGAATTTTGTGGATTTTTAAAAGCCGGGCCGGGAGCTTTGGGGGAATTTGCGCCGAGCACCGGAGGCTGCAGGAGCTGACCCAGAACCTGCACGAGAAACACCAGAGAGAGGCCCTGGAGGTACCTGGGCACACCTGGGCACACCTGGGCACACCTGGGCACGGCTGGGAGGGGATAAACCCAAAAAACCCCGTGAAATTTGGGTGAAAAATGGGGATTTTGGGGTGAAAAATGGGGATTTTGGGGTGAAAAATGGGGATTTTGAGGTTAAAAATGGGGATTTGGGGACACCTGGGCACACCTGGAGGGGAAAAAGGGGGAAAAATTGGGAGAAAATCAGTGAAAATCGGGGAAAATTTGATGAAAATTGGGGGAAATTGGGGATTTAGGCACACCTGGGTACACCGAGGACGGGTAAAAGACAAAAAAATTGGGGTTAAAATGACCAAAATTGGGATTTTGGGCACTGAAACCACAGCTGGGGGGAAAAAAAGGGCGAAAATTGGGGAAAATTTGGTGAAAATTGGGGGAAAATCGGTGAAAATTGGGGGTTTAGGGACACCTGGGACACATTTTGTGAATTTTGGGGTCAAATCTTTGGGATTTTGGGGATTTTTTTAGGATTTTTTGGGGTTTTTGGTGCCCCTCCCCTGTCCCTCACTGTGCCCAATTCGGGGAATTTTTAAGGGAATTTTTGGGGTCAATTTAATGAATTTTGGGGTAAAATCTTCACAATTTTGGGCATTTTTGGGGGGATTTTTTTGGGTTTTTGGTGTCCCTCCCCTGTCCCTCACTGTGCCCAATTCAGGGAAATTTTAAATGAATTTTTGGGGTCAATTCAGTGAATTTTGGGGTAAAATCTTTGGGATTTTGGGAATTTATTTAGGATTTTTTTTGGGTTTTTGGTGTCCCTCCCCTGTCCCTCACTGTGCCCAACTCAGGGAATTTTTAAGTGAATTTTGCTGATTTTTGGGGCCGATTTGGTGAATTTTGGGGTAAAATCTCGGGGATTTTTTGCATTTTTTTGGGGTTTTTTTTGATCTCACCTGTCCCGTGTCCCCTGTCCCGTGTCCCCTGTCCCGTGTCCCCTGTCCCGTGTGCCCTGTCCCGTGTGCCAAAATTTGGCCGAGCTCCAGGACAAGGCCAAAAGGTTTTTTACGAAAAATGGGCACCTGGGCACCCCTGGAGGGGACTGCAAAATTTTGAAAACCGCGCAAGCGCGAGGGGCGGCTGGACAGACACCTGGCCGAGGCCCTGAGGGTTTGAGGGCTGGGCACACCTGGGCACACCTGGGGTGGCTGGGGACAGGTTGGGGGGATAAACCTAAAAACCCCGGGAATTTTGGGGAAAATGGGAATTTTGGGGTGGAAAATGGGGAAAATTTGGGGGTTTGGGGACACCTGGGTACACCTGGGGGTTTTGAGATGCACCAGGGCACCCCTGGGAAAATGGTGAAAAATTCAAAAAATGGGGAAAATTTGGGGTTTAGGGACACCTGGGCACACCTGGGCACACCTGGGCACATTTGGGGCACAGCTGTGCTCACCTGTCCCTCCCCTGTCCCTCACTGTGCCCAATACAGTGAATTTTTGAGTGAATTTTGCTGATTTTTGGGGTCAATTTAATGAATTTTGGGGTAAAATCTTCACAATTTTGGTGATTTTTTGGGGTTTTTGGTGTCCCTCCCCTGTCCCTCACTGTGATCAATTTATTGAATTTTTGAGTGAATTTCGCTGATTTTTGGAGTCAATTTAGTGAATTTTGGGATAAAATTTTGGGGATTTTGGTGATTTTTTTAGGATTTTTTTGGATTTTTTTGGATTTTTGGTGTCCCTCACTGTGATCAATTTATTGAATTTTTAAATGAATTTTTGGGGTCAATTTAATGAATTTTGGGGTAAAATCTTCACAATTTTGGGGATTTTTTGGGGGTTTTTGGTGTCCCTCCCCTGTCCCTCACTGTGATCAATTCAGTGAATTTTTAAGTGAATTTTGCTGATTTTTGGGGTCAATTTATTGAATTTTGGGGTAAAATCTTTGGGATTTTGGGGATTTTTTGGGGGTTTTTGGTGTCCCTCACTGTGACCAATTTATTGAATTTTTTTAATGAATTTTTGGAGTCAATTTAATGAATTTTGGGGTAACATTTTTGGGATTTTTTTAGGATTTTTGGGGGTTTTTGGTGTCCCTCCCCTGTCCCTCACGGTGACCAATTCAGGGAATTTTTAAGTGAATTTTGCTGATTTTTGGGGCCAATTTGGTGAATTTTGGGGTAAAATCTTCGGAATTTTGGGGATTTTGGGGAGGAATTTTTTGGGTTTTGGTGTCCTTCACTGTGACCAATTTATTGAATTTTTAAATGAATTTTTGGGGTCACTTTAATGAATTTTAGGGTAAAATCTTTGGGATTTTGGGGGGTTTTGGGTGTCCCTCACTGTGACCAATTCATTGAATTTTTATAATGAATTTTTGGGTTCAATTTATTGAATTTTGGGGTAAAATCTTCGGAATTTTTGCAATTTTGGGGATTTTTCACCTCACCTGTCCCATCTCCCTGTCCCAGCTCACCTCGGGCTCCTACGGCTCCGGCAGCTCCGGGGGATTCCAGGGAGGCCAAATCACCCTGAGCATGCAGAAGGTAACGGCAAAATTTGGGGCCAATTCCGGGGATTTTGGGAAAAATCGGGAATTTGGGGGCAATTCCGGGGATTTTGGGAAAAATCGGGAATTTGGGGAAAAAATTGGGAATTTTTGGGGGAAAATTGGGGATTTTGGGGCGTTTTTGGTTGATTCCATTTGGGCCCAGTTTGAGACGCTGAACTTGGGTTTGGGGTGGAATTTTGATGGAATTTCTGTGGATTTTGGGGGTTTTTAATGGGAATTTTTGGGAATTTTTGTGTTTTGACAATCCCAGAGATTTTTTGGATAAATTTTGGGATTTTTGGGGTTTTTCTCCCCCCTGTTTGAGACGCTGAACGCGGAGCTGGGCTGGATTTGGGGTGGAATTTTGATGGAATTTCTGTGGATTTTTGGGGTTTTTAAATGGGAATTTCTGGGAATTTTTGTATTTTTGGAATCCCGGGGATTTTTTGGGGTAAATTTTGGGATTTTTGGGGTTTTTTTTCCCTTCAGTTTGAAATGCTGAACGCGGAGATGGAGGGGAACCAGGACCTGACTGGGAGAGATTTTGATGGAATTTCTGTGGATTTTGGGGTTTTTTAATGGGAATTTTTGGGATTTCAGGGATTTTGTCAATCCCAAACATTGTTTGGATAAATTTTGGGATTTTTGGGGTTTTTTTCCTTTTCAGTTTGAAATGCTGAACGCGGAGCTGGAGGGGAACCAGGACCTGGCCAATTCCCGCATGGCCGAGCTGGAGAAGCTGCAGCTGGAGCTGCAGGCGGCCGTCAGGGGACAGGAGAGGCTCAAGGTGACACTTGGGGACATTGGGGGTGTTGGGGACATTGGGGACATTCGGGTCATTGGGGACATTGGGGACATTGAGCAAAAATGGGGAAGAACAGGAAAAAACGGGAGAAGATGGTGGAAAATTGGGAAAAAATGGGATTGGGGACGTTGGGGACATTGGAGGGGTTGGGGACATTGGGGACTTTGAGCAAAAATGGGGAACACTGGGAAGAAATGGTGGAAAATTGGGGAAAAATGGGATGGGGGACATTGGGGCCGTCAGGGGACAGGAGAGGCTCAAGGTGACACTTGGGGACATTGGGGACATTGAGCAAAAATGGGGGAACATAGGAAAAAATGGGGGAAAATGGTGGAAAATTGGAAAAAAATGGGATTGGGGACATTGGGGCCGTCAGGGGACAGGAGAGAGTCAAGGTGACACTTGGGGACATTGGGGGGATTGGGGACATTGGGGACATTGAGAAAAAATGGGGGAAAATAGGAAAAAATGGGGGAAAATGGTGGAAAATTGGGGAAAAATGGGATTGGGGACATTTTAAAATTTTTTGGACAGGAGAGGCTCAAGTTTGACACTTGGGGACATTGGGGGGATTGGGGACATTTGGGGGATTTGGGGACATTGGGGACATTTGGGGGATTGGGGACATTGGGGACATTGAGAAAAAATGGGGGAAAATAGGAAAAAATGGGGGAAAATGGTGGAAAATTGGGGAAAAATGGGATTGGGGACATTGGGGCCGTCAGGGGACAGGAGAGGGTCAAGGTGACACTTGGGGACATTGGGGGACATTGGGGACATTTGGGGGATTTGGGGACATTGGGGACATTGGAGGTGTTGGGGACATCGGGGACATTGAGAAAAAATGGGGGAAAATAGGAAAAAATGGGGGAAAATGGTGGAAAATTGGGAAAAAATGGGATTGGGGACACTGGGGCCGTCAGGGGACAGGAGAGGCTCAAGGTGACATTGGGGACATTGGGGGGATTGGGGACATTGGGGACATTGAGAAAAAATGGGGGAAAATAGGAAAAAATGGGGGAAAAAGGTGGAAAATTGGGAAAAAATGGGATTGGGGACATTGAAGACATTGGAGGGGTTGGGGACATTTGGGGACATTTGGGGACATTGGAGGTGTTGGGGACATCGGGGACATTGAGAAAAAATGGGGGAAAATAGGAAAAAATTTTCTCTCATGGTTGAAAATTGAACGCGGGATTGGGGACATTGGGACCATGGCTGGACAGGAGAGGCTCAAGGACACTTGGGGACATTGGGATTTTTAATGGGACATTTTTGGGACATTGGGGTATCAATCCCAACATTTTTTGAAAAATTTTGGAAAAACAGGAAAAAATGGGAGAAAATGTTGGAAAATTGGGAAAAAAGGGATTGGGGACATTAAAGACGTTGGAGGGGTTGGGGACATTTGGGGACGTTGGAGATGTTGGGGACATTTGGGGACATAGAGCAAAATTGGGGAACATTGGGAGAAAATGGTGAAAAATTGGGAAAAAATGAAATTGGGGAATTGGGGTCATTGGGGTTGGGGGATGTTGGGGACATTTGGGGACATTGAGCAAAAATGGGGAAAACCAGGAAAAAACAGGAGAAAATGGTGGAAAATTGGGAAAAAATGGGATTGGGGACATCAGGGGACAGGAGAGGCTCAAGGTGACACTTGGGGACATTGGGGGTGTTGGGGACATTGGGGACATTGAGAAAAAATGGTAGAAAATAGGAAAAAATGGGGGAAAATGGTGGAAAATTGGGACAAATGGGATTGGGGACATTGGGGCCGTCAGGGGACAGGAGAGGCTCAAGGTGACACTTGGGGACATTGGGGGACATTGGGGGGATTGGGGACATTGGGGACATTGGGGGGATTGGGGACATTGAGCAAAAATGGGGAAGAACAGGAAAAAACGGGAGAAGATGATGGGAAATTGGGAAAAAATGGGATTGGGGACATTGGGGACATTGGGGACATTGGAGGGGTTGGGGACATTTGGGGACATTGGGGACGTTGGGGACATTTGGGGACATGGAGCAAAAATGGGGAACATTGGGAAAAAATGGTGGAAAATTGGGGAAAAATGGAATTGGGAACATTGGGGACATTGGAGGGGTTGGGGACATTTGGGGACACTTGGGGACATTGGGGGGATTGGCGTCATTTGGGACATTGAGCAAAAATGGGGAAGAATAGGAAAAAATGGGAGAAAATGGTGGAAAATTGGGAAAAAAACGGGACTGGGGACATCAGGGAACAGGAGAGAGTCAAGGTGACACTTGGGGACATTGGGGGGATTAGGGTCATTGGGGACATTGAGCAAAAATGGGGAAAACGAGGAAAAAATGGGAGAAGATGGTGGGAAATTGGGAAAAAATGGGATTGGGGTCATTGGGGACATTGGAGGGGTTGGGGACATTTGGGGACCTTGAGCAAAAATGGGGAACGTTGGGAGAAAATGGTGGAAAATTGGGAAAAATGGGATTGGGGACATTGGGGGGATTGGGGACATTGAGGGGATTGGGGACACTGGGGACTCACGTGATTACAGGTGTCACCCAGGTGTCACCCAGGTGTCACTCAGGTGTCACTCAGGTGTCACTCAGGTGTGTCAGGTGGCACTCAGGTGTCACTCAGGTGTGTCAGGTGTCACCCAGGTGTCACTCAGGTGACTCAGGTGTATCAGGTGTCACTCAGGTGGCACTCAGGTGTGTCAGGTGTCACTCAGGTGTCACTCAGGTGTATCAGATGTCACTCAGGTGTCACTCAGGTGTCACTCAGGTGTCACCCAGGTGTGGTTTAGGTCAGTGTAGGGAGGTCACAGGTGACTCAGGTGTCACTCAGGTGTCACTCAGGTGTCACTCAGGTGTCATTCAGGTGTCATTCAGGTGTCACTCAGGTGTGTCAGGTGGCACTCAGGTCATTCAAATGACTCAGGTGTCTCTCAGGTGTGTTTTATCTGCCCAGGTGTCACCCAGGTGTCATTCAGGTGTCACTCAGGTGTGGTTTAGGTCAGTGTAGAGAGGTCATAGAGGACTCAGGTGGCACTCAGGTCACTCAGGTGGCACTCAAGTGATTCAGATGTCACTCAGGTGTCACACAGGTGTCACACAGGTGTCACACAGGTCACTCAGGTGTCACTCACGTGTCACTCAGGTGTGTTTTACCTGCCCAGTTGGTTCTGCGCTCGTTACCTGAGGAGGCCGTTAAGCCCTGGAGTGCAAAGTACTGCAGGTGTCACTCAGGTGTCACTCAGGTGTCGCTCAGGTGATTCAGGTGTCACCCAAGTGTATCAAGTGCCACTCAGGTGTCACTCAAGTGTGTCAGGTGTCACTCAGGTGTCACCCAGGTCACACAGGTGTCACTCAGGTGAACTCAAGTGTGTCAGGTGTCACTCAGGTGTCACCCAGGTCACATAGGTGTCACTCAGGTGTCACTCAGGTGTGTTTTACCTACCCAGGTGTCACCCAGATGTCACTCAGGTGTCACTCAAGTCACTTAGGTGACTCAGGTGACCCTCAGGTGACGCCCGGGTGTCTCCCAGGTGGCGCTGCGGTCCCTGCCCGAGGAGGCCGTGAAGGAGGCCCTGGAGTACAAGGTGCTGCAGTCGCAGTTCTCGCTGCTCTACCACGAGAGCCTGCAGGTGAAGACGCAGCTGGACGAGGCGCGGGCGCTGCTGCTGGCCACCAAGAACAGCCACCTGCGCCACATCGAGCACATGGAGGTGGGACCTCACCTGCCCAGGTGTCCCCAGCTGTCCCCCAGGGGGTCCCGTTGGGGTTTGGGGTGGTTTGGGGTCTTTAAATCTCAATAATTCTAATCCAAGATGGCCGCCGGTGACACATGGACCACATGGAGGTGCAGCCTCACCTGACCAGGTGGACCACATGGAGGGGGTGGCCTCACCCAAGATGGTCACTGACCAGGTGTCACCCACCAGGGTCCCAGGGGTCCCATTGAGTTTTGGGGTGGTTTGGGGTCTTTAAATCCCAATAATTCTAATCCAAGATGGCCGCCGGTGACACATGGACCACATGGAGGTGTGGCCTCACCTGACCAGGTGTCACCCAGGGGGTCCCATTGAGTTTTGGGGTGGTTTGGGGTCTTTCAATCCCAATATTCCATTCCAAGATGGCCGCACCATTTTGAGGATGTGGAGGTGGCTCCTGATAACCCCAGGGGGTCCTTTGGGTTTTGGGGACAATTTTGGGGACATTTGGGGCCATTTTGGGTGGCTAAAATGCCAGGAATTGAAATCCAAAATGGCCACCAGTGCCATAAATGCAATATTGTCTCATCCAAGATGGCCACCAGTGCCATCAATCCCACAATGCCTCATCCAAAATGGCTGCCAGTGCCATCAATCCCATAATGCCTCATCCAAGATGGCTGCCAGTGCCATCAATCCCACAATGCATCATCCAAGATGGCCAAAGGGGCCATCAATCCCATAATGCCTACCCCAGATGGCCGCCAGGGCCATCAATCCCACAATGCCTCATCCAAGATGGCTGCCAGTGCCATCAATCCCACAATGCCTCATCCAAGATGGCCGCCAGTGCCATCAATCCCACAATGCCTCATCCAAGATGGCTGCCAGTTCCATAAATCCCATAATGCCTCATCCAAGATGGCTGCCAGTGCCATCAATCCCATAATGCCTCATCCAAGATGGCCTCTAGTGCCATCAATCCCACAATGCTTCATCCAAGAAAACTGAAAGAAAACCAAAATATTTGTAAAAAAATCACCAAAAATTCCAGAAAAAGTGACAAAAAATTGCCAAAAAATTGACAAAAAGTTCCCAAAAATCCCAAATAATGGAATTTTCCAAGATGGGGTGCAGCCAGTGATCCAGCTCCGAATCCCAAAATGCCCTCAAAAATCCCCCCAAAAAACCGGAATAATCCTTTAAAATTGCCATTCAAAAATCCCCAAGATTTCAAATAAAAATCAAAGAAAGTTGAAGTTTGAAATCTGAAAAAAACCCTAAAAAATATTGGAAAAATTAAAAACATTTTCTTAAAATTTTCTAAAAAATTGCTAAAAAACGACCAAAATTCTGAAAAATGTGGAAAAAAAATTTTAGATAATTTGGGAGAAATAAAAAATAAATTGAGAAAAAATATTGCCAAAAATTGAAAAAAAAAGGAAAAATGTTCCCAAAAATCCCAAATAATTTTAAAAAAAAATTGCTGAAAAATTACCAAAAAATTGACAAAAAATTGCCAAAAATTCCCAAGAAATTCCAAATAATTTTTAAAAAATTGGATTTTCGAGCCGAGGGATCCAGAAGAAGGCTGAGGACGGAGCTGATCCCGCCAGGCCCCCCAAAATCCCTCAAAAATCTGAAATTCCCCCAAAAAAACCAGAATAATCCTTTAAAAATTGCTTGAAAAATTCATGGAAAAATTCCCCAAGATTTCAAATAAAAATCAAAGAAAGTTGAAGTTTGAAATCTGAAAAAAACCCTAAAAAATATTGGAAAAATTAAAAACATTTCCTGAAAAATTTTTTTTAAATTGCTAAAAAAACCACTTGGAATTCTGAAAAATGTGGAAAAAAATTTCAGGTAATTTGAGTAAAATTAAAAATAAATTGAGAAAAAATATTGTAAAAAAGACTTTGAAAAATTCATTAAAAATTGAAAAATAAAAAGGAAAAAATGTGTAAAAAATCATGAAAAATTCAAAAACATTCCAAAAAAAAAGCTGAAAAATTGCCAAAAAAATTGCCAAAAAATTCAAAAAAATTGATAAAAAATTGATAAAAAATTCCCAAAAAATTCCCAAAAAATTCCCAAAAAATTGCCAAAAAATTCAAAAAAATTGACAAAAAATTCCCAAAAAATTGACAAAAAATTGACAAAAAATTCAAAAAAATTTATAAAAAATTGCCAAAAAATTCCCGAAAAATTGACAAAAAATTGACAAAAAATTCAAAAAAATTTATAAAAAATTGACAAAAAATTCCCGAAAAATTGCCAAAAAATTACCAAAAAATTACCAAAAAATTCCCAAAAATTCTAAATAATTTTTAAAAAATTTAAATTATTTCAGAGCGACGAGCTGGGGGTGCAGAAGGGGCTGAGGACGGAGCTGATCCCGCTGTGACCGACGGCCCCAAAAATCCCTCAAAAATCTGAAATCCCCCCAAAAAACCGGAATAATCCTTAAAAAATTGTTTGAAAAATTCCTGGAAAAATTCCTCAAAATTTCAAATAAAAACCGAAGAAAATTGAAGTTTGAAATCTGAAAAAAACCCTAAAAAATATTGGAAAAATTAAAAACATTTCCTTAAAAATTTCTAAAAAATTGCTAAAAAACACCTGAAATTCTGAAAAATGTGGAAAAAAATTTCAGATAATTTGGGTGAAACAGAAAATAAATTGAGAAAAAATATTGTAAAAAATGCTTTGAAAAATTCATTAAAAATTGAAAAATAAAGGGAAAAAATGTGTAAAAAATAATGAAAAATTCAAAAAAATTTAAAAAAAAAGCTGAAAAAATACCAAAAAATTGCCAAAAAATTGCCAAAAAATTGACAAAAAATTGACAAAAAATTCCCAAAAAATTCCAAATAATTAAAAAAAATTTAAATTATTTTAGAGCGACGAGCTGGGGGTGCAAAATCCCGAGGGGTGAAAGCCAATCCAAAAAATCCTCAAAATCTGAAATCCCCCCAAAAAAACCGGAATAATCCTTTAAAAATTGCTTGAAAAATTCATGGAAAAATTCCCCAAGATTTCAAATAAAAACCGAAGAAAATTGAAGTTTGAAATCTGAAAAAAACCCTAAAAAATATTGGAAAAATTAAAAACATTTCCTTAAAAATTTCTAAAAAATCTGCTAAAAAAACACTTGGAATTCTGAAAAATGTGAAAAAAAATTTTAAAAAATTTGGGTAAAATAAAAATTAAATTGAGAAAAAATATTGTAAAAAACGCTTTCAAAAATTCATTAAAAATTGAAAAATAAAAGGAAAAAATGTGTAAAAAACCACCAAAAATTGCCAAAAAATTGACAAAAAAATGAAAAAAAATTCAAAAAAATTGATAAAAAATTGCCAAAAAATTCAAAAAAATTTATAAAAAATTGCCAAAAAATTCCCGAAAAATTCCCAAAAAATTGACAAAAAATTGACAAAAAATTCAAAAAAATTGATAAAAAATTGCCAAAAAATTGCCGAAAAATTGCCAAAAAATTACCAAAAAATTACCAAAAAATTACCAAAACATTCCCAAAAATTCTAAATAATTTTTAAAAAATTGGAATTATTTTAGAGCGACGAGCTGGGGGTGCAGAAGCGCCTGCGGACCGAGGTGATCCAGCTGGAGGACACGCTGGCCCAGGTGCGCAAAAAGATGCTGCGAAAAAGTTCGAAAGAAAACCAACGAAAGCAGGCAGGTGAGGGAGAAATCGGGGGAAATTGGGGGAAATTGGGGCAAAAACGGTGAAAATTGGGGGGAAATTGGGGGAAATTCAGAGAAAATTGGGACAAAATTGGTGAAAATTGGGAGAAAATTGGTGGAAGTTGGGAGAAAATTGGGTGAAAATTGGGGGAAAATCGGTGTAAATTGGGGGGAAATTCAGAGAAAATTGGGGGAAAATCAGGGCAAAATTGGGGGAAATTGGTGAAAATTGGGAGAAAATCGGTGAAAATTGGGTGAAAATTGGGGGAAAATTGGTGAAAATTGGGGAAATTCAGAGAAAATTGGAGAAAATTGGGGGAAAATCGGTGAAAATTGGGGGAAAATTGGTGAAAATTGGGAGAAAATTGGTGGAAGTTGGGAGAAAATTGGGTGAAAATTGGGGGAAAATGGGGGGGAAATTGGGGGGAAATTGGGGGAAACTGGGAGAAAATGGGTGAAAGTTGGAGGAAAATCAGGACAAAATTGGGGGAAATTGGTGAAAATTGGGGGGAAATGGGTGAAAATTGGGGGAAAATTCAGAGAAAATTGGTGGAAAATCGGTGAAAATTGGGGAAAATGGGGAAAAAAATTGGGGGAAAAATTGGGAGAAAATTGGGGAAAATTGGGAAAATTGGAAAATTGGGGAAAAATTTGTGAAATTTGGGAGAAAATTGGGGGAAAATTGGGGGAAAAAATTTGGGGAAAATTGGGGAAAATTGGGGAAAATAAGAAAAATTGGGGAAAATTCAGAGAAAATTGAGGGAAAATCTGTAAAATTGGGGAAATTCAGAGAAAAATTGGGGAAAATCAAAAATTGGGGAAAATTGGTGAAATTGAGAAAAATTGGGAAAATTGGGGAAAATTTGGGGAAAAAAATCAGGGAAAATTGGGGAAAAAACTGGGGAAAATGAAAAATTGGGGAAAATTGAAAAAAAATCAGAGAAATTTACAGAAAATTGGGGAGGAAACTGAAAAATCAGTGAAAATTGGGGGAAAATTGGGGAAAATTGGCAGGAAACTGGTGAAAATTGGGAGGAAATCAGTGAAAATTGGGAGAAAATTGGGGCAAAACCAATGAAAATTGGGAGAAAGTTGGGGGAAAATTGGGGAAAATCGGTGAGAATTGGGAGAAAATTGGGGGAAAATTGGGGAAAATTGGGGGAAAAATTGGGGAAATTGGGAAACTGAGGAAATGGGTGAAAATTGGGGAAATTCAGAAAAATTGGGAGAAAATTGGGGGGAATTTAGTGAAAATTGGGGGAAATCGGGGAAATTGGGGGGAAAACTGGGAAAAATTGGGGAAAAAATTGGGAGAAAATTCAGAGCAAATTGGGGGGAAATTCAGAAGGAATTCAGAGAAAATTGGGGGAAAATCGGTGAAAATTGGGGGGAAATCAGTGAAAATTGGGAGAAAATTGGGGGGAATTTAGAGAAAATCAGTGAAAATTGGGGGATTTTTTGAAAATTGGGGAAAATTCTGAAAATTGGGGAAAATGGGAAAAAATCGGGGAGAAAATTGGGAAAAATTGGGGAAAATTGGGGAAAAATTGGGAGAAAATTGGGGGAAAATTGGGAGGAGTTCAGTGAAAATTGGGAGAAAAACAGTGAAAGTTGGAAGAAAGTTCAGAGAAAATTGGGAGGAAATCAGTGAAAATTGGTGAAAATTGGGAGAAAATTGGGAGAAAATTGGGGGGACATCGGTGAAACTTGGGGGAAAATTCAGAGAAAATTTGGGGAAAGTTCCAGGAAAATTGGGGGAAAATTTGAGGAAAATCAGAAAAAGGGACACCTGGAGAAAATTGGGGGGGAAAAATTGGGGAGAAAAAAAATTGGGGAAAATTGGGGAGGAAATTGGGGAAAAATGGGGAAAATTGGGGAAATTTGGGGGAAAATTGGGAGGAATTTGGTGAAAATTGGGAAAAAAAATGATGAAAATCAAAAAAATTCAGACAAAATCGGGTGGAAATTGGTGAAAATTGGGGGTTTAGGGACACCTGGGCACAGCTGGGGGGGAAAAAGGGTGAAAAATTGGGGGAAAATTTTGTGAAAATTGGGAGAAAATTCAGAGGAAATTGGGGGAAATTCAGTGAAAATTGGGAGGAATTCGGTGAAAATTGGGGGAAATGGGTGAGAATTGGGAGGAAATCAGTGAAAATGGGTGAAAATTGGGGGAAAATCGGTGAAAATTGGGAGAAAATTGGGGGGAATTTAGAGAAAATCAGTGAAAATTGGGAGGGATTTTTTGAAAATTGGGGGAAAATGGGTGAAAGTTGGGGGGAAATCTGTGAAAATTGGGAGAAAATTGGGGAAAGTTGGGTGAAAATCGGGAGAAAATTGGGGGAAAATCGGTGAAAATTGGGGGAAAATTCAGAGAAAATTGGGGGAAGTCGCGAGAAAATTCAGAGAAAATTGGGGGGAAATTGGTGAAAATTGGGGAAAATTGGGAGAAAAACGGTGAAAGTTGGGGAAAAATCCAGAGAAAATTGGGGGTTTAGGGACACCTGGGCACAGCTGGGCACAGCTGTGACAGATGAAACACAAAAAATTTGGGTTAAAATAACCAAAATTGGGATTACGCGCATTAAAACCACACCTGGGGGTACCTGGAGGGGAAAAAGGGCAAAAATTGGGAGAAAATTGGTGAAAATTGAGAGAAAATCGGTGAAAATTTGGAGCAAATTGGGAGAAAATGGGTGAAAATTGGGATTTTTGGCACACCTGGGCACACCTGGGAGGGGTAAAATTGGGGTTAAAAGCACCAAAATTGGGATTTTGGGCACTGAAACCACACCTGGGCACACCTGGGGGCACCACCTCACCTGTGTGCCCTCCCCTGTCCCTCGCTGTGCCCAATTCAGGGAATTTTAAATGAATTTTGCTGATTTTTGGGGGTCAAATTGGTGAATTTTGGGGTAAAATCTTCGGGATTTTGGGGGTTTTTTTAGGATTTTTTAGGATTTTTTTAGGATATTTTTGGCTTTTTGCCGTCTTTCCCCTGTCCCTCACTGTGCCCAATTCAGGGAATTTTTAAGTGAATTTTGCTGATTTTTGGGGTCAATTTGGTGAATTTTGGGGTAAAATCTTCACAATTTTGGGGATTTTTTTAGGATTTTTTTAGGATTTTTTTAGGATTTTTTTTGGGATATTTTTTGGGTTTTTGCCGTCTCTCCCCTGTCCCTCACTGTGATCAATACATTGAATTTTTGCAGCACATTCAGGTGATTTTTGGGGTCAATTTAGTGAATTTTGGGGTAAAATCTTTGGGATTTTTTTAGGATTTTTTGGGGATTTTTGGTGTTTTCACCTGTTCCTCTGTGTAAATAATTCAAGGATTTTTGAGTGCGTTCAGGTGATTTTTGGGGTAAAATTTTCTCAGTTTTGGGGATTTTTTTAGGATTTTTTGGAGGTTTTTGGCGTCCCTCGCCTGTCCTTCTTTGTGCACAATACATTGAATTTTTCAGTGCGTCCAGGTGATTTTTGGGGTCATTTTAATGAATTTTGGGGCAAAATGTTTAGGGTCTTTTTAGGGTTTTGTTGGGGTTTTTGGTGTCCCTCACCTGTCCCTCACTGGGATCAATTCAGGGAATTTTTAAGTAAATTTTGCTGATTTTTGGGGTCAATTTAATGAATTTTGAGGTAAAATCTTTGGGATTTTGGGGATTTTATTCGGATTTCTTTGGGGGTTTTTGGTGTCCCTCACTGTGCCCAATTCAGTGAATTTTTAAGGAAATTTTGCTGATTTTTGGGGTTAATTTAGTGAATTTTGAGGTAAAATCTTTGGGATTTTGGGGATTTTTTTAGGATTTCTTCAGGGGGTTTTGGTGTCTCTCACCTGTCCCTCACTGTGCCCAATTCAGGGCATTTTTAAGTGAATTTTGCTGATTTTTGGGTTCAATTTAATGAATTTAGGGCTAAAATCTTTGGGATTTTGGGGATTTTTTTCAGACTTTTTGGGGTTTTTTGGTGTCCCTCACCTGCCCCTCACCTGCCCCTCACCTTTAGGCCCCATTAATTTTTTGGGGTCAATTTAGTGAATTTTGGGGTAAAATCTTCGGGATTTTGGGGATTTTTTTCAGATTTTTTGGGGGGTTTTTGGTGTCTCTCACTGTGCGCAATTCAGGGAGTTTTTAAGTGAATTTTGCTGATTTTTGGGATCGATTTAGTGAGTTTTGAGGTAAAATCTTTGGGATTTTGGGGATTTTTTTTGGACTTTTTGGGGTTTTTTGGTGTCCCTCACTGTGCCCAATTCAGTGAATTTTTAGGGAAATTCTGCTGGTTTTTGGGTCAATTTAGTGAATTTTGAGGTAAAATCTTTGGGATTTGGGGGATTTTTTTCGGATTTTTGGGGGGGTTTTTGGTGTCCCTCCCCTGTCCCTCACTGTGATCCATTCAGTGAATTTTTAAGGAAATTCTACTGATTTTTGGGGTCCATTTAATGAATTTTTTTGTAAAATCTTCAGGATTTTGGGGATTTTTTTGGGACTTTTTGGGGTTTTTTGGTGTCCCTCACCTGCCCCTCACCTGCCCCTCACCTTTAGGCCCCATTAACCGCGAGATGCGCCACCTGATCAGCTCCCTGCAGAACCACAACCACCAGCTCAAGGGCGACGTGCAGCGCTACAAGCGCAAGCTCCGTGAGGTGCAGGCCGAGATCAACAAGGTGGGCGGGGCCAAACCTGTGTGGGCGGGGCTAAAAAACCTGGGGGGTGTGGTCTGTTTAAATAGGGTGTGGTTCCTTTAAAATGGGTGTGGTCTGTTTAAATTGGGTGTGGTTCTTTTAAGAGTGGGTGTGGTCCCTTTAAGAGGCACGTGGTTCATTCAGTAGGGATGTGGTCCCTTTAAGAGTGGGTGTGGTCTCTAATATGGGTGTGGTTCCTTTATTGGGGGTGTGGATACTTAAAGAAGGATGTGGTCGCTTTAAGATTGTTGTGGCCTATTTTGGAGTGGGTGTGGTCTCAGAGTGGCTGTGGTTCCTTTAAGAGGTGTGTGGTCTGTTTAAATGGGGTGTGGTCCCTTTAAAAGTGGGTGTGGTCTCTTTAAGAGTGGGTGTGGTCCCTTTAAGAGGCATGTGATTCCTTCAGTAGGGGTGTGGTCCCTTTAAGAGGGGTGTGATCCCTTTAAGAGTGGGTGTGGCCTCTTCTAGAGTGGGTGTGGTCTCTTTAAATTGGGTGTGGCCCCTTTAAAAGTGGGTGTGGTCTCTTTAAGAGTGGGTGTGGTCCTTTTAAGAGTGGGTGTGGTCCCTTTAAGAGGCATGTGATTCCTTCAATAGGGGTGTGGTCCCTTTAAGAGTGGGTGTGGCCTTTTTTAGAGTAGGTGTGGTCCCTTTAAGGGGTGTGTGGTCTCTTTAAGGTGTGGTTTCTTTAAAAAGGGTGTGGTCTGTTTAAATTGGGTGTGGTCCCTTTAAGATTGGGTGTGGTTCTTTTAAGAGGCGTGTGTTTCCTTTAATGGGGGTGTGGCTCCTTTAAGAAGGATGTGGTCCTTTTAAGAAGGGGCGTGGCGTTTTCCAGAGTGGGTGTGGCCTCTTTTAAATTGGGTGTGGTCCCTTTAAGAGGTGTGTGGTTCCTCTAAAATGGGTGTGGTTCCTTTAAATGGGGTGTGGCTCCTTTAAGAGTGGGTGTGGTCTCTAATAGGGGTGTTGTCCCTTTAAGAGGCAAATGGTTCCTTTAAGAGTGGAGGTGGTTCCTTTAAGAGTGGGCGTGGCCTCTTTTAATGTGGGTGTGGGTTTTTTAGAGAGTGGGTGTGGCCTCTTTCAGAGCGGGTGTGGTCCCTTTAAGAGGTGGGTGTGGTCGCTTCCAGGGGTGTGACTGCCTAAAAATGGGCTGTGGTCCCTTTAAGAGTGGCAGGGTGTGGTTTAAATGGGCGTGGCCTTTATAAATGCAGTGTGTGGTCCCTTTAAATGATGGGTGTGGTCACTTAAAGGGGCGTGGTCTGACTAAAAATATGTTGTGGCCTCTTTAAGAGTGTGGGGCGTGGCCAAAAGGGGCGTGGTCTTTTAAAAATGGGCTCGGTCCCTTTAAGAACAAAGATTAAATTTAAATGGGTGGGGGGCCTTTAAGGCAAAGGGTGGGGCTTAAATGGGTGTGGCTTTAAATGGGAGTGGTCCCTTTAAATGGGCGTGTCCCCATTGACTCCACCCCCTTTTTCTCTTCTAGCTCCGCCTCCAAGCCAGCGGCTGCCCCTCCCCCACCCTCCCCCGCCCCTCCCCCACCCCCTCCCCCCTCTTCTTCCTCCTCAGGCCCCGCCCCCTCCTCAAGCTCCGCCCCTCCCCCTGAAGAAACCCCCCACCCACCACCAAGCCAAGCCCCGCCCCCTTCTGATGACAAAGAGGGCGTGGCCACCTCAGGCTCCGCCTCCTCCTCCTCCCAGGACCCTCCCCCTCCTAAATCCGCCCCTCCCCCGCCCAAAGAGGAAGAGGAGGAACCTCCAGGCCCCGCCCCCACTCCAAGCCCCGCCCCTTCTCAGCCTCCTCAAGCCCCGCCCCCTCCGAGGCCGTTGGCCCCGCCCCCTCCCAGGCCCCGCCCCGAGCGCGGGGTGGGGGGAGGGGCGCGGGGGGAGGGGCGGGAACGGCCCAAGGGGGGCCCCGAGGAGGGCAAGAAAAAGGACTCGGAGGTGCTGAAGCAGCTGAGGGCGGAGCTTAAGTGAGTATGGGGGCGGGGCTATGCTAATGAGATGCAAATGAGGGGTGCTGGGGGGTTCCAAGGAAAAATTGGGGGAGTTTTGGGGATTTTAGGGGATTTTGGGAGCAATTTGAGACGTGGTTGGGGGAGTTTTTATGGGTTTGAAGAGGTATTAAAGTGGTGTTTATGCAAATGAGATGCTAATGAGTAATGTGGGATGGTTGGGAGAGGGGTCCTGGGAGGTTTTGGAGGGATTTTAGGAAGATTTTGGGGGATTTTAGGACATTTTAGGGAGAATTCTGGGGAGTTTTGGAGAGTTTAGGGGAGTTTTTCTAGGGTGATTATGCAAATGAGATGCTAATGAGGGGCATAGGAGGGGTTTGGGGGCAGTTAGAGGAAAAATTGGGGGGATTTTGGAACATTTTGGGGAAATTTTAGGTTGATTTTCGGGAGGCTTTGGAGGAGTTTTTAAGGGTTTGTGGGGTATTAAAGTGGTGCTTATGCAAATGAGATGCTAATGAGGGGGCAGGAGGTGTGGGAGAGGGGTCCTGGAAAGTTTGGGGAGGATTTTAGGAAAATTTTGGGGAATTTTAGGAAATTTTAGGGGGATTTTAAAGGAGTTCAAGATGCCTTAGAGGACTTTAAGGGGATGTTTATGCAAATGAGATGCTAATGAGGGGTGGGAGGGTTGGGAGAGGGGTCCTGGAAGATTTTGGGGGGATTTTAGGAAGATTTTGGAGGATTTTAGGACATTTTAGGGAGATTTCTGGGGAGTTTTGGGGGTTTTTTTAAAAGGGTTTTTAAAATGAGATTGGAGAAACATGGGAGGATTGAGGTCCTGGGTGGTTTGGGAGGGAAATTAGATTTTGCAAATTAGATGCAAATTTTGATTTTAAGAGTTCAAGGAATCAGGAAATGAAATCTGGGATCAATTTTTGAAATTTTTCAAGGCCAATTTTGGGGGGGGTTGAGGTGAAATTGAAAGGTTGGAGTCAAATAAGTGGTCAAAGTTGCAAATTATTCAAATGAGATGCAAATGAACCCAGGAAGGCAGAGCAGAACCAGAGGGAGGGGAAATTTGGAGGGGATTGTTGGGGCACTTCTGGGTCAATTTTGGGGGATTTGGAACAAAATCTAAACAGTGGAGTCAAATGAATGGGCGTAGTCTTTCTGATTATGTAAATGAGATGCAAATGACATTCAAATGGCCGCCAGGAAGGCGCAGGGGGACCAGAAGGAGATGAAATGTGGGGTCAATTTTTGGGATCTTTCAGGGCCAAAATTTGGGGGTTTGGAGCCAAATCGGAAGGCTGGAGTCAATTGAAAGTGCAAAATCTCTTAAATTATGCAAATAAGATGCAAATGAGCCCAGAAAAGCCAAGGGGAAGCAGGTGATGAAATTTGGGGTCAATTTTTGGGATCTTTCATGGCCAAATTTTTGGGGGTTTGGGACCAAATTAAAGTGGTGGAATCAAACAAAGGGCATGGTCTTTCTGATTATGCAAATGAGATGCAAATGGTCACCAGGAAGGTGCAGAAAAACCAGAAGGAGATGAAATGCGGGGTCAATTTTTGGGATTTTTCAGGGCAAATGTTTGGGGGGTTTGGGGTGAAATTAAAGGGGTGGAGCCCCATAAATGGGCCAAACCTTTTAAATTATGTAAATGAGATGCAAATGAGCACAGAAGGGCACTGAAGGAACAGGAGATGAAATTTGGGGTCAATTTTTGGGGTTCTTCAGGGCCAATTTTGGGGGTTTGGAGCAAAATTTGAATGGGGCAAAATAAAAGGAATGAATCTATTAGAATTATGCAAATGAGATGCAAATGAGCCCCAAAAGGCTCAGGGGAAGCAGGAAATTAAATTTGGGGTCAATTTTTGGGGCCCTTCCGGGTCGATTTTACGGGCTTTGGGACAAAATTTAAGGGTAACAACCAAACAAAGCGGCGTGGTTTTTTTGGAATTATGCAAATGAGATGCAAACGATATGCAAATGGCCTTTAGGAAGGCGCAGGAGAACCAGAAGGAGATGAAGCTGCTGCTGGACATGTACAAATCGGCCCCCAAGGAGCAGCGCGACAAGGTGACGCTGATGGCCGCCGAGAGGAAGAGCAAGGCTGAGGTAATTAAAGCTAATTAAGGCTAATTAGGGGGTAATTAATGCCACAGGTTGGGGTTTTGCAGTAGTAAGTCCTAATGAAGGGTTAATGAGGTGTTAATCGTTAATTAGGGGTTGGGCTAGGTGAAAAGAGGGGTGTAATGGGGGTAATTAGATGCTAATTTATGCTAATTAGGTGAAAAAATGGGATTGACTGTTGGTGATTAGATGTTAATTAATGCTAATTAGGTGGAAAATGCAATTGAATTTAGACGTTAATTAGGTGAAAAATATTCTTAAATGATGGTAAAAAATTAATAATAAATGAAAATGCGTTGAATTTAATTAGATACTAAAAAAAAAAAAAAAATGGGTGTCTTTAGATAAAAATTAATGGAATAAGAAATAATACAGTAAGATATGGGTAATGTATCCTAATTTATGCTTATTAGGTGAAATTATGATGTTGAATGTTAGTAATTATATATTAATTAATGCTAATTAAGTGAAAAAATTGGGATTGATTGCGGTTATTAGATGCCAAAACTCCCAGTAATTTTTATTTGTTAATTAATTAAACAATGGGTGATTGGTAAATGAATAACAGCTTATTAGTAAATAATTAATGATATTTAATGACTACTGATTAATTAAATAATGACTAATGAGTAATTAGGGGTTAATTTATCAGCTGGTGGGAGCTGATTATTCCCAATAATTCCAATTTGTCAAAAAATAAATGCTAACTAATTAATGGCTAATAAATGGTTAATTAGTGACTAAATAGTGGCTAATTAGTGATTAATTAATTAGCTGGAGAAGGTGCAGGGTTGCTGGAAGGGCAAGAGTGCCGCGAGTCCAAAAACTCCCATTCATTGCTGTGGGTTAATTAATGAAACAATGACTATTAATTGGATAATTAATGGTTATTAATTGTTAATCCATACTTAATGCTGATTAATAATTTATAACTAAATTATTTTTGATGAAATAAGTGTAATCAATGATGATTTAGTTAATAAAGTATTTGTGACTAATATTCAATGGTTTGTAATTCCTAATGAATGATTAATTAACAATTAATTAGCTGGAGAAGGTGCACTGTTGCTAGAAGAGCGACAGTGCCACTAGTCCAAAAACTCACATTCATTCCTATGGATTAATTAATAAAACAATGATTATTAATTGGTTAATTAATGCTTACTAATGATTAATTAATCCATACTTAATGCTAACAATTAATAAATAAATTATTTTGAATTATTAAATAAATTGAACTTAATAATAATTTAGTTAATAAAACATTAGTGATGAATAAATATTTAATGATTGTTAATTCCTAATTAATTATTAATTAACAGTTAATTAATTAGCTGGAGAAGGTGCGGGATTGCTGGAAGAGCGGGAGCGCTGCGAGTCTAAAAACTCCTGTTCAATCCTATGGGTTAATTAATGAAACAATGACTATTAAATAGTTAATTAATGGTTATTAATTCCTCGTTAAAAATTAAGTAATGATTAACAATGAGCTGGAGGAGATGTGGTGCCGCTGGAGAAGCAGGAACGCCGCAAGTCGAAGAACTCCCATTAATTCCTATGGGTTAATAACTGAACAATGACTAATAAATGATTGATAAATTATTAATTAACAACTAATTAATTACCTGCAGAAGGGAGGAGCTGCGGTGCCACTGGCCACCAAACAGGAGAGGGGCACACCTGGGCTCACCTGAGATCATTTTTGTGGTTTAGCTGGGGCAACAATGACTAATAAATGATTAATAAATTAATATTTGTTGGCTAATTAACAATTTATTAATTAGGCAGGAGCTGGGGTGCACCTGAGCAGCTGAGGGAGCTGGGAGGGAGTCCAAAAATTGGGCGGAAAGGCACTGAGAAGGCTGAGGATGAAAATCGGGGTTTGCAGGGAGACTGAAAAAGGGGGGGCACACCTGGACACACCTGGGCAATGGGGATTTTGGGGTTACCTGGGCACACCTGGGATGCACCTGGGTGGGGGGGGAAGAAAAAGGGCAAAAATTGGGAGAAAATTGGTGAAAATTGGGAGAAAAGTGGGGGTAATCCATAGAGGCAAGATGGACGCTGTCAGTAGTTAGAATAGTCAGGAGAGACAAGATGGTCCAGAGAGACAAGTGGTGATAATACAACAAGCCCACAGGTGACAAGATGGATGGCCATGAGGTGATGCAGTAGCCCACAGAGACAAAATGGCCGCCATGTGGTGATACAATAACCCACAGAGACAAGATGGCCGCCATGTGGTGATACAATTACCCACACAGACAAGATGGCTGCCATGGGGTGATGCAATAACCCAGAGAGACAAGATGGCCGCCGTGAGGTGATAGAATAACCCACTGAGACAGGATGGCCGTTGTGAGGTGATGCAACAACCCACAGAGACAAGATGGCCGCCATGAGGTGATGCAACAACCCACAAAGACAAGATGGCCGCCATGAGTGGACACAATAACCCACAAAGACAAGATGGCCGCAATGAGGTGATACAGTAACCAAGAGAGACAAGATGGCCACCATGAGGTGATACAATAACTCAGAGAGACAAGATGGCTGCCACAGGGTGATGTAAAAATCCGCAGAATCAAGATGGCTGTCATGAGGTGATTCAATAATCCACAGAAACAAGATGGCTGCCATGAGGTGATGCAATAACCCAGAGAGACAAGATGGCCACCATGGGGTGATACAACAACCTACAGAGACAAGATGGCCGCCATGAGGTGATGCAACAATCCATAGAAACAAGATGGATGCCGTGAGGTGATACCTAAACCCACAGAAACAAGATGGCTGCCATGAGGTGATACAATAACCCATAGAGACAAGATGGCCGCCATGAGGTGATACATAAACCCATAGAGACAAGATGGCCGCCATGAGGTGATGCAACAACCCAGAGAGACAAGATGGCTGCCACGAGGTGATAAAATAACCCAGAGAGGCAAAATGGCTACCGTCAGTAGTTAGAACAACCCAGAGAGACAAGATGGCCACCATGAGATGATGTAATAAGCCCTAGAGACAAGATGGCTGACATTAGGAAATACGACAAGATGGCTGCCATGAGGTGATGTAATAACCCACACCCAGTGACGGCGGCCATCTTGTCCCATTCTCTAATTTTGGCCATCTTGTCCCATTCGCTGATGGCAGCCATCTTGTCTCTGTGGGTTATTGTGTCTGCTCATGGCGGCCATCTTGTCTGTCTGGGTTATTGTATCACCTCAGGGCAGCCATCTTGTCTCTGTGGGTTATTGTGTCACCTCAGGGCAGCCATCTTGTCTCTGTGGGTTATTGTATCACCACATGGCAGCCATCTTGTCTCTGTGGGTTATTGTATCACCACATGGCAGCCATCTTGTCTCTCTGGGTTATTGTATCACCACATGGTGGCCATCTTGTCTCTGTGGGTTATTGTATCACCACATGGCGGCCATCTTTTCTCTCTGGGTTATTGTGTCCACTCACGGCGGCCATCTTGTCTCTCTGGGTTATTGCATGAATTCACGGTGGCCATCTTGTCTCTGTGGTTATTGTATCACCTTGGGGCGGCCATCTTGTCTCTTTGGGTTATTGTATCACCACAGCAGCCATCTTGTCTCTGTGGGTTATTGGATCACCACACGGCAGCCATCTTGTCTCTGTGGGTTATTGCATCGCCTCATGGCGGCCATCTTGTCTCTGTGGGTTATTGCATCACCTCACAACGGCCATCTTGCCTTGCCCACTGACAGTGTCCATCTTGTCCCATTCCCTCATGTCGGCCATCTTGTCTCATTCACTCACGGCAGCCATCTTGTCCAATTCCTTGATGGCAGCCATCTTGTCCCATTCCCTACTGGCAGCCATCTTGTTCAATTGTCTAGTATCGGCCATCTTGTCCCATTCTCTAACGTCAGCCATCTTGTCCCATTTCCTAACATCCTTTTCCTGGCCCCGCCCTCTGACGGCAGCCATCTTGTGTTTATGGGTAATTGCATCACCTCATGGTGGCCATCTTGTCTGGGTTATTGTATCAGTTCATGGTGGCCATCTTGTCTCTCTGGGTTATTGCATCACCTCATGGCGGCCATCTTGTCTTTGTGGGTTATTGTATCACCTCACGGCAGCCATCTTGTCTCTGTGCGTAATTGTATTGCCTCATGGCAGCCATCTTGTCTGTCTGGGTTATTCCATCTGCTGACGGCAGCCATCTTGTCTCACTGGGTAATTGTATCACCTCGTGGCATCCATTTTGTCTCTCTGGGTTATTGTATCGCCTCATGGTGGCCATCTTGTCTCTCTGGGTTATTCTATCTGCTGATGGTGGCCATCTTGTCTCTCTGGGTAATGGTATCATCTCATGGCAGCCATCTTGTCTCTCTGGGTTTTTGTATCACCTCATGGCGGCTATCTTGTGTTCATGGGTAATTGCATCACCTCATGGTGGCCATCTTGTCTCTCTGGGTTATTCTATCTGCTGACGGCAGCCATCTTGTCTCTCTGGGTTATTCCATCTGCTGACGGCAGCCATCTTGTCTCTCTGGGTTATTGCACGACTTCATGGTGGCCATCTTGTCTTTGTGGTTATTGTATCACCTTGGGGCGGCCATCTTGTCTCTTTGGGTTATTGTATCACCTCACGGCAGCCATCTTGTCTCTGTGGGTTATTGTGTTCACTCACGGCGGCCATTTTGTCTCTCTGAGTTATTGCATGACTTCATGGTGGCCATTTTGTCTCTCTGGGTTATTGCATCACCTCACAACAGCCATTTTGCCTTGCCCACTGACAGTGGCCATCTTGTCCCATTCCCTCATGTCGGCCATCTTGTCTCATTCACTCACGGCAGCCATCTTGTCCAATTCCTTGATGGCAGCCATCTTGTCCCATTCCCTACTGGCGGCCATCTTGTTCAGTTGTCTAGTATTGGCCATCTTGTCCCATTCTCCAACGTCAGCCATCTTGTCCCGTTCCCTAACATCCCTTTCCTGGCCCCGCCCTCTGACGGCAGCCATCTTGTGTTTATGGGTAATTGCATCACCTCATGGTGGCCATCTTGTCTGGGTTATTGTATCAGTTCATGGTGGCCATCTTGTCTCTCTGGGTTATTCCATCTGCTGATGGCAGCCATCTTGTCTCTGTGGGTTATTCCGTCTGCTGACGGCGGCCATCTTGTCTCTCTGGGTTATTGTATCACCACACGGCAACTATATTGTTCCTGTGGGTTATTCCATCTGCTGACGGTGGCCATCTTGTCTCTCGGGGTTATTCCATCTGCTGACAGCGGCCATCTTGTCCCTCTGGGTTATTCCATCTGCTGATGGCAGCCATCTTGTTACTCTGGGTAATTGTATCGCCTCATGGCAGCCATCTTGTCTCTGTTGGTTATTGTATCGTCTCATGGCGGCCATTTTGTCTCTCTGGGTTATTGTATCACCACATGGCGGCCATCTTGTCTGTCTGGGTTATTGTATCACCTCATGGCGGCTATCTTGTGTTTATGGGTAATTGCACCACCTCATGGCGGCCATCTTGTTTCTCTGGGTTATTCCATCTGCTGACGGCGGCCATCTTGTCCCTCTGGGTTATTCCATCTGCTGACGGTGGCCATCTTGTGTCCCGCCCGCATTCCATCTGGAGAGGTGGCGCTTGTCCCTCTGAGATGGACTGACGGTGGCCAGGCCTTCGAGGACAGGCGCTGCTCGGAGATGGGCGTGGCAGAAGGCCTTCGGCAGGAGCAGAACCTGCGGCTGCTGCAGCAGCTGCGCGAGAAGGACGACGCCAACTTCAAGCTGATGTCGGAGCGCATCAAAGCCAACCAGATCCACAAACTGCTGCGCGAGGAGAAGGACGAGCTGGCCGAGCAGGTGCTGGCCCTCAAGGCCCAGGTGAGCCCCTGAAAAGGTCGTTAATTAATCATTAATAATAATTAATTACATTTTAATAACTAGTAGTAATGGTTTATTAGTTATTAATTGGATTCATTAGTTGTCTAATAGATATGAATGAGCTGGCCGAGCAGGTGCTGGCCCTCAAGGCTCAGGTGAGCCCCTTAAAAGGTCATTAATTAGTCATTAATAATAATTAGTTATGTTTTAATAACCAGTAATAAATATTTATTAGTTATTAATAGGATTTATTAGCTGTCTAATACATATGAATGAGGTGGCCGAGCAGGTGCTGGCCCTCAAGGCCCAGGTGAGCCCCTTAAAAGGTCATTAGTTAATCATTAATGATAATTAATTATTTTTAATAACTAGTAATAATGATTTATTGGTTATTAATAGCATTTATTAGCTGTATAATAGATACTAATGAGGTGGCCGAGGAGGTGCTGGCCTTCAAGGCCCAGCTGAGCCCAGGAAGATCATTAATTGGTCATTAATTAATATTAAGTAGATTTTCATTTGCCATTAATAGTTATTTATTAGCTTTTTATAGGATTTATTAGCGGTCTAATAGAATTTATTAGCGGTCTAATACCCATTAATGAGCTGGCCGAGTAGGTGCTGGCCCTCAAGGCCCAGGTGAGCCCCTGTAAAGGTCATTAATTAGTCATTAATTAAAATTAATTAAATTTTATTAGCCATTAATAGCTAATTATTAGTTACTAATAGGGTTTATTAGCGGACTGATAGGGTTTATTAGCTGCCTAATAGATATTAATGAGCTGGCCAAACAGGTCCTGGCCCTCAAGGTCCAGGTGAGTCCCAGAAAACCATTAATTAATCATTATTAATAATTAGATATGTTTTAATAAATATGTTTTATTAATTAAATGTGTTTTAAGTAGGCTTAATTATGGTTTTAATAACTACGGTATTTTAATAATAATGTAATATGTTCTAATATGTTTTTATTAGTTGTTAATAGGATTTATTGCTTTTCTAATAAATATTAATGAGCTGGCCAAGCAGGTGCTGGCCCTCAAGGGCCAGGTGAGCCCCCGAAAAGTTCATTGATTAGTCATTAATTAATATTAATTAGGTTTTATTAGCCATTAATGGCTACTTTAATTAATTATTTATTAATTATTTAATTTGGGGCTAGAACAAGGCCCAGGTGAGCCCCCCAAAAGGTCGTTAATTAATTATTATTAATTATTTAATTTGGGCTAGAACCGCCGTTATTTCAGCTAGTAACTACCTGATTTCATTAATTAGTGATTAATTACCAATTAATTAATGGTTTGTGCAGGTGGAGGCACAGCTGCAGGTGGAGCAGGAACCCAAAATTACCAATCAGGCCTAATTAGTTTTAATAATTGGCTAATAATCCCTTATTTTCACCCAGAGACGCCATTATTTCAGCTATTAATGCCCGGATTTTATTAATTATTAATTAATTACTAATTAATTAACAGTCCCTGCAGGTGGAGGCACAGCTGCAGGTGGTGCAGAAGCTGGAGGAGAAGGAGCAGACCCTCATTAGCTCTAATAATTGCCTAATAATTCCCTAATTTTGGCTAGAACCGCCATTATTTCAGCTATTAACACCCCGTTTTCACTAATTATTAATGAATTATTAATTAATTAATGGTTCATGCAGGTGGAGGCGCAGCTGCAGGTGGTGCAGAAGCTGGAGGAGAAGGAGCAGCCTCTCATTAGCTCTAATAATTGCCTAATAATTCCCTAATTTTGGCTAGAACCGCTGTTATTTGAGCTATTAACACCCCGGGTTCGCTAATTATTAATGGGAATTAATAATTAATTAACGTCTCCTGCAGGTGGAGGCGCAGCTGCAGGTGGTGCAGAAGCTGGAGGAGAAGGAGCAGCCCCTCATTAGCTCTAATAATTGCCTAATAATTCCCTAATTTTGGCTAGAAATGCCATTATTTCAGCTATTAACATTCTGGTTTCACTAATTATTAATTAATTATTAATTAATTAATGGTTCCTGCAGGTGGAGGCACAGCCGCACGTGGTGCAGAAGCGGGAGGAGAAGGAGCAGCCCCTCATTAGCTCTAATAATTGCCTAATAATTCCCTAATTTTGGCTAGAAACGCCATTTTTTTGACTATTAACACCCCGTTTTCACTAATTATTAATGAGTTATTAATTAATTAATGGCTCCTGCAGGTGGAGGCGCAGCTGCAGCTGGAGCAGCAACCCAAAAAGACCAATCAGGCCTTAATTAGCTCTAATAACGGGCTAATAACAGCCTAATTTTGGCTAGAAACGCCGTTATTTCGGCTATTAACACCCCGGGTTCGCTATTTATTAGGGAATTAATAATTAATTAATGGCTCCTGCAGGTGGAGGCGCAGCTGCAGGTGGTGCAGAAGCTGGAGGAGAAGGAGCAGCCCCTCATTAGCTCTAATAATTGCCTAATAATTCCCTAATTTTGGCTAGAAACGCCATTATTTCAGCATTAACACCCCGTTTTCGCTAATTATTAATGAATTATTAATTAATTAATGGTTGGTGCAGGTGGAAGCGCAGCTGCAGGTGGTGCAGAAGCGGGAGGAGAAGGAGCAGCCCCTCATTAGCCCAGGTGTGCCTAATAATTCCCTAATTTTGGCTGTCCCGCCATTTTTGTGCCCACCCGTGTCCGCCAATTATTAATGAGTTATTAATTAGGTGTGTCCCTGCAGGTGGAGGCGTCCCAGGTGGTCCCAAGCTGGAGGAGGGTGGGTCCTGCAGGTGCCCTGGGCGGTGTCCCAGGTGTGCTGAGCCTGTGTCCCAGGCGCTGGAGCTGCCCAAGTCCCCAGGTGTCCCAGGTGTGTCCAGGTGGGCACAGGTGGGCACAGGTGTGTCTCAGGTACCCCCAGGTGTGCCCAGGTGTGTTCTCAGGTGTGTCCCCAGGTGTGTCCCCAGGTGTGTCCCAGGTGTGTCCCCAGGTGTGTCATAGGTGTGCCCAGGTGTGTCCCTGGGTGTGTCCCAGGTGTGTCCCAGGTGGCTCTGGGTGGGTCTCAGGTGGATTTCAGGGGTCCCAGGTGTCCCAGGTATCCCCAGGTGTGTCCCAGGTGTCCCCAGGTGTGTCATAGGTGTGCCCAGGTGTGTCCCAGGTATCCACAGGTGTGCCCAGGTAACCTCAGGTGTGTCACAGGTGTGTCATAGGTGTGCCCAGGTGTGTCACAGGTGTCACCAGGTGTGCCCAGGTGAGCTCAGGTGGGTCTCAGGTGTGCCCTAGGTGTGCCCAGGTGTGTCACACGTACCCCCAGGTGTGTCCCAGGTGTCACCAGGTGTGCCCAGGTGACCTCAGGTGTGTCCCAGGTGTCACCAGGTGTGCCTAGGTCTGTCAGAAGCATCCTCAGGTGTGTCCCAGGTGGGTCTCAGGTGTGCCCAGGTGTCCCAGGTGTGCCCAGGTGTGTCACAGGTGTATCTTAGGCAGATCCAGGTGTATTCCAGTGGATGTCAGGTGCACCCAGGTGTATCTCAGCTAAGTTAGGTGTACCCAGGTGTGCCCAGATGTACCCAGCTGTACCCAGGTGTATCCCAGGTGTGCCCAGGTGTGCCCAGTAGGTTTCAGGTGTGCCCAGGGGTATCCCAGGTGTGCCCAGGTGTAACCCAGGTGTACCCAGCTGTACCCAGGTGTACCCAGCTGTACCCAGGTATAACCCAGCTGTACCCAGGTGTACCCAGGTGTACCCAGGTGTGCCCAGGTGTAACCCAGGTGTGTTTCAGGCAGTGGAGGCGGCCCAGCTGGCCGAGGACCTGCGTGCCCAGGGCGAGCACGTGCAGGCGCGGCTCCGCGAGCTCCAGGTGTGCCCAGGTGTACCCAGGTGTATCCCAGGTGTATCCCAGGTGTGCCCAGGTGTACCCAGGTGTGCCCAGGTGTCTCCCAGGTGTAGTAGAGGTGTGCCCAGGTGGCCGAGGACCTGTGCCCAGGCGACCCAGGTGTATCCCAGCTGTACCCAGGTGTGCCCAGGTGTATCCCAGGTGTGCCCAGCTGTACCCAGGTGTACCCAGGTGTACTCAGGTGTAACCCAGGTGTGCCCAGTGGATTTCAGGTGTGCCCAGGTGTAACCCAGGTGTACCCAGGTATATCCCAGGTGTACCCGAGTGTATCCCAGGTGAACCCAGGTGTATCCCAGGTGTATCCCAGGTGTCCCCAGGTGTACCCAGGTGTACCCAGGTGTGCCCAGCTGTGCCCAGGTGTACCCAGGTGTGCCCAGCTGTGCCCAGGTGTATTCCAGGTGTATCTCAGCTATACCCAGCTGTACTTAGCTGTACCTAGGTGTACCCAGCTGTACCCAGGTGTACTCAGGTGTATCCCAGGTGTGCCCAACTGTACCCAGCTGTACCCAGGTGTACTCAGGTGTATCCCAGGTGTGCCCAACTGTACCCAGCTGTACCCAGGTGTACCCAGGTGTACCCAGCTGTACCTAGGTGTAACCCAGGTATATCCCAGCTGTACCCAACTGTACCCAGGTGTACCCAGGTGTGCCCAGGTGTATCCCAGGTGTATCCCAGGTATACCCAGCTGTACCCAGGTGTATCCCAGGTATACCCAGCTCTATCCAGGTGTATCCCAGCTGTACCTAGGTGTGCCCAGGTGTACCCAGCTGTACTTACCTGTACCCAGGTGTGCCCAGGTGTACCCAGGTGTGAGCCTCAAAAGGGCCCAGGTGTGCCCAGGTGTTTGGGATAGGTCCGAACCCAGGTTTGGGAATTTTGTGGTATTTTTTCGGAATTTTTGGGGAAATATTTGGCAATTTTTGGAGGTTTTGAGGGGATTTTTAGGGATTTTTAATGATTTTTTGTGAATTTTATAAGAAACTTTTGGGATTCTTGGGAGGGAATTTTGGGGGAGTATTTGGAGATTTTGGGGGAATTTTTAGAGATTTTTTAAATGATTTTTGGGAATTTTTTAGGACATTTTTGGGATTGTTGGGAAGGTTTTTTTGGGGAGTATTTGGGGATTTTGGGGGGATTTTTAGGGATTTTTTATTGATTTTTTTGGGAATATTTTAGGAAATTTTTGGGATTTTTGGGAAGGTTTTTTGGCAATTTTTGGAGATTTTGGGGGGATTTTTAGGGATTTTTTAATGATTTTTTGGGATTTTTTTAGGAAATTTTTTGGGGTTTTGGGAAGGTTTTTTGGGGAGTATTTGGAGATTTTGGGGGGATTTTTAGGGATTTTTGAATGATTTTTTGGGAATTTTTTAGGACATTTTTGGGATTTTTGGTAGGGGTTTGGGGGGGAGTATTTGGAGATTTTGGGGGAATTTTTAGGGATTTTTTAATGATTCTTTGGGAATTTTTTAGGACATTTTTGGGATTTTTGGGAAGGTTTTTTGGGGAATATTTGGAGATTTTGGGGGAATTTTTAGGGACTTTTTAATGATTTTTTGGCAATTTTTTAGGACGTTTTTGGGATTTTTGGTAGGGGTTTGGGGGGGAGTATTTGGAGATTTTGGGGGAGTTTTTAGGGATTTTTTAAATTATTTTTTGGGAATTTTATAAGAAACTTTTGGGATTCTTGGGAGGGAATTTTGGGGGAGTATTTGGAGATTTTGGGGGAATTTTTAGAGATTTTTTGAATGATTTTTGGGAATTTTTTAGGACATTTTTGGGAAGTTTTTTGGGGTATTTGGAGATTTTGTGGGGATTTTTAGGGATTTTTAATGATTTTTTGGGAATTTTTTAGGACATTTTTGGGAATTTTGGGAGGGTTTTTTGGGGAGTATTTGGGGACTTTGGACATTTTGGGAATGATTTTTTAGAATTTTTAGGGATTTTGGGATTTTTGGGAGGGTTTGGGGGATTTTTGGAGGGGGGGGATTTTAGGGATTTTTTAATGATTTTTTGGGAATTTTATAAGACATTTTTGGGATTTTTGGGAAGGTTTTTTGAGGGATATTTGGAGATTTTGTGGGGATTTTTAGGGATTTTTTAATGATTTTTCAGGATTTTTTTAGGACATTTTTGGGATTTTTGGGAAGGTTTTTTGGGGAGTATTTGGAAATTTTGGGGGAATTTTTAGGGATTTTTAATGATTTTTTGGGAATTTTTTAGGAAATTTTTGGGATTTTTGGGAAGGTTTTTTGGGGAGTATTTGGAGATTTTGGGGGGATTTTTAGGGATTTTTAAATGATTTTTTGGGAATTTTTTAGGAAATTTTTGGGATTTTTGGGAGGGGTTTTGGGGGGAGTATTTGGAGATTTTGGGGGATTTTTAGGGATTTTTAAATGATTTTTTGGGATTTTTTTAGGAAATTTTTGGGATTTTTGGGAAGGTTTTTGGGGAGTGTTTGGAGGGGAGATTTTTGGGATTTTTAATGATTTTTGGGAATTTTTAGGAATTTTGGGAATTTTGGGAAGGTTTTTGGGGGCATTTTTGGATTTTTAAATTTTTTTAGGGATTTTTAGGGATTTTTAATTTTTAGATTTTTATTTTGGGGATTTTTAGGACACTTGGGATTTTTTAATGATTTTTTGGGGAAGTTTTGGGATTTTTGGGAAGGTTTTTGGGGGGTTTTGGAGGGGAGTTTTTTTTTAATGATTTTTAGAATTTTTTAGGAAATTTTTGGGATTTTTGGGAGGGGTTTTGGGGGGAGTATTTAGAGATTTTGGGAGAATTTTGGGGGATTTTTTTGGGAATTTGAGGGCATTTTTGGGGAATTTGATTTTTTTGGGAATTTTTAGAAAATTTTTTTGGATTTTTAGATATTTTTTGGGGGGATACCTGGGGATTTTGGGGAATTTTTTCTGTATTTTTGGGATTTTTAATGATTTTTGGGCATTTTTTGAATTTTGGGGATTTTTGGAAGGTTTTGGGAATTTTGGGGATTTTCAGGGGGATTTTGGGGGATTTTTTTGAGATTTTAGATTTTTGGGAAATTTTTGGAAATTTTTGAGATTTGGGGAGATTTTTGGGGAATTTTTTTGGAATTTTTGGCGATTTGGGGATTTTTGGGGAATTTTTCATAATTTTTGGGGATTTTGTTTTAATTTTTGGAGATTTTGCGGGTGGGGGTGTGAATTTTGGGGGGAATTTTTTTAATATTTGCAGAATTTTGGGGGATTTTGAGGGAATTTTTGATTTTTGGAGATTTTTTGTGAATTTCGAGACATTTTTAAATTCAGTTTTGGAGGATTTTTTTATTATTTTGGGGGGCTTTGGGGGAATTTTTGGGATCATTTTGGAATATCTTTGGGAAAATTTTGGGGAGAATTCTTGGGAATATTCTTGGAATTTTGGGGCCATTTTGGGAATATTTTGGGAAATAATTTTAGGCCTTTTTGGGGATTATTTTTGGGAATTTTTTTGGGACCATTTTGGGAATTTTTTGGGGAATATTTTGGGGAATATTTTTGGAATTTTTTGGGCCATTTGGGGAATTTTTTTGGAGTATTTTTAGGAATATTTTTTCGTTATTTTTGGGAATAATTTGGGACATTTTTGGGACCATTTTTGGGAATATTTTGGGAATTTTGGGCAATTTTGGCTCCCCCTCAGGAGGAGCTGTCACGGCTGCGCCGGAAGCTGGAGAAGCAGCGCAAGGTCGAGGTCTACGCCGACGCCGACCAGATCCTGCAGGAGGAGATCAAGGAGTACCGGGTGAGCTTGACGGAACGTTCCAGAACCTTCCGGGAGCTTCCGGGACCTCGAGGAACCTTGGGTGGAGCTTCTGGGACCTTTTGGGACCTCCTGGGACCTCCCAGAACCTCCTGGGACATTGAGGAACCTTGGGTGGAGCTTCTGGGATCTTTTGGGACCTCCTGGGACCTCCCAGAACCTCCTGGGACCTCGAGGAACCTTGAGGAACCTTGGGTGGAGCTTCTGGGACCTTTTGGGACCTCCTGGGACGTCCCAGAACTTCCTGGGACCTCAAAGAACCTTGAGAAGCCTTGGGTGGAGCTTCTGGGACTTTTGGGACCTCCTGGGACGTCCCAGAACCTCCTGGGACCTCAAGGAACCTTGAGGAACCTTGGGTGGAGCTTCTGGGACCTCTTGGGACCTCCCAGAACCTCCTGGGACCTCAAGGAACCTTGAGGAACCTTGGGTGGAGCTTCTGGGACCTCCTGGGACCTCCTGGGACCTCCCAGAACCTTGAGGAACCTTGGGTGGAGCTTCTGGGACCTTTTGGGACCTCCTGGGACCTCGAGGAACCTCCTGGGACCTCGAGGAACCTTGAGGAACCTTGGGTGGAGCTTCTGGGACCTTTTGGGACCTCCTGGGACATCCCAGAACCTCCTGGGACCTCGAAGAACCTTGAGGAAGCTTGGGTGGAGCTTCTGGGACCTTTTGGGACCTCCTGGGACGTCCCAGAACCTCCTGGGACCTTGAGGAACCTTGAGGAACCTTGGGTGGAGCTTCTGGGACCTTTTGGGACCTCCTGGGACCTCCCAGAACCTCCTGGGACCTCGAGGAACCTTGAGGAACCTTGGGTGGAGCTTCTGGGACCTTTTGGGATCTCCTGGGATGAACCTCCTGGGACCTGATTGATTAACCTTACGGAGCTTCTGGGACCTTTTGGGACCTCCTGGGACCTCCCAGAACCTCCTGGGACCTTTTGTAACCTTGAGGAACCTTGATGGATCTTGGGACCTTTTGGGACCTCCTGGGACCTCCCAGAACCTCCTGGGACCTCGAGGAACTTTGAGGAACCTTGGGTGACCTTCTGGGACCTTTGGGACCTCCCAGAACCTCCTGGGACCTCGAGGAACCAGGAACCTTGGGTGGATTTTTTAAGGGATTTTGGGACCTCCTGGGACCATTGAACCTCCTTGGACCTCTAGGAACCTTGAGGAACCTTGGGTGGACCATTAATGACCTTTTGGGACCTCCTGGGACGACCCCAGAACCTCCTGGGACCTCGAAGAACCTTGAGGAACCTTGGGTGGAGCTTCTGGGACCTTTTGGGACCTCTTGGGACCTCCCAGAACGTCCTGGGACCTCAAGGAACCTTGAGGAATCTTGGGTGGAGCTTCTGGGACCTCCCAGAACCTCCTGGGACCTCGAGGAACCTTGAGGAACCTTGGGTGGAGCTTTTGGGACCTTTTGGGGCCTCCCAGAACCTCCTGGGACCTCGAGGAACCTTGAGGAACCTTGGGTGGAGCTTTTAAGACCTTGGGTGGAGCTTTTAAGACCTTGGGTGGAGCTTCCAGGACCTTGGGTGGAGCTTCGGGGACCTTGGGTCACTTTTGAGAACTTTGGTTGACGCTCGGTTGACTTTGGGTTGTTTCAGTTGAGGTTCAACGACCTTGGTTGACCTTCAACGACCTTGGTTGACCTTCATTGACCTTGGTTGACCATTAACGATCTGGGTTGACCATTGATGATCCTTAATGACCTTGATTGACCATTAACGATCTTTAACGATCTCAATTGACCATTGATGACCTTGGTTGACCTTCAACGACCTTGGTTGACCATTAATGACCTCGGTTGACCATTGATGATCCTTAACGACCTTGGTTGACCATTAACGATGTTTAACGATCTCGATTGACCATTGATGACCTCGGTTGACCTGTAACGATCTTTAACAATCTTGGTTGACCATTGATGGTCTTCATTGACCGTTAATGACCATTCATGATCTTGGTTGATCATTAATTAAGTTTAATGACCTCGGTTGACCATTAATGACCTTTCGTAATCTTGGTTGACCATTAATGACTTTTAATTACCTTCATTGACCTTTAATGACCTTGGTTGACCATTAATGACCATTGATGACCTTGTTTGACCATTAATGACCATTCATGATCTTGGTTGATTTTTAATTGTTTTGGTTGACCATTGCTGACCTTCATTGACCTTGGTTGACTATTAATGACCTTGGTTGACCTACTAATGACCTCGGTTGACCATTGATGATCTTGGTTGACCATTGATGATCCTTAATGACCTTGATTGACCATTAATGATCTTTAACGATCTCGATTGACTGTTGACGACCTCGGTTGACCTGTAGTGATCTTTAATAATCTTGGTTGACCATTGATGGTCTTCATTGACCATTAATGACCATTCATGATCTTGGTTGACCTTTAATGATCTTGGTTGATCATTAATTACGTTTAATGACCTTGATTGACCATTAATGACCTTTTGTAATCTTGGTTGATCACTGATGATCTTGCTTGACCATTAATGACTTTTAATTACCTTCATTGACCTTTAATGATGTTGGTTGACCATTAATGATCTTCATTGACCTTGGTTGACCATTAATGACCATTCATGATCTTGGTTGATTTTTAATTGTTTTGGTTGACCATTGGTGACCTTCATTGACCTTGATTGACCTTCAATGACCTTGGTTGAGCATTGATGATCTCGGTTGACCATTGATGATTCTTAATGACCTTGATTGACCATTAATGATCTTTAATGATCTCGATTGACCTTTGATGACCTCGGTTGACCTGTAATGATGTTTAATAGTCTTGGTTGACCATTGATGATCTTCATTGACCGTTAATGACCATTCATGATCTTGGTTGACCATTAATTACGTTTAATGACCTTGATTGACCATTAATGACCTTTCGTAATCTTGGTTGACCACTGATGATCTTGCTTGACCATTAATGACTTTTAATTACCTTCATTGACCTTTAATGATCTTGGTTGACCATTGATGACCATTGATGACCTTGGTTGATTTTTAATGATCTTGGTTGACCATTGCTGACCTTCATTGACCTTGGTTGACCATTGATGACCTTGGTTGGTTACTAATGACCTTTAATGATCTTGATTGACCATTAATGACCATTGATGACCTTTATTGACCTCAGTTGACCATTGAGGACCTTCAATGACCCTTGATGACCATTGATGGCCATTAATGACTTTGGTTGACCATTAATGATCTTTAAATAATTTCATTGACCCTTAATGACCTTGGATGACCATTGATGACTTCCATTGTTCTTAATTGACCATTGATGACCTTTAATTACTTTCATTGACCTTTAATGATTTTGGTTGACCATTCATGACCATTAATGACTTAGATTGACTATTAATGACCTTGATTGGCAATTGATGACTATTAACGGTCTTGATTGACCATCAGTGACCTTCAATGACTTTGGTTGACCATTGATGACCTTGGTTACTAATGACCTTTAATGATCTTGGTTGACCATTGCTGACCTTCATTGACCTTGGTTGACCATTAATGACCTTGGTTGGTTACTAATGACCTTTAATGACCTTGGTTGACCATTAATGACTATTGATGACCTTCATTGACCTTGGTTGACCACTAATGATCTCCAATGACCTTGGTTGACCATTGCTGACCTTCATTGACCTTGGTTGACCATTAATGACCTTGGTTGATTACTAATGACCTTTAATGATCTTGGTTGACCATTAATGACTATTGATGATCATTATTGATCTTGGTTGATTATTGCTGACTTCTCATGACCTTGGTTGACCATTGATGACCATTTATGACTTTGGTTGACCATTAACGATCTTTAATTAATTTAATTGACCTTTAATGACCTTGGTAGTTTATTAATGACCTTGGTTGTTCTTAATTGACGATTTATGACCTTTAATTTCTTTCATTGACCATTAATGACCTTGGTTGACCATTCATGACTGTTAATGACTTTTGTTGACTATTAATGATCTTTAATGACCTTGATTGACCATTGATGACTATTAATGGTCTTGATTGACCTTCTATGAATTTAATTACTTTCATTGACCTTTAATGACTTTGGTTGACCATTGATGACCTTTAATGACCTTGGTTGACCATTCATGACCATTTATGACTTCAGTTGACCATTGATGATCTTTAATTAATTTCATTGACCTTTAATGACCTTGGTTGATTATTAATGACCTCAGTTGTTCTTAATTGACCGTCGATGACCTTTAATTTCTCTCATTGACCATTAATGACCTTGGTTGACTATTGATGACCATTAATGACTTTGGTTGACCATTAAGGACCTTTAATGATCTTGATTGACCATTGATGACTATTAACGGTCTTCTTTGATTTTCTACGACCTTTAATTACTTTAATTGACGTTTAATGATCTTGGTTGACCATTGATAACCTTCATTGACCTTGGTTGACCATTGATGACCATTTATGACTTCGGTTGACCATTGATGATCTTTAATTAATTTCATTGACCTTTAATGACCTTGGTTGATTATTAATGACCGCGGTTGTTCTTAATTGACCGTCGATGACCTTTAATTACTTTCATTGACCATTAATGATTTTGGTTGACTATTCATGATCTCCATTGACCTTGGTTGACCATTAATGATCTTTAACAATCTTGGTGATCAAAGCCACCAGTGACCACCCGTGGTCATCCAATGTCCATCCTTGGTGACCAATGACCACCAATGACCACCCATGGTCATCCAGTGTCCATCCTTGGTGACCAATGACCATCTATGACCATTTATGGTCATCCAGTGCCCATCCTTGGTGACCACGACTTCCACCATGTCTACATCAGCTGAGGGCCAGGGGTCGTCTCCTGGTGGCCGGCGGTCACCTGTGGTCATTTTGGGTCATTCTTGGTGAGCACAGCCACCAGTGACCACCCATGGTCATCCAATGTCCACCCTTGGTGACCAATGACCATCAATGACCACCCGTGGTCATCCAGTGTCCATCCTTGGTGACCAATGACCATCTATGACCATTTATGGTCATCCAGTGCCCATCCTTGGTGACCACGACTTCCACCATGTCTACATCAGCTGAGGGCCAGGGGTCGTCTCCTGGTGGCCGGCGGTCATCTGTGGTCATTTATGGTCATTCTTGGTGATCAAAGCCACCAGTGACCACCCATGGTCATCCAATGTCCATCCTTGGTGACCAATGACCATCAATGACCACCCGTGGTCATCCAATGTCCATCCTTGGTGACCAATCACCACCAATGACCAGTGATGTCCACCTTGGTGACCAATGACCATCTGTGGTCCTCCGATGTCCATCCTTGGTGACCATGGCCACCAATGACCACCCATGGTCCTCCAATGTCCATTGCTGGTGACCAGTGACCACCCATGGTCATCTCTGTCCATCCTTGGTGACCAATGACCACCCGTGGTCCTCCAATGTTTCATCCTTGGTGACCCACGACTTCCACTGTGTCTATGTCAGGTGAGCACTGGTCATTCATGGTGACCGGTGGTCATCTGTGGTCATTTATGGTCATTCTTGGTGACCACAGCCACCAGTGACCACCCATGGTCATCCAGTGTCCATCCTTTGGTGACCAATGACCACCAGTGACCACCCATGGTCATCCAATGTCCATCCTTGGTGACCAATGACCACCAATGACCATTCATGGTCATCCGATGTCCATCCCTGGTGACCAATGACCACCCATGGCCTCCTTGGTCATCCAATGTCCATTTTTGGTCATCCAATGACCATTTACGGTCATCTCTGTCTATCCTTGGTGACCAATGACCATCCATGGTCATCCAGTGTCCCTCCTTTGGGGACTAATGACCATCTATGATCACCGATGGCCACCTGGGTGACCAATGACCACCAATGAGCATTTATGGTCATTCAATGTCCATCCCTGGTGACCAATGACCACCCATGGTCACCATTTATGGTCCATCCATCTGTGTCCATGTTCCTGGTGACCAATGACCATCCATGGTCATCCAGTGTCTATCCTTGGTGACCAATGACCACCAGTGACCATTTATGGTCATCCAATGTCCATCCCTGGTGACCAGTGACCATCCATGGTCATCCAATGCCCATCTTTTGATGACCAATGACCACTGATGATCCTCCAGTGTCCATCCATTGGGTCATCCAATGACCATCCTTGGTTATTGCTATGACCATTTGTGGTCATCCAGTGTCCATCCTTGGTGATCAATGACCACCAATGACCACCCATCCAATGACCATCCAATCTATGATCATCCAATGTCCATCCCTGGTGACCAATGACCATTTATGACCATTTATGGCCATCCACTGTCCATACTTGGTGACCAATGACCATTTATGACCATTTATGGCCATCCACTGTCCATACTTGGTGACCAATGACCACCAATGACCATCCATGATCATCCAATGTCCATCCTTGGTGACCAATGACCACCAATGACCATCCATGGTCATCCAGTGTCCATCCTTGGTGACCAGTGACCACCAATGACCATCCATGGTCATCCAATGTCCATCCCTTGTGACCAGTGACCATCTATGACCATTTATGGCCATCCACTGTCCATACTTGGTGACCAATGACCATCAATGACTATTTATGTTCATCCAATGTCCATGCTTGGTGACCAGTGACCCCCCGTGGTCCTCCAATGTCCATCCTTGGTGACCAATGACCACCAATGACCATCCATGGTCATCCAATGTCCACCCTTGGTGAGCAATGACCATCCATGGTCATCCAATGTCCATCCCTTGTGACCAGTGACCATCTATGGCCATTTATGGTCATCCAGTGTCCATGCTTGGTGACCAGTGACCACCAATGACCATCCATGGTCATCCAATGTCCATCTTCTGGTGACCAATGACCACCGATGGCCACCTGGGTGACCAATGACCACCCATGATCCTCCAGTGTCCATCCTTGGTGACCAATGACCATCTATGACCATTTATGGTCATCCAATGTCCATCTTCTGGTGACCAATGACCACCCATGGCCACCTTGGTGACCAATGACCACCCATGATCCTCCAGTGTCCATCCCTGGTGACCAGTGACGACCAATGACCATCCATGGTCATCCAATGTCCATCCCTGGTGACCAACGACCATCTGTGATGAATTTATGGTTACCCAATGCCCATGCTTGGTGACCAGTGACCATCAATGGCCATCTATGATCATCCAATGTCCATCCTTGGTGACCAATGACCACCAATGACCATTTATGGTCATCCAATGTCCATCCTTGGTGACCAATGACGACCAATGACTATCCATGGTTATCCAATGTCCATGCTTGATGACCAGTGACCATCCATGGTCATCCAATGTCCATCTTTTGGTGACCAATGACCACCGATGACCACCTTGGTGACCAATGACCACCCATGGTCATCCAATGTCCATCCCTGATGACCAATGACCATCTATGACCAATGACCATCTATGACCATTTGTAGTCATCCAGTGTCCATGCTTGGTGACCAATGCCCACCAATGACCATCTATGGTCATCCAATATCCATCCTTGGTGATGAATGACCACCCATGATCCTCCAGTGTCCATTCTTGGTGACCAATGACCACCAATGACCACCCATGGTCATCCAATGTCAATCCCCGGTGACAAATGACCATCTATGACCATTTGTGGTAGTCCGATGTCTATTCTTGGTGACCAATGACCATTTATGGTCATCCAGTGTCTATCTTTTGGTGACCAATGACCACACATGGCCACCTTGGTGACCAATGACCACTTGTGGTCATCCAGTGTCCACCCTTGGTTATCGCAGCCCCCAATGACCATTTATGGTCATCCAGTTTCCATCCCTGGTGACCAGTGACCACCCATGGCCACCTTGGTGACCAATGACCACCCATGGTCATCCAATGTCCATCCTTGGTGACCAATGACCACCAATGGTCATCCAATGTCCATCTTCTGGTGACCAATGACCATCTATGGCCACCAATGACCACCAATGACCACCCATGATCCTCCAGTGTCCATCCTTGGTGACCACTGACCACCAATGACCATCCATGGTTATCCAATGTCCATTTTGGTGACCAATTCACCATTTTGATTTGGGACATTTTTGGTTCATTTTTGGTTCTTTTGGGTCATTTTTGGGACATTTTGACCACCCATTTTCCTCCATTTTGTCCATTTTGGGACCAATTTTTGGTTCATTTGGGGCCATTTTTGGGTCATTTTGGGTCTGTGGTCACTCTGGGCTCATTTTGGGCCATTTGACCATCTATTTTGGTCATCCAATTTGTCCATTTTGGGGACCAATTGGACCATCCATGGTCTGTGGTCAATGTCCATTTGGGGACCATTTGGGGGTTATTTTGTGCCATTTTGGCTCATTTTGGGGCCATTTTGGGTCTTTTTTAGGCCATTTTGGGCCATTTTTGGTCCATTTTGGGTCTGTGGTCACTCCTTGGTCACTCTGGGCTCATTTTGGGCCATTTCTGGTCCATTTTGGGTCATTTTGGGCCATTTTGGGTCTGTGGTCACTCCTTGGTCACTCTGGGCTCATTTTGCATCATTTTTGGTCCATTTTGGGCCATTTTTGGGCCATTTTGGTTAATTTTGGGTCATTTTGGGTCATTTTGAGGCCATTTTGGGGCCATTTTGGTTAATTTGGGGCCATTTTGGGGCCATTTTGGGTCATCCTGGTTTATTTTGGGCCATTTTGGGGCCATTTTTGGGTCATTTTGGGTCTGTGGTCACTCTGGGCTCATTTTGGTCCATTTGGGGCTATTTTGGGGTTATTTTGTGCCATTTTGGGTCATTTTGGGCCATTTTGGGTCTGTGGTCACACTTTGGTCACTCTGGGCTCATTTTGTGTCATTTTTGGTCCATTTTGGGTAATTTTTGGGCCATTTTGGTTAATTTTGGGTGATTTTGGGCCGTTTGGAGGCCATTTTGGGTCATCTTGGTTGATTTTGGGTCATTTTGGGCCATTTTTGGGCCGTTTGGGGTCATTTTGGGTCTGTGGTCACTCATTGGTCACTCTGGGCTCATTTTGGGCCATTTTTGGTCATTTTTTGGTCTGTGATCACTCCTTGGTCACTCTGGGCTCGTTTTGGGTCATTTTTGAGCCATTTTGGCTCATTTTGGGTCATTTTTGGGCCGTTTTGGGCCATTTTGGGTCTGTGGTCACTCCTTGGTCACTCTGGGCTCATTTTGGGTCATTTTTGGGCCGTTTTGGGTCATTTTGGGTCTGTGGTCATTCCTTGATCACTCTGGGCTCATTTTGGTTCATTTTTGGTCCATTTTGGCTCATTTTGGTCCATTTTTGGTCATTTTTGGTCCATTTGGGGTTATTTTGGGCCATTTTGGGTCTGTGGTCACTCCTTGGTCACTCAGTGTCCCCCCCCGCCCCTCCCCCCCCCACTTTGACCCCTCCCCTTTTCCATCCTCAACCTTTGACCTCCCTCTGGCCCCGCCCCCTTTTCCCTCCCCTTTCCCAGCCAATAAAATCGCTCGGAGCCGTTGCCATGGAGACTGTGGAGTCTGTGGGGGAGGGGCCGGCCAGGGGTCACTTGGGGTCATTTTGGGGTCACTCAGGGGCCATTTTGGGGGCATTTTGGGCCATTTGGGGGCATTTTTTGGCCATTTTGGGTCAGGGGTCACTCGGGGGTCATCTGGGGTCACTTTGGGGGGATTTGGGGTCACTCGGGGTCACTTTGGGGTCACTTGAGGGGGTCCCGAGGTCACTCAGGTTTCACTTTGGGGTGATTCGGGGGAATTTGGGGCAAAACTTTGGAATTCGGGGGAAATTTGGGGCAATCCTGGAATTTTTGGGGCAGTTTAGGATTTTCCGGGAAGAATTCAGGAATTTTTGGGGTGAAATTCAGGAATTTGGGGGTGGAATTTAAAGGGAATTTGGGCCATGGAGGACCCCAAAAATGGCGCAAATCTGGGCCGAAAATTTGGGATTTGGGGAATTTTGGGTTGGATTGGAGGAAAAAATTGAGGTTTGGGTTGAATTTTGGGGGTTTAGGGTGAATTTGGGGGATTTGGGGGCATTTTGCGGCGTTACCATCGAGTTCCGGAGGCCTCGCGGCCGGAGCGGCTCCGCCGTGACCATAGAGAGGAGAAAGGGGCGTGGCCAGAGCGGCTCCTTCCGTTACCATGGAAACACCGGAAGCCGGAAGTGCCGAGACCGGAAGTGCCAATGGAGCCGCCGGAGGGTAACGGGGGAAGGGGAGAGACCGAAAATGCCCCAAAATCGCTCAAAATGCCCCAAAATCGCCAAAAATCGCCCAAAATCGGCCCCGGGACCCCAAAATTCGGATTCGGGAGCCCAAAATTATCGAAAATCGACCCCGAGAGCGCCAAAATCGCCTCAAATTCACCCAAAAGCGGCCCCGAAAATGCCAAATTTCCCCCAAAATAATAAAAACCCCGAAAATCACAAAAAAATCCCCAAAATTTCCCTAAAAATTCCCAAAAAATCACCCCAAAAAACATTAAAAAGCCTCAAAATATCCCTAAAATCCAAAAACCCACTCAAAAATCTTTTTTAAAAATTAAAAAATCGGAAAAATTCCCAAAAAATCCCCAAAATTCCCAAAATAATCCCCAAAAAATTCCCTCAAAAATCTCCAAAATTAAAAAAAAATCACTAAAAAATCCCAAAATATTCCCTAAAAATCCCCAAAACATCCCTCAGAAAATCCCTAAAAAATGAAAATAATCCCTGAATTCCTCCAAAAATCCCCAACAAATCTCCCTCGGAAAATCTCCAAAACGTTAAAGAAATCCCAAAAAATTCCCCAAAAATTCAAAACAAAACTCCCTAAAAAATCCTAAAAAACTCTCCCTAAAAATCCCCAAAAACCCCCCAAAATTCTGCAAAAAATCCCCCAAAATCCCTAAAAAATCCCCAAAACAATCCCCAAAAAATCCCTCAAAAATCCCCAAAATTTAAAACATTCCTCTGAAAATCCCTGAAAATTTTCCCAAAAAATTTGAAAAAAAAAAATCTCCGAAAAGTCCCAAATAGGCCCTGAAAAATTAAACAAAAATTCGCCAAAAAATCCCCAAATTTGCCCCCAAAAATATCCAAAAATCCACCAAAAATTCCCCCAAAATTGCCAAAAATTCCATAAAAATTCCTCACAAAATCTCCCTAAAAATCCTAAAATTTCCTCCAAAAAATCTCCAACGTTTTCACCAAAAATGAAAAATTCCCCCCCAAAAAATCCCAAAAATTCCCAGAAAATGCTAAAAAATTCCCCCAAATAATCCAAAAAGTTCCCACAAAAAAAATTCTCCAAAATTCCCAAAAATCACCAAAAAATCCCAAAAAATTCCCCAAAAAGTCCCCAAAGAATCAAAATAATTTCAGAAAAAAATCAAAAAAATCACCAAAAAAATCCCAAAATTCACCAAAAAATTCTCTCAACATTCCCAAAAAATTTCAAAAAAATCCGCAAAAATTCAAAAAATTTGCCTGAAAAAAATCCCAAAAAAATCCCAAAAAAATCACCCAAAAAAATTCCCCAAAATCCCCAAAAAATCCTTAAAAATTCCTGCAAAAATCGCAAAAATTCTCCCCAAAATCACAAAAATTCCCTCAAAAAATCCCCAGAAAATTCCCAAAATTCCCAAAACAAAATCCCAAAAAAATCCTAAAATTTCCCTCAAAAATCCCCAAAAATAATTTCTAAAAATCCATTTAAAATTCAAAAAAAATCACCAAAAAATCACCAAAAATTGCCAAAAAATCCAAATTTTTTTGCTAAATTCGCCAAATTTTTCCCGATTTTTTCCAAATTTTACCCCAAATTCCCGAATTTTTCCTAAAATTCCCAAAATTCCCGTTTTTCCCCGTTCCAGGGCCGGTTCTGTGCCGGAGTTTTTGGGGCTCCCTGGAGGTTTCGCGGTTCCTTGGGGACCCAAAATCCCCAAATCCCTTGAAAATGCCCCAAAAATGCCCCAAAACTTCCCTGAAAAATCAAAAAATCCCCAAATTTTCCCCAATTTTTCCCATTTTCCCCAAAATTTTCCCCAATTTTCCCCCAATTTTCCCCAAATTTTCCACAATTTTCCCCCAAATTTTCCCACAATTTCCCCCAATTTTCCCTAAATTTTCCCCCATTTTTTCCCCAAAATTTTTCCCAATTTCCCCCAATTTTGTCCCAATTTCCCCCAATTTTCCCCCCAGTTTTTCCCAATTTTCCCCGATTTTCCCCCAATTTTTCCCCATTTTCCCCCCAATTTCCCCCAAATTTTCCCCCAATTTCCCCCAAATTTTTCCCCAATTTTCCCCCAATTTTCCCCCAATTTTCCCCAAAATTTTCCCCAAATTTTTCCCACTTTTCCCCCAGTTTCCCCCAATTTTTCCCCCAATTTCCCCCCAATTTTCCTCAAAATTTTCCCCAATTTTTCCCCATTTCCTCCCAAAATTTTCCCAATTTTCCCCCCAATTTTCTCCCAAGTTTCTCCCAATTTTCCCCGAATTTCCCCCAATTTCCCCCCCAATTTTTCCCCCATTTTCGCCCCATTTTCCCCAATTTTTCCCAGTTTTCCTCCAATTTTCCCCCAATTTTCCCCATTTTTTCCCCCAGTTTTCCCCAATTTTACCCCAATTTTCCCAAATTTCCCCAATTTTCCCAAAATTCCCATTTTTCCCCGTCCCAGGGCCGGTTCTGTGCCGGAGTTTTTGGGGTTCCCTGGAGGTTTCGCGGTTCCGGGGGGGAACCAAAATCCCCAAATCCCTCGAAAATGCCCCAAAAATGGCCCCAAAACTTCCCTGAAAAATCAAAAAATCCCCAAATTTTCCCCGATTTTTCCCGATTTTTCCCAATTTTGCCCCAAATTTTCCCCCAATTTTTCCCCATTTCCTCCCCAAATTTCCCCCAATTTTTCCCCAATTTTTCTCCAATTTTTTCCCAATTTTCTCCCCTTTTTTTCCCCATTATTCCCCAATTTTTCCCCCAATTTTCCTCCCAATTTTTCCCAATTTTCCCCAATTTTCCCCAAAATTTCCCCCAATTTTTCCCCAATTTCTGCCAATTTTCCCCAAAATTTTCCCCAAATTTTCCCCCAATTTCCCCCAATTTTCCCCAAAATTTTTTCCCAATTTTCCCCCCAATTTTTCCCAATTTTCCCCCAATTTCCCCCAAATTTCCCCATTTTTTTCCCCAGTTTTCCCCAATTTTCTCCCATTTTTCCCCATTATTCCCCAATTTTTTTCCCAATTTTTCCCCAATTTTTTCCCCAATTTTTTCCCCAATTTTCCCCCAATTTTCCCCAAAATTTCCCCAAATTCTTCCCCAATTTTTCCCCAGTTTTCCCCCAGTTTTCCCCCAATTTTCCCCCATTTTCCTGCCAATTTTCCCCAAATTTTTCCCCAATTTTTCCCCATTTTCCCCCCCAATTTTCCCCCAATTTCCCCAATTTTTGGGGATTTTCTCCCAATTTTTCCCCATTTCCTCCCAAAATTTTTTCAATTTTCCCCCAATTTTTCTCCCAATTTTCTCCCATTTTTCCCAATTTTGGGAATTTCCCCCCTGCTTTTCCCCATTTTACTGGGCGTCAGTTTCCCCAATTTTCCCCAATTTTTTTGGAATTTTCCCCAATTTTTACTTTTGGAAATTTCCCCAAATTTTCCCCAATTTTCCCAAATTCCCGTTTTGCCCGTCCCAGGGCGGTTCTGGTTTTGGACTTTTTGGGGTTCCCTGGAGGTTTGGGTTCCTGGGGACCCTCGGAATGGACTGGGAGGGACTGGGAATGGACTGGGAGGCTCTGGAGGGCTGGCCACGGGAGAACCTTCCTGGGTTATACTGGGTTATACTGGAGAATTTGGGGGGAATTTTGGTTTTTACTGGGAGGGACTGGAAGGGACTGGGAGGGAATGGGTTATAAATGGACTGGTTTGGACTGGGATACTGGTTTTTTTTGGGTTGGACTGGGAATGGACTGGGAGGGACTGGGACTGCCACCTGAGGTACTGGGCAAAAATCCAATTTGGACTGGTTTGTACTGGGTTATACTGGGAAATTTGCTGGGATTTTGGGTTATACTGGGGAAAACTGGGTTATACTGGTTTGGACTGGTTTGGACTGGGAAGGGGACTGGGAAGGAACTGGGAATGGACTGGGATGCGCTGCAGGTACTGGGCAAACTGGTTTGGACTGGTTTGTACTGGGTTATACTGGGAGGGGACTGGGAATTTTTCCGGAATTTTGGACTGGGAAATACTGGGACTGGGTATACTTTCTTTTAATTTTTTGGGAATGGACTGGGAATTATAATTGGACATTGGGGGGACTGGGTTATTTTGGGAATTTTTGGTTTATTTGGGGATTTTTAGGGCTGGAAAAACTGGGAGGGACTGGGGGAATGGACTGGGGAATGGACTGGGACAGGCTGGGTACTTGGTTTGGACTGGTTTATACTGGTTTATACTGGTTTGGACTGGGAGGGACTGGGGGGACTGGTTTTGGGAATGGGACTGGGAGGGACTGGTTTGGACTGGGAGGTACTGGACAAACTGGTTTGGACTGGGAGGCCTGGTTTTATACTGGGAGGACTGGGTTATACTGGTTTGGACTGGGATATTTGGGAGGATTTTGGGGTTATTGGGAACTTTTTGGGAGGGACTGGGAATGGACTTGGGATTTCTTTTTAAAACTTTTGGGAATTTTTGGACTGGTTTGGGGAGGGACTGGGAGGAACTAATTTACTGGGATATGGACTGGGTTATACTGGGAGGGACTGGGAGGAACTGGGAGGACTGGGAGGACTGGGAGGGACTTTTGGGAACTTTTGAAACTTTTGGACTGGTTTTTTTTTTTTGGTTTGGGGGATTTTGGGATTTTTTAGGATTTTTTGGGCAATTTTTTTGGGGAAAATTTGGGAATTTTGGGTTATACTGGGAGGGACTGGGAGGTTTGGGAGGGTACTGGGATTGTGGGAGGATACTTGGGGGATTTTTTGGGGGATTGGGTTTGGATTTTTGGGGTATTTTTGGGAATTTTGGATACTTTTTTGGACTGGGAAATTTTTGGATTTTCTTTTAATTTTGGGGGGGAATTTTGGGGGATTTTTTTGGTCCATACTGGGGATTTTTCTCTAATTTTTGGGATATTTGGGCAATTTTGGGGGGAATTTTTTGGGAACTTTTGGGAAATTTTACTGGTTTAATTTTTTTTACTGGGATTTTTTCGGATTTTTAGGAAATTTTGGGGGATTTTTGGTTTTTAATGGGAGGGAGGATTTTTAAAATCTTTTTTGGGGGACTTTTTAGGATTTTTGGAAGAATTTTTTTTTTTTTTTTGGTTAATTTTGTACTGGTTTTTACTGGTTTTTATACTGGAATTTTGGGATTTTTTTTTCTAATTTTTAGGGACTTTTGTCCATACTGGGTAATTTTTTTTAGGGTTTTTTCATTTTTTGGTTTTAAATTTTTATTTGTTTTATCGGATTTTGTGGGTTTTCTTTCCATACTGGAATTTTTTATGGGATTTTTGGATTTTTACTTTTTTTTGGTTTCTACTGGTCCGTACTTTTGGTTTTAATTTTCACTGGTTTTTACCGGGGAATTTTTAGGGGAATTTTTTGGATTTTTTGGTCCATTTCTGGGGATTTTATACTGGGATTTTTGGGTTTTATATTTTTTAGGAATTTTTTTTTTAATTTTGGGGAATTTTGTGGGATTTTTTTCCATAATTTTTGTTAATTTTAGGGTGATTTTTTTTAATTTTTGGGGGATTTTTTGGGAAATTTTGGGGCTTTTTTAGGGAATTTTTTGGGATTTTCTTTCACATTTTTGGGAAATTTTGGGGAAAATTTTCAGGATTTTTATGGGTCCATACTTTTATGGTCTGGATTTTATACTGGGATTTTTAGGATTTTGGGAATTTTTTTCAGATTTTTTGGGACTTGGTCCTTTCCCTCCCCATGACATTTTCCTGCTTTTCCCCAAATTTTTTATACTGGTTTTGGGGATTTTTAGATTTTTTTTTTTTTTTGGTTTCACTGGGTCCTGCTGGTCCATACTGGTCCGAGGCGTCAGCCCGACTGGTTTTCCTACCAGGGCTGGGGGTCGGGTGCAGGTCTACTGGTCCGGGTCAAACTGGTTTATACTGGTTTGGACTGGTTTGGACTGGGAGGGACTGGGTTATACTGGGAATGGACTGGTTTGGACTGGGTTATACTGGTTTGGACTGGGTTATACTGGGAATGGACTGGTTTGGACTGGGAATGGACTGGTTTGGACTGGGAGGGGATTCGGAGAACTGGTTTATACTGGTCCACACTGGTCCACACTGGTCCATACTGGTCCATACCAGTTTATAGTAGTCTATACTGATCCATACTGGTCCATACTGGTCCCTACTGGTCCATACTGGTTTATACTGGTCCATACTGATCCATACTGGTCCGTAGTGGTCCATGCTGGTCCGTACTGGTCCATACTGGTCTATACTGGTTTCTATAGATTTTTATGGATTTTCACCGGGTTTTTTTTGTTTCTATTGGTCCGTACTGGTTGATACTGGTCCATACTGGTTTATGTTCATTTCTATGGATTTTAATGGATTTTTACTGGGATTTTTGGTTTATGCTGGTCCGTACTGGTCCATACTGGTCCGTACTGGTTTATACTGGCTTCTATAGATTTTTATGGATTTTTAACGGGTTTTTTTGGTTTCTACTGGTCCGTACTGGTCCATACTGGTCTCTACTGGTTTCTATGGATTTTAATGGATTTTTACCGGGTTTTTTTGGTTTATACTGGTCCATACTGGTTTATACTGGTTTCTATGGATTTTTATGGGGTTTTTTGGTCCATACAGGGTCCATACTGGTCCATACTGGTTTATACTGGTTTCTATAGATTTTTATGGATTTTCACCGGGTTTTTTTGGTTTATACTGGGCCGTACTGGTCCATACTGGTTTATACTGGTCCGTGCTGGTTCCAGGCCCTGTGCTCCTCGCTCTGTTCCGCTCTCTCCACTGGGCCCAGTTCTGAAGCCGTCATCTCTGAACTCTTGGGCCCTAAAAAAATCCATATCCCCCTTCTTAGAAAGTCCCAAAATTCAGCTGGTTTATACTGGCTCATCCGAGGTGGGAAAATTCCCAACAATTCCCAAAAAAATCCCCAAAATTCCTGGAATTCCCGGAATTCCCGGAATTTCCCCGTTTGTTCCCTCAGACGGGGTCGGGATCGTGACCAGGATCGGCTTCGTGTGGCTGCAGGGGTGAGACTGGGACGGACTGGGAGGAACTGGGATATACTGGGAATGGACTGGGAGGGAACTGGGAGGGACTGGGATATACTGGGAATGGACTGGTTTATACTGGGAGGGACTGGGAATGGACTGGGATATACTGGGAATAGACTGGGAAGGAACTGGGATGAACTGGGAGGGACTGGGAGGGGATTGGGAATGAACTGGGAAGAACTGGTTTATACTGGGAATGGGACTGAGATGGACTGGGATAAACTGGGATGTCACTGGTCCATACTGGGACGGACTGGGAGGGGACTGGGATGAACTGGGAGGGAACTGGGATCAACTGGGATAAACTGGGATGTCACTGGTCCATACTGGGAGGGGATTGCGGATGAACTGGGAGGAACTGGTTTATACTGGGAGGGACTGGGATGGAGTGGGAGTGCACTGGGACAAACTGGGAGGGAACTGGGAGGGACTGGGAGCACTGATATGCCCCTGCTGGTTTATACTGGTCCATACTGGTTTATACTGGTCCATACTGGTTTATACGGGTCCATACTGGTCCATACTGGTTTATAGTGGTCCATACTGGTTTGTACTGGTCCATACTGGTTTATACTGGTCCATACTGGTTTCCCTCCCTCAGGAGCCACCTGGACTGCGAGGCCAAGCAATGGCGGTGAGGCCCCACCCCTTTGCCCCTATACTGGTCCATACCCACCTAACTGGTCCATACTGGTTTATATGGTGGTCCATTGGTTTTAGCCACTGGTCATACTGGTTTCCCTCCATATATGATAACCTGGAGTGTCATCCAAGCAATGGCCCCGCCCTTCATTTACCATATATGGCAGCAGAACTTAAGCTCCACCCCTTTTACCATATATGGCACTGAGCCTAAGCCACACCCCCTTTTCCATATATGGCAATAGTATTACAGCCTTAAGCCCCGCCCCTTCATTACCATATATGGCAGCAGAGCTTAAGCTCCACCCCCTTTTACCATACATGGCACTGAGCCTAAGCCACGCCCCTTCCCATATATGGTAATGGGATTACATCCTTTAGCCCCGCCCCTTCATTACCATATATGGCAGCAGATCTCCCCAGCCCCCTTTTTTACCATATGGGGACCCCCACCCTGCATTATTATACAAACCCCAAAGCCACGCCCTTCCATTCTATATATGGTTATTGTTATAGCTCCAAATTGCCATGAGCAGCCCGCCCCTGCCATATGGAACGGATCTCCTCAATAAATTCCACCCCCTTTGGAAATCCTGGCACCCAGCCTGAGCCTTGGCCCCTTACCTCCCTGGTCATGGCGTTCCATCCTTGGGTGGGACTGGGAGGGACTGGGAGGGAACTGGGAGGGACTGGGATGGAACTGGGAGGGACTGGGATGGACTGGGAGGGGACTGGGATGGACTGGGAGGGACTGGGATGGACTGGGAGGGACTGGGATGGACTGGGATGGACTGGGAGGGAACTGGGATGGACTGGGATGGACTGGGAGGGACTGGGAGGGAACTGGGATGGACTGGGATGGACTGGGAAGGACTGGGAGGGAACTGGGAGGTTACTGATTTATACTGGGAGGGAACTGGGAGGAACTGGGAATGGACTGGGATAGACTGGGAGGGACTGGGAAGGAACTGGGATGGACTGGGAGGGACTGGGATGAACTGGGAGGGACTGGGAAGGAACTGGGAGGGACTGGGATGGACTGGGAGGGAACTGGGAATGGACTGGGATAGACTGGGAGGGACTGGGATGAACTGGAAGGGGGGAGGGACTGGGAAGGAACTGGGAGGGACTGGGATGGACTGGGAGTGGCTGGGAGGGAACTGGGAGAGACTGGGAATGAACTGGGAGGGAACTGGGAGGGACTGGGAGGGACTGGGAGGGGACTGGGATGGACTGGGAGAGCATTGGGAGGGACTGGGATAAACTGGGAGGTTACTGGTTTATACTGGGAGGGATAGGGAGTCAGTGAAAGACCAAAACCTGTGTATACTTGTTTATACTGGTTTATACTGGTTTACACAGGTTTATTCTATTTATACTGGTTTAAACCAGTCTATACTGGTTTATACTGGTTTATTTTTTTTTTTTAAACTGGTTTAAACCGTTTTTTACTGGTTTATACTGGTTTAGACCAGTTTTTTTTCCGTTTAAACTGGTTTTACCTGGTTTATACTGGTCCATACTGGTTTACACTGGTTTATGCCAGTTTATTCAATTTAAAATGGTTTAAACTGGTCCATACTGGTCTGTACTGGTCTATGCTGCTTTATACCATTTTTTATCCATTCAAACTGGTTTGTACTGGTCCATACTGGTTCATACTGGTTCATACTGGTCTGTACTGGTCGCAGTGCGTGGTGGGCGTGGCTGGCGGCGCCACCAGGGCGGCCCTGGCCGTGCACCAGGCCCGGAGGGACAACGTGGCCGACGTGGCCGCCAAGGACAGCAGCCAGGTGGGACTGGGAGCACTGGTTTATACTGGGAGGGAACTGGGAGGGCACTGGGACAGTCCATACTGGTTTATACTGCTTTATACTGGTAAGTGAGCTAGCAATCCAAGATGGCCGCCAAGTTATGCAATCCAAGATGGCCGCCAAGGACAGCAGCCGGGTGGGACTGGGAACACTGGTTTTGACTGGGAGGGGATTGGGAGAGTTCATACTGGTTTATACTGGTTTATACTCGTTTATACTGGTTTATACTGGCAAATGACCTAACAATCCAAGATGGCAGCCAAATAATGTAATCCAAGATGGCCGCCAAGGACAGCAGCCAGGTGGGACTGGGAGCACTGGTTTGGACTGGGAGGGCACTGGGAGGGGATTGGGACAGTCCATACTGGTTTATACTGGTTTATACTGGTAAGTGTGCTAGCAATCCAAGATGGCCGCCAAGTTATGCAATCCAAGATGGCTGCTAAAGACAGCAGCCAGGTGGGACTGGGAGCACTGGTTTTGACTGGGAGGGGATTGGGAGAGTTCATACTGGTTTATACTGGTTTATACAGGTTTATAGTGCTAAATGACCTAACAATCCAAGATGGCAGCCAAATAATGTAATCCAAGATGGCTGCCAAGGACAGCAGCCAGGTGGGACTGGGAGCACTGGTTTATACTGGGAGGGCACTGGGAGGGGATCTGGACGGTCCATACTGGTTTATACTGGTTTATACTGGTAAATGTGCTAGCAATCCAAGATGGCTGCCAAGTTATGCAATCCAAGATGGCTGCTAAATGAATTATTCAGGTGGGACTGGGAGGACTGGTTTATACTGGGAGGGACTGGGAGGCCGCTGGGAGGGGACTGGGGCAGTCCATGGGGAGTTTCCATACTGGTTTATACTGGTTTATACTGGTTTATACTGGTAAATGAGCTAGCAATCCAAGATGGCTTTCAAATAATGTAATCCAAGATGGCTGCCAAGGACAGAAGTTATCCAAGATGGCGGCAAGATCATCAACCAGATGGGACTGGGAGCACTGGTTTGGATTGGGATAGGTTCATACTGGTTTATAGTGGTTTGTACTGGTTTATCACTGGTTTATAGTGGTTTATATTGGTAAGTGACCTGGGAATCCTGGGAGATGGACTGCCAAATAACTGGTTTATCCAAGATGGCCTAGCAATCCAAGAAAATGAATTATTCAAGATGGCCGCCAAGGACAGTCTCCGGCCAAGATCTCAACGATGGGACTGGGAGGGTCACTAGTTTGGACTGGAAGGGGATGGGGAGTGTCCATACTGGTTTATACTGGTTTATACTGGTTTATACTGGTAAGTGTGCTAGCAATCCAAGATGGCCGCCAAGTTAAGTAATCCAAGATAGCCGCCAAGGGCAGCAGCTGGGTGGGACTGGGAGCACTGGTTTGGACTGGGAGGCTGCTGGGAGGGGATTGGGATGAGTTTTTAGTGGTTTATACTGGTTTATACTGGTTTATACTGGTTTTACTGCTAAATGACCTAACAATCCAAGAAGGCTGCCAAATAAAATAATCCAAGATGGCCAATGTGAATCCAAGATGGCGGCCAAGATCATCAGCCAGATGGGACTGGGAGCACTGGTTTGGACTGGGAAGGGGACTGGGAGGGGTTTGGGACTGGTTTGTACTGGTTTATACTGGTTTATACTGGTCCATACTGGTTTATACTGGTTTATACTGGTAAGTGAATAATGCAATCCAAGATGGCTGCCAAATTAATTAATCCAAGATGGCCGCCAAGGACAGTCAGCAGCTGGGTGGGACTGGGAGCACTGGTTTGGACTGGGAGGGATTGGGAGAGTCTATACTGGTTTATACTGGTCCATACTGGTTTATACTGGTTTGTACTGGTCTATACTGGTTTATTACTGGCCCATAGATGGTCCATACTGGTTTATACTGGTTTGACTGGTCTATACTGGTCTGTATTGATTTATACTGGTCTATACTGGTCCATACTGGTCCATACTGGTTTATACTGGTCCATATTGGTCTATACTGGTCCATACTGGTTTACTGGTTTGTACTGGTTTATACTGGTCCATACTGGTTTATACTGGTCCATTCTGGTCCATACTGGTCCATACTGGTCCATTGGTTTATACTGGTCCATATTGGCCCATACTCGGTCCATTTACTGGTCCATACTGGTTTATACTGGTCTGTACTGGTTTTATTGGTTTGTACTGGTCTATACTGGTTTATACTGGTCCATACTGGTCCATACTGGTTTATACTGGTCCATGCTGGTCCTTACTGGTCTTTACTGGTTTATACTGGTCCATATTGGTCCATACTGGTCCTTACTGGTCCATACTGGTCCATATTGGTCCATACTGGTGCTTACTGGTCCATACTGGTCCATACTGGTTTATACTGGTCCATACTGGTTTATACTGGTCCATAGGTTTATACTGGTGAGCAGGCTGGTGAGCGGGGGGCTGTTGCTGTCGCTGTTGCTCCTCCCACTCTTGGATGGTCGGCCATGGTAAGGGGCGGGGCTTAAGGCTAAGGGGGCGGGGTTATGCAAATTGTGTTCTCAAGGGGGTGTGGACTAAGGGAGGAAGGGGCGGGGCCTGATTAAAGATTAATATTCCCTTACTAAAGGAAAGGGGGCGTGGCTTAAAAGGGAGGAGCTTCAAGTGGTGGGTGTGGCTTGGGGAAAGGGGGCGTGGCTTAAGTTTGGAAAGGGGTGGGGCTTCAAATCGTGCTGGAGAGTGGGAGGGGCTTAAAGAGGTGTGGGAGGGGCTTAAAGGGGAGGGGTTTGGGAAGTGGGAGGGGCTTAAAGGGGAGGAGCTTCATGCGGTTGAGTTTTAATTGGGTGAGGTCTCTTTAGTGGGTGTGGCTTGGGGAAAGGGGGCGTGGCTTCAGTTTAGAAAAGGGGTGTGGCTTCAAATGGGGTTGGAAAGTGGGAGGGGCTTAAAGGGGAAGGGGAGGGGCTTGAATGGTACAGACCTGAGAGTGGGAGGGGCTAAAACAGGGTTAATTTTGAATGGGGGAGGGGCTTGGGGAAAGGGGGCGGGGCCAAAAGATCTAATGGTGTTCCAGGTGAGGTGGGCGTGGCTTTTTTGCAAGTGGGTGCGGCCTATCACAGAGTGGGCGTGGCCTAGGTGTGATTTTGGCTCTTGCAGAGGTGGGCGTGGTTTATATTTAAATGGGCGTGGCCTAACATGAAGTGGGCGTGTCCGCCCTCACCTGGCCACGCCCCCTCCCCTGTCCAGCCTCACCTGGGCCACCCTGGTTCTCCTCCTCATTGGTCACCTGGGCTTCAACCTGGCCGCCATTGGCTCCCTCACCCTGACCTCCCTGAACAGGCCCCGCCTCCGCCTCGCCATTGGCTGGGCTCTCCGAGGGGGCGGGGCTAAGGGGGGAAGGGGCGTGGCTTGGCGAGGAGCGGGCGGGGTCAGGCTGGAGGTGCCGACGCCCGGGCAGGTGAACCCGAGGGAGCCGTTGCTGCCAGGTGAGGGCACCTGGGGGAGGGGGGGCACACCTGGGCACACCTGGGCACACCTGGGGGAGGTTTTAGGGACACCTGGGGGGGTGGGGACACCTGGGGGGATTTTGGGGACACCTGGGGGGGACACCTGGGGACCTGGACACCTAGGGGATTTGGGACCTTTTGGGGTAACCTGGGAGGATTTGGGGACACCTGGGGCACACCTGGGGGGGATTTTGGGGTCACCTGGGCACACCTGGGTCACCTGGGGGACACCTGGGGACACCTGGGAGGTTTGGGGACACCTGGGCACACCTGGGGGGGATTTTTGGGACCTTTTAGGGTCACCTGGACACACCTGGGGACACCTGGGGGAGATTTGGGGACACCTGGGCACACCTGGGCACACCTGGGGGTGGGGACACCTGGGCACACCTGGGGACACCTGGGGGGGATTTTGGGACCTTTTGGGGTCACCTGGGGGGGGGCCCAGGGACACCTGGGCACACCTGGGGGAGATTTTGGGGTCACCTGGGCACACACTGGGGGGGATTTTCAGGGGTCACCTGGGCACACCTGGCACACCTGGGGAGGTTTTGGGGACACCTGGGGACACCTTGGGGTTTTCACCTTTTGGGGTCACCTGGGGAGATTTTGGGGGATTTGGGGTCACCTGGACACACCTGGGGGAGATTTGGGGACACCTGGGCACATTTGGAGGATTTTGGGACCTTTTAGGGTCACCTGGGAGGGGGGGTTGGGGACACCTGGGGGTTTGGGGACACCTGGGGGGGGTTGGGGACACCTGAGGGAGATTTGGGGGAATTTGGGGTCACCTGGAAGGGATTTTGGGACCTTTTGGGGTCACCTGGGAGGGATTTGGGGACACCTGGGGGAGATTTTGGGGAATTTGGGGACATCTGGGAACACCTGAGGAGGTTTTGGGGGCACCTGAGGGAGATTTTTGGGAATTTGGGGTCACCTGGATGGGATTTGGGGACACCTGGGAGGGATTTGGGGACACCTGGGGACACCTGGGGAGGTTTTTGGGGAATTCGGGGTCACCTGGACACACCTGGGAGGGATTTTGGGACCTTTTAGGGTCACCTGGGGGAGATTTTGGGGGGATTTGGGGTCACCTGGGCACACCTGGGAACACCTGAGGCCATCTGGGGACACCTGGGGATTTGGGGTCACCTGGGGATTTTGGGGTCATCACCCTGGTCACACCTGGATGACGTCATCACCCCTGGTCACACCTGGATGACGTCACCAGGGCACACCTGGATGACGTCACCGCCCCCTCCCCCAGGGTTCGGGTCCGCCTCCGGCTCCACCTGGGGGCCCCTGGAGCTCCTGGTGAGCAGGTGAGGGAGGGGAATTTTGGAGAATTTTGGGGATATTTTGGGATTTTTTGGGAATATTTGGGAATTTTTATGGGAATTTGTGGAAATTTGGGGAATTTGGGATTTTTGAGAGGAATTTTGGGGGAATTTGGGGATTTTGGGGGGGATTTTTGTGGAAATTTTGGAGGAATTTTGGGCCAATTTTGAATTTTTCTTCCAATTTTGGGGGGAAATCTTGGGAATTTGTGGGATTATGTTTTAAAATTTTGTCCAAATTTTGTTGCAAATTTGGGATTTTTTTTGAAATTTGGGAAAAATTTTGGTTCCATTTTGGGATTTTTTTGAAATTCTATGGGAATTTTGTGGATTTTTTTGGATTTTGGGGGAATTTGGGGGGATTTTTTTCTAATTCCAGGGGAAATTGGGGAGAATTTTGGGGCAATTTTTTAAAAATTTTGTGCGAATTTTTGGGGAATTTTGGGGGATTTTGAGGGAATTTGGGGATTTTTAAGGGAATTTTAAGCCCTTTGGGCATTTTGAGGGAATTTTGTTGGAATTTTGGGGAATTTTTGTGAATTTTGTGCAAATTTTTGGGGAAATTTGGGATTTTTTCTAAATTTGGGGAAAATTGGGGTAATTTTTTCTGATTTGGGAGATTTTTTAAATTTTGAGCAAATTTGGGGAATTTTAGGGAGAATTTTTCAGAACATTTTGGATTTTGAAGGGGAAATTTATGGAATTTTGGGATTTTTGGAGGATTTTCTTGGAATTTTGGGAGTTTTGGGGGGATTTAGGATTTTTAAATTTTCTGGGGAATTTTGGGTCAATTTTGGGATTTTTTTTTTTTTTTTTTCCCCAGGAAATTTGGGGAAATTTGGAGATTTTGGGGGAGTTTTGTTGGAATTTTGGGGATTTTGGGGAATTTTGTTGGAATTTTGGGGATTTGGGGGCAATTTTTGGGGGTGATTTTGGGGGAATTTTGGAGAATTTTTGGGGGAATTTGAGGATTTTTTGGGAATTTTGGGGGGTTTTGTGGGCATTTGGGGGATTTTTGGGGTTTTTTTGTTGAATTTTTGGGGCAATTTGGGGAACTTTTTAAAATTTGTACAAATTTTTTGGAAAATTCGTGAATTTTAAAGGAAAATTTTGGGGAAAAAATTTTAAAATTTTAAAATTTGGGGGGAATTTTGTGGGAATTTTGGGGCAATTTGAGGATTTCTTTGAATTTGGGGCAAATTTTATTGGAAATTTTGTGAATTTTGGAGGAATTTTTGAGGAAAGTTTGGGGATTTTTAAAATTTTAAAATTTTAATTTTAGTTTTGGGGGAATTTGGTGGGAATTTTTGAGGAATTCTGGGGGATTTTGAGGAATTTTTGGGTGATTTTGTGGGAAATTTGGGGGGATTTTTTTGGTATTTTGGGGGAGTTTTGGGTGATTTCTTTTTATGTTTTGGGAGAATTTTGTGGAATTTGGGGAAAATTTCAGGGAGAATTTTTGGGGAATTTTTTGAATTTTTTTGAAATTTTAGGAGAATTTGGTGAGAATTTTGGGGGATTTTATGGGAATTTTTGGGGAATTTTTTTGATTTTTTGGGAAATTTGTGGAGATTTTTAAAATATTGTGGGAATTTTGTGGATCTTTTGAAAAATTTGCCCAAATTGGGGATTTTTGGTGCCGTTTTTCCAGCGAGGCCGAGTTGCGGAAAGCTCTGGAATGTGGGAGCCCCGATTACATCATCGTGCTCCGCCCCTCCCAAGGTGGGAAAAAATCCAAAATTTGGGGGCAAAAAGAGAAAAAAATATAAAATTTTGGGGGAAAAGAAAAAAAATCCAGAATTTGGGGAAAAAATTCCAAAATTTTAGGGAAAAAAGAAAAAAAAATCTGAAATTTTGGGATAAAAAAGGGACCTAAAAAAGGCCAAAATTTGGGGAAAAGAGACCCCAAAAAATTCCCAAAATTTTGGGGGGAAAATCCAGAATTGTAAGGAAATAATCCAAAAATTTGGGGGAAAAGGGACCCAAAAAAATGGCAGAAATTTGGGAGGGAAATTGTAAAATTTGGGAGAAATGTTTCCAAAAAAATCCCAAATTTTGGGTGCAAAATCAAAAATTCGGGGGGAAATCCCGAATTTTAGGGAAAAAGGGAAAAATTATGAAATTTGGGGGGAAAGGAAAAGAATTCCCAGATTTTGGGGGGAAAAGGGACCCAAAAATCCAAAATTTGGGAGGAAAATCCCAACATTTCAGGGGAAGAGACCCAAAAAAAATCCCAACATTTGGGTGGAAAATCCAAAATTTTTGGGTGAAAATTTGGGGGAAAAAATTAAAATATAGAAATTTTCAGGAAAAAAGAGGCCCAAAATTGTAAAATTTGGGTGGAAAATAAAAATATTTGGGAAAAAAATCCAAAATTTGGGGAAAAAAAATTCCAACATTTTTTGGGAGAAAAAAAGGGACCCAAAATTCCAAAATTTGGAAGAAATGAACCCAAAAAATTCCCAAATTCTGTGGAAAATCTTCCCAGTATTCACCAGATTTTGGGTTGTTTTGGGTGATTACAGACCAGTATAAACCAGGGATTTGGGTTATTTTGGGGCTATTTTGGGCATTTATTTCCCATTTTGAGTTTATCCTCGGTGCATTTTGGGGTAATTTCTGGGCTGATTTTTCCGTTAATTTCATTTTGGGATGATTCAGGGGATGTTAATTTCAGTATAAGGGTTATTCGGGTTAATTATTTTGGGGAGTACAGACCAGTTTGTCCCCTTCAGGATGATTTATTTCAGTTTGTCCCCAGAGGATTTGTCCCGATTTTTGGGTTTGGCCTCAGTGCATTCCCAGCACCTTAGAGCTGGGCACCCTTCCATACCGGCCATGGAGTTTTTGGGGTGATTTCAGTATAAACAGGGTGATTCAGGGATTTTGGGGAGACGATTTTTGGGGAGTAATTCCAGAGTTTTGGGTTATTCCGGAGCATGATTTATTTTGGGTTTATTTCAGAGGATTTTTGGGGTAGGATTCCAGAGAGTTTGGGTTATTCAGGGATGATTTATTTTTGGGGTGATTTCAAACCAGTTTGGACCAGTACAGACAGAAAAACCAGTACATTTTTTGGTTATTCAGATCCCTAAATGTCCCTCAGAACCCTCCCAGTTCATTCCAATTTTATTTCAGTATAAACTGGGGTGATTCCAGAAATGGACCAGTATCTCCAGGGATGAACCAGTTTTGGACCATTTCGGAGGATTTTGAAAAACCCTTTTGGGGTGAATCCCATTTTTCAGGGATGATTTATTTTGGGTTTGTTTCAAATTGCCCCAGAACCTTTCAGTTTTTTGGGGTGAATTTTTAAGGACCAGTATAAACCAGTATGGACCAGTATAAAACCAGGCTCTCGGGGTATGTTCAGTATTCAGGGATGATTTTGAGAAACCAAAGGATTTTTTGCTATTTTACAGCCCTAATATTTCTAAATTTCCCAGTTCATCCCAATTCCAGTATAAAACCAGGATAAACCAGGCGGAACAGATTAACCATTTTGGACCAGTATTTTCCGGTATGACCAGTAATTAGGGTGATTTCAAGGTTTTAGAATTTGACGATTTTAGGTTTATTTCAGGATTTGGGGTGACGATTTTGGGGTAATCTCAGGAAAGTTTTGGGTTATTCAGAGATGATTTATTTGGGTTTATTTCAAGGATTTTGGGGTGATTTCAGTTTTAGGGGTGTGATTTGGGTGATTTCAGAGATTTTGGGGTGATTTCAGGGATTTTTGGGGTACATGATTTGAGGTGAATTTCAAGAGAGTTTTTGGGGTGATTTCAGGAGTTTACAGGGTGACGATTTTGGGTGATTCCAGAAGGATTTCGGTTATTCAGGGATGATTTATTTGGGGACCTTTTCAGGTTTAAAACCATTTCAGAGGATTTGGGGTGGATTTCATGGACCAGGCGGGACCGCATGGACCAGCATGGGAGTTTTGGGGACCGGTACGGATGATTTATTTTACCCATGGACCGCAGGGACTGCATTGTGATTTTTGGACCAGATAGACCAGTATGCACCAGGTTTCAGACCAGTGGGATGATTTATTTGGGGTTTATTTCAGCCGATTCCAGTATTTCAAGAGTTTGGGGTGGACAAACCAGTATGGACCAGTATGGAACAAGTAAAAGCAGAAAAACCCAAAAAAAAATCCCATTTTTTCGCCCATTTTCACCACCCAACACCCAAATCCACCCAAATCCCAATCCCAGTATAAACCAGTATAAACCAGTATGCACCAGTACCAACCAGTATAAACCAGCTCCACTTTTCATGGACCCCAGTTCATCCAATGGACCAGTATAAACCAGTATAAACCAGTATAAAAAACCCATTTTTCCCATTTTTGACCCTATTGATTTTCACCCCAAAATCACAGTTCCATCCCTCCCAGTTCATCCCAGTTAAACCATAAAACAGTATAAAACCAGTCCAAACCAGTACAAACCAGTATAAACCAGTCCAAACCAGTATAAACCAGTACAAACTCAAAATAAATGATTTTCCTACTAAACCAGTGAAACCGGTAAGAACCCCAAAATCCCCCAGTACAAACCACCAAAAACCCTAAAAATATCTCCCAGAATAAACCTAGTCCTCCTGGAGTCCCCTCCCAGTTTTGGGAACCAGTATAAACCAGTATAAACCCCTGAGCCCAAATTCCCTTTAACCCCAAGTTTCCAAAATTTACCATTTTAATCCCTCCCATGCCCCAAAATCCCAAAATCCCCAAAAACCCTCCCAGTCCATCCCAGTTTGTCCAGTCCCGTCCCAGTTCCTTTGAGTTAGGGGTTTTAGGATCAGTATTTTTGGGGTTTTGGGGTTTTGGGTCTTTTAATGCCTGTTTTGGGGTCATTTTTACCATATTTTGATCCTTAATGTCCCAAAACTTTAGGGTTAAATTTTGGGGTAGCCTCCCAGTCCCTCCCAGTTATTTTTTGGGGATAATTCCCAGTTTTGGGGTGGGATTTTTGGGGCAGTTTTGGGGAATTAAGGGGTTTTGGGGTGGGATTTTTTGGAGGTGTTTTTTGGGACCAGGGCTATTTTGGGGTGGTCAGGGACCGTTTTGGTCTGTCCCAGTATTTTTGGATAACCCAGTATAACCCAGTCCCTCCCAGTCTTTTGCCTTTGGAAATCCTCTGTTTTAACCATAATTCCCCATTTTTTAGGGTCGGGGTTTTGGGGTTTTACCCACGGGCTATTTTTGAGTCCCTCCCAGGGATTTGGGGTAGCATTTTGAACAGTCCATTTGAGGAATTTCATCTTTGGGGTGGGGATTTTACCCTAAAATTGGGGTTTACCCCTAAAATTTGGTGGGGATTTTGGGGGTTTGGGACCACTGCTATTTTTGGGGGTAATTCCCTCCTTTAGGGCCAGGATTTTTGGGGCACAAACCAGTATAATTCCAGTCCTGGGGTCTCATTTTTTGGGGGAACCCCCAATTTAACCATAAAATCCCCGGTTTGGGATCCTTGCAACCCTTTTTTTGCCTTTGGGACCCATTTTTTTAGAAAACCACTGGCTTTAGAATTGGTCACTCCCCAGCCCCTCCCAGTTTTGGGTATTGCAACCCAGTCCCTCCCAGGGATTTTAGAAGTGTTTGGGACCATTTTTCACCCTAAACTCAATTCAAGAAGGGAAATTGGGGTTTCTTTTGGGGGTGTTTAGGACCGGGTTTTTAGGGGCAATTCCAGTCCCTCCCAGTCCCTCCCAGTAGGGGGTTTTTCCTCCTTTTTGGGAGTCCCTCCCAGTCCCACATTCTTTGGGTAAACCTATTTTCCCCAACAAACCTCATTTTTGGGGTCCAAAATTTTTTGGGGGTGTTTTGGGAAAGCTCTTTTATTTTGGGGTAATTCAGAGTTTGTCCCAGCAAATTGGGGGTTTAACCCAGTCCCTCCCTAGTTTAACCCAGTCCCTCCTAGTTTTAACTCAGTTTTTGGGTTCCAGCCCAGTGCTCCCAGTTCCAGCCCAGTGCTCCCAGTTAGACCAGTTACAGCCCAGTGCCCTCCCAGTATAGCCCAGTGCCCTCCCAGTGCCCCAGTTCCAGCCAGTGCTCCCAGTTATAGCCCAGTGCTCCCAGTTATCCCAGTTAGAGCCCAGTTACCAACCAGTGCTCCCAGTAACAGCCCAGTGCTCCCAGTTGCAGCCCAGTGCTCCCAGTTAGAGCCCAGTTACCAACCAGTGCTCCCAGTAACAGCCCAGTGCTCCCAGTTCCAGCCCAGTGCTCCCAGTTAGAGCCCAGGTCCAGCCCAGTGCTCCCAGTTCCAGTCCAGTGCTCCCAGTTACAGACCAGTGCTCCCAGTTACCAACCAGTGCTCCCAGTTCCAGCCCAGTTATAGCCCAGTGCTCCCAGTTATAGCCCAGTGCTCCCAGTAACAGCCCAGTGCTCCCTCCCAGTTCCTCCCAGTCTCTCCCAGTCTCTCCCAGTCCCACCTGGTCGGTGCACCAGTACCAGGCCGAGATGATTCCCAGTCCCTCCCAGTGCCCTCCCAGTATAACCCAGTCCCTCCCAGTATAACCCAGTCCTCCCAGTCCCTTCCAGTCCACCCCAGAGCCCTCCCAGTCTCTCCCAGTCCTCCCAGTATAACCCAGTCCCTCCCAGTATAACCCAGTCCCTCTCAGTGCCCCTATATCCAGGTTTAGATGATTCCCAGTCGATCCCAGTATATCCCAGTCCCTCCCAGTATATCCCAGTCCCACCTGGTCGGTGCCCCAGTACCAGGCTGAGATGATTCCGAGTCCATCCCAGTCTATCCCAGTCCCTCCCAGTCCCTCCCAGTCCATCCCAGTGCCCTCCCAGTCTATCCCAGTCACCCCATATTCCCTCCCAGTCCCTCCCAGTCCCTCCCAGTCCCTCCCAGTCCTCCCAGTTCCTGACCAGTTATCCAGTTACAGCCCAGTGCCCCAGTACCAGGCCGAGATGAT